>CM062292.1:233690320-234290320 GCA_031216915.1 Pictodentalium vernedei | reverse complement strand
AAGATGTGAGATTGCTTGTCCTCAGGTAAGCGCAACTCCATTTTTTACTCCATTTTTTGGCTATCCAAGATTATACCAAGGCACTCCAAGCAATGAGTGGGACCTACAGTTTTTAGACACTTTCATTCTTTTTGGGATTGAATGGTTGCAGCAATGCAGGAATTTGGCCTTGTTTGAAAACATTTGCACTCAAAACATGAAGCCTTAAAGATGAAGAATACCACCACAAGAAAGTCAGTGGTTCTGCAGCCCACACCACTTGAAGGTTTTCTTGTTTAATCCGAGAAACACTACTTCTATTTCAACCAAACCATCCAAACACCCAAAGCATTTTGGACGGTGTTACTGTTATGATATTCAGTGGTCCAGACCTTCTGCTGTAAAATGATTTACTTACATTAGTTGGCAAATGGCCTCATCACACGACACCTAGATACATGTACATGTACAGGATTCCACACAGACCTTGAATTTAAGGAACAGCTTTTAATTTGATTTAAGAGCTGTTCAGTGCCTTGAAAAGCCTGGAATATTCTGAAAATAAAAGTGCTGACGAAGCATGTGATCATAACTATATAGTTTTATATGCTATACATGTAGAACATGAAGTCATAGTCTTACATTGTAACTAGGACCCACCGGTCATGGCCCCCTCCTCCTCCCACTTCCCTTTAAAGGGAAGTTTGAGGAAGGGGTAATGACCCAAAGGTTCCAGTTAGGGACTAGTAAGGGTGGGGGTGGATAAAATCCTTGAAGTTGGCCATTGTAGCGCCTTGGGAAATGTTTAGAAATGGCTTTAAATAGACTTGGATTTTTTTCTGTCCTTCCCGGCAGGAACCCTGATTTGTATGTACATTTGTATATCTAGGTTCAGCATTGTAGGTTTGTTTATTACAGCTGTTTACCCTTATATATAAATACATTATTTTATTTTTCTGAGCACAGGCTTTGTAACTGAAGATGAATTCATCTTATTATACCCCGCAACGAGTTGTGGGTGTGGGCGGGAGGGGGGGGGGGGGGGGTTGGGTTTCACTGGAATCGCTTCATCCGTCTGTCTGTCTGCCCATCCGTAGACAAAATTTTCTCAGACGTTTTTGGGCCAATCTGCTCAAAACTTGGTATGAATGTTCACCACCATGGGAACCTGTGCACCTGCGACTATAGTACTGGTCTGATCATTTTTGCCAGAATTATGCCACATTTTGACTTGAAAAATCAGGCCTAGAATTTTGGCCGGAGCTTTGCTCAGATATTTATGGGCCGATTCCTTTGAAACCTGGTATGGATGTTTACAACCATGGGAACCTGTGCACCTGCGTTTATAGTTTCGATTGGAATTTTTTACCAGAGTTATGTCCCTTTTCATCTTGGAATGTCTGAATTTTGTCCGGAGATTTTCTCAGATGCTTATATGTCGATTCCTTTGAAACTTGGTACTGATGTTTACTGCCATGGAATTCTGTGCACCTGCGATTATAGTTTTGATTGGACCTTTTTTTCCAGTTATGGCCCCTTTCATCCTAGAATGCCTGAATTTTATCCGGAGATTTTCTCAAATGTTTATGGGTCGATTTCTTTGAAACTTGGTATGGATGTTCACTACCATGGGAACCTGTGTACCTGTGATTATAGTTTTGATCAGACTTTTTCCCAGAGTTATGCCCCTTTTCATCTTAGAATTCCTGAATTTTGTCTGGTGATTTTCTCAAATGATTATGGGTCTTTGGACTTTTTTACCAGAGTTATGCCCCTTTTTGTCTTAAAATGGCTGAATTGCCTATAAGACGATTATGGGTCAATTTCATTGAAACTTGGTATGGTTGTTCACTACCATGGGAACCTGTGCACCTGCAATTATAGTTTTGATTGGACCTTTTTTTTTCCAGTTATGGCCCCTTTCATCTTAGAATGCCTGAATTTTATCCGGAGATTTTCTCAAATGTTTATGGGTCGATTTCTTTGAAACTTGGTATGGATGTTCACTACTATGGGAACCTGTGTACCTGTGATTATAGTTTTGATCAGACTTTTTCCCAGAGTTATGCCCCTTTTCATCTTAGAATTCCTGAATTTTGTCTGGTGATTTTCTCAAATGATTATGGGTCGATTTCTTTGAAACTTGGTATGGATATTCACTACCATGGGAACATGTGCACCTGCGATTATAGTTTCAATCTGACTTTTCTTGACAGAGTTATGCCCCTTTTCTTAGAATACTTGAATTTTGTCCAGACATTTTCTCAGATCTTTATGGGACGATTCCTTTGAAACTTGGTAAGGATGTTCTCTACCATAGGAACCTGTGTACATGTACCTGCGATTATATTTTTGATCGGACTTTTTTTACGAAAGTTGTGCCACTTTTTGTCTTAGAATAATCCTGGTGGGGGGGGGGGGGAGGGGTATTGGACAGGCCCATCTGGGACGGTCACACCTCTAGTTTGAACTACAGTGCAGCTGGTATATTATTGAGTCATGTATTTCCCATAATTGATGATCTATCAGTATCATTTAATATTGCTTTGAGAAAATGTTGTAGTTTAATAACAGTGTGTTGATTCACATTAGTCTACATGTGCATATATTTTTTTTTTTCTTCAGGAAGATGTTGTGCGCCAGGTATTGGAAGAGATGAGAGCATTATTTGAACAGAATCAAAAAGATGTGTAAGAATTTTTCAAGAAATGATAATCGGATATAACAAAAACCCCTTGTCATTCATAGTTTTCAAATTGCTATATAATATCATCTTTCAAAGATTTTTCCGAATTTTTTTTAATATGATTTACATTGTGAATAAGAACCCAGTAATAAAAATGTAATCAGTAAGAATCTGATCATAGTGTCCATTTACATGTAACTGAGAAAAGATTCTAAATTACTTAACACTTTACCTGACATGAAAAGCAGACGACACTTGCAAATAAAATTCTTGAAAAACTATTTTGTTTGATTTTTTTGCGTCAAAAACATAGCTTATTACCCCTCATTGGAACGAGCTTGTTCCAATGAGGGGGTCATAAGCTATGTTTTTGCGACAAAAAATGAAATGGTAATAAAAACTGAATGGTGAATTTTGTGAAAAGCGCTGGCTGGTTTTTGCCGTTATGTTGGATAAATGGTTAACCCTCTACATGGATGTCAAAAAATCAGAATTTCAAGTCAAGATTGAATTAGTTCAATTCCTAGTTGTTGCATTATAAGAAAATAATTGCTTCTTTAAATTTTGGTATTTTGTGATCAGTGTTTAGAGGGTTAAAAGTCTATTCTGTTCACAAACTATTAATGTTGAAGGTTCAAAATTTCAAGAAGCAAATTCTATCCATATTGCAACTAGGACCAAAAGACTCCAGATTATTCATAGAGGCTCTTTCATTAACCTGATGATATACCGTTGCAGTTTTTTGTTTTTTTAACTGGTTAAGTTCCCTTTAGGAGCTCCAGGGAGTGGTGCTGTGCTTGTTTCCTGTTGTGAACAGGTTCTATTCTACTGGTAAAAGAGGGCCTGTAACTGTAATGCCTGCAGTAGGAACTCTCTAGTGGGCAGCATACATGTACAGTTAAAACTAGAAGTCCTGTCACGAACTGTGCGCTTATCTAGGCTTAATTACGCGTATAAATTGCGCGCAATTGCCATATCGAATGGCATCCAAAGCACGGCAGGTTCTTCTAGTTACTCATAGCAAACACAGGCAATGTTTCTGCCAATGGACCTCCGGGTTACCCGGAGGCCCATTGGCTGAAACATTGCTTGTGCACAGGCCATATTTACAGAATTTGATAGCCTTACTATGGTCATATCGTGTAGATTAACACGCATATCGACGTGCTATTTGTGCGCATTTCGGGACAGGACTTTTAGTTTTAACTGTAGGTGTAAATGTTTGGCGAAACTTCATACCTTTGTTGCCATCATGATATAACTAAAGATGCAGCAAGTGATCTCAATTACAAATAATTTAACAAATATTAACTGGTTAAATGCTACCTGTAGACCCACAATGAAAGCTCCATTAAAAAGTGCAGAAAGCCACTTTCATACCTTAAAACTGTATGCATTAGCTTGTTTGCTCAGCAACAGAAAAAAATATTTATATAAAATCGATTTTTTTTTTTCAATTTATTAGAAATAGTCAACAGGCACTCTTCAATAAATGTATTGCAGCTAAACGATTATTTGCAAAATTTTACTGAACTAAGGCTGTCATTACTGTAGCATGATTTCTATAAAAAAGATTCTCATGTCACAAATCACCTTTGAAAGACTACTTAGCACTCTATCTGTATCAGTTAACACTGTTGGAAGAGAGTAAAAGGGATAGAATTGCTCATTTCTAAGCACATCAGGGTTTTGTTCAAGAATCTGTGCATTTAGTTTGAATCCATATCTCTTCCTTCACCACACTTATACAAAGGTATGTGGCAAATAACTGGCTTACATGCCTTCAGTAAGTATGACTTCTTCTCAAGCCTCGCTTGGGCCCAAATAATAAATTGAAAACTCTGACAGGCTGAATGAAAAAAAAGGTGTTTTGTTCTCAGGGATCGCTACATCCAAAAATAATGCCCGCATTGCTCCTTTTTAAGGGTAGTCAATAAAAAACTTTCCTCCATTCTCCACGTCCATCATAAACGCTATTCCAGTGAATTGAATGTATTGAACAGATAGAGCCATATCAGTTACAAAACAAATTCAGTGAACAGATCGACTTATCCCGGTTACGGGAAAAAATAATGGGAACAACCTTTTTATTTTTATAACACTGCCAAGCGTCGTCATTGTGGTTGTACTTGATTTCAATTCTGGACAATACATGATAGACACTCTAACTGTACTCCGAAAATGCACGAGGGATAACATGGCCTGGACGTTTTGTCCCCCAAACCAGTTACTATTGGTATCTGTTAGAAGTGCAGTATGATCCAATTCTGGCGTGTTGGCAGCGGGATAGAGAGGCTAGATTTTTTTCTAGGGCTGCTTTGAAGGAATCAATAATCTGTCCAAGTATTATCACTGAATCCCCAACTTGTTCCAATCACATGTTCTCCCGAATACAGAGGTGGTATGGTTGGTCCAACTGGGTACAAAACATCCAGGTACAAAACATTTCAAATGGGTACAAATGTCCAAAAACTTTCCCTCTACTACCACTCTCACCTTCATGTTATTAGTAGAAAGGGTGACATCCATTTGTGTAGGGGCCTCCAACTCAACTCCCAGTTCGTCCTGGGATGATTCGCCTGGTACATTTCTTCCCAAAATCAATGCCAGGACATTTCGTCCCAAAACTATCGGGCTGATTCGTCCCAACATAAATTCTGTGTATGGCATAGTTTTTAAATTAGCCCACTGTTCTTCTGCTGGGGACGCAATGCCCTGGACGAACCGTCCCACTTGGGAAATTGACTTGGGACAAATCGTCCCGGGACTAGCTGGTTTTGGGGGGTGTTATTTATCGTGTATTGTCCAGAACTGAAGCCGAGTACACCCACCATGGTGACACTCCTCGATGTAATGTTGACCACAACAAAAAATTTTAAATCCATGCACGTGGTTCCTTGGACTGTTATTGTTATACCGACTGACTAATCTGTTGATGTTTTGAATTGAAATATAAAGCACCTTGGTATAATATAGTAACACCAGGTTACAAATAAAACAAAAATCTGCTTCCCTCGTGGTGAAAATTGAGGACAGAAAATAAAAATAAAAAAATGCCTCCCTCCCCAGTTTTGAAAAAAACATTCCTGAGAACCAAACACATTTTTTTATTTGGACTTACTTTCCACTGCATGGTGATTTGTATTACACTGGGTTCTTCCACCCATAGCCCTGGTTGTTGAAAGTCTCAATAAATCCAAGTAAACAAAGGGATGAAAAGGGCTTTTGAAACAGACTTTCCTTTCTGTGCAGCCAATCCCATATCAGCAAGGACAGAGGCAAAAATCAAGTTCAGATCAGAAAATAACCTGCAAACGATCGACAGATTGCGTGGAGGGAGGTTACATCAGTTGTAAAATATGTGAACAAACCACAAATTCTGAGAAAATAATACAACATAAATTAACCCTTTAACCAACGTAACCGCCAAAACCAGCCAGCGCTATTTACAAAAAATCTCCAATTAATTTTAATTATTTTAATCATTTTTTGTCTCAACAATATAGGTTATGACCACTCTTTGGAACGAACTCATCGAGCTCGTTCCAAAGAGGGGTTATAATCTATGTTTTTGAGACAAAAATTGGAAAAAAATTAGTTATTCAAGAATTTTGTTTGCAAGTGTTGTCTGCATTTCATGATAGGTACAGGGTTAAATCCCTAATCCTGAATGTATGCCAGTCAAACTTGACAATTTTTCAGACTAACTCAACTCAAAGGTTGTGCATTGAGTCTACATATGAATAGAGTGGCATGCTGTTTACATCTTTACACCAAAATAACTGGTAGAAACTAACATGTAGTCTCGCCAAAGCGAGATCATGTGTTAGTCTTGCTATTTATTTTGGTGCAAATTCTGTTAAGACATAAACAGCATGGCTGAGGTAAAAACCGAAAAGGCCGAAAAACATCATAGCATTTTTCTCCTATAACTTACCACCGTGTTGTATAGCGTAACCTACAAACAGTTTACAGTGTACATGTAAACTCTGCATTACCAGACAAGCAAGTTTATCTGGGGTAGATCTGGGTGATAAAATAACTGCTGATTCGTTCAAACATTTCTGGTCGAGTTGTGTTAACAACCGAGACATATGGTTTGGCGATGGTCGGTGTGCATCTGGACAGGCAGGCGTCCTCGCAGTGTTAGTGCAGTAACTTGAACAAATGTCCCCGATTTCAAAACGAGTTCGAAAACTGGCCTGGTCCGAATTTTTACGAATTTTGAGCTCAGCATGATGACATTTCTGATTTTCAATACAGAGTGCATGAAGAAAGTAGCCGCAACCCGATGCCTGCATCTCTGATGCGCATCTCTTGTTTATTCAAATAATTACCAGAGGTAGTTCTAGTTGATTTGCAGATTATTAATATACAGTACGTGGAGGGTGGATTACTACCAAAACGCCCTCGCGGTGGCATTTTCGCCGTGGACTGCCAGTGATCCACTGCAGAATGTCGGTGACAATTTTGTTCATAGTCACCGCGACCACCGCGGATCCGAGTGGTAAGGATTAAATATTTTGAGAACGATGTTAATTAATCTCTCCCGACTTGTCACCCCGACCACCGCGGATCCGAGTGACAAGGGTTAAATATTTTGAGAACGACGTTAATTAATGTCTTCCGACTTGTGTATGGTTTCCCGACGCTCGGCATTCCGGTACAGTAACATTTATTCTCGTCACAATTCACATTCAATACCAGTCATACGTTTTTCTGACTAAATGAAGTATTTGAATATTGAAATGCCATTGCATGTTAAAATGAACGCTTATCATTTCAAGTCGGGGAACTTTGCGAGGCAAAGGGGGCGGAGGGGGTGTCTAGACGAATAACATAATTATGGCTAAAAAACCCACGAATTTGTGAACGAATGTCATTTCGAGAAGTCGCATTCTTGAACCTTCAGTCACATGGAGGGTGTTTCCCCCACCCAAATAAATATTCACGTCGGGACAGTTTTGTAACCGATTCCCTAATAACAATTTTAAAAACAGAGAGCAGCTGTCCAGTTGTTAAATCACATTGTTCGCATTCATTATAAATGCATACCGGTCACTCATGCAACAAAAGGCGGCTGTTTGGGGTGAGTTGATATTCTGATCGCCTGCATTCGCCGAGGCCAACGTATGAAGTTCAAATAACTCAAAACAATTGAAAGAGTATTTCACTTCTTTATTCATCAATAAAGTTTACACGAACATGTTGGGAAATTTTGTTTTTTTACACAAAGATGGCAAACAAGCCATCGAAGAAAACGTGGAGAGAAGTCTGAGACCTTCGTCGTAACGTTGCCTCGTCCAACTGAGTTCGGCCCATGGAGCTGAAAAGCAAAAAAGACAACGAGGGCGAATCGTGCGCCGAAGGTGCGCAGGGACGCTGTGGGGCCAGCCCCGTTCGACCCTCAGTGACTTATACTATTTGGTAGCTGCATTTCAAGGCGTGTTAAAGGGGGGCTCGGTGGGAAGGGTTCTCGTATTCGGAAGTTGTCTCAGGGTGCATGATTAGTGGCGTTGGGATGACTTTGTGGAGGTCGTTGACTAAACCCTCGGGTGAGGACCAGAACGAGAGGAGATCCTCTCACAAAGTTGCCACCTCTCCCCGAGGGTGCTGTAGTGTTTTCGGGAAATAATATTTAATGGAGTCCGCGATATTTTATTTTGTATTATTGGTCCAGTCAGCTGAGTTTCTGTGATAGCAACAATTTATCACACCTAACATCTGTTTTAACACCTACTGTTGGTGGTAGCTTAATTGATAGTGGGTAACAATGTAACAAGGAGCACAAAACATCAATTATGATTTATTACTGTAACAACAAACAGTGTAAGAATAACAGTCATAAAACTGATCACATACAAATATTATTTCTTTCATCATTTAACAATAGTATCAACCATGTGATTCATTTAAAAACTGCTAGAGAAATAATATGTAGAACACATAAAAAATACCGAACCATTTTCCAGCAAATATCTAACGTACATGTAAAAATACAAAAAAGATATTTTTATTAATTTTACAAGAAACTTTTTACTTTTCTTCCAAAATGTAGCTTACGACTCCCATTGGAACAAATGTAATGCACTCGTTTCAATGTTAGACCATAAGCTGTATTTTCGAAGAAAAATTATTTTAAAGGTCCACCATATAAAAAATACATTTTCCAACATTTTATGTTCCTTCTGACCCTCATTGTAACAAATGTAATGCACCTGTTTCAATGGTAAACTTTATTTTATTTTCTCCTCAAAAGAAATGCCGAAAAATTACCATGCCAACAAATTATTTTAGTTTATTTCCAAATATTGTCCAATGTCCACCTAGCATCTGGGATGATTCGCGTTGTGTCCTTGGGCAAGATACTTTATTCCGGTTGCCTACATGTGAGCACGATGACGCCGTGTACTAAGGCGTACTGCACGTGTCTTCAACCGCTGTAACCCTGCCCAAGGCGGAGTTTGAACAGAGGAGCTGACAGTTGCTCGTCTATGCTCGGTGGTTCTCTGTGGGTACTCCAAATGTAAAACTGTCATGGTCACGATTAGCCATTGTGCATAAGTATGCGACCTCAAACACAAATAAATATAAATAAATCTGTCTATATTTTTCGTAAACATGTTTCATAACTTACATGTACATGTATGTTCTTTTTTTCAATCGAGAGCATTGTCTGAGGCTAGATTATACCAAATAAACAATTGCACGTCGGCAAGAAAGAATGCTCTTTTTTGCATGGTGACTGGACATTTCGGCCGCGGACGTTTCGGCCACGGACGTTTTGGCCTGGACATTTCGGCCACGGACGTTTCGGCCTAGGACGTTTTGGCCACAGACGTCTCGGCCAATTGGAGATATTTCTCACAATATATGAGATTTTTCTATTATTATTTTTAATTTTTTTTTTTTTTTATTTATTTTATTTATTTATTTTTTTTTTCTTTTGAATGTTCATTTTTTTTATTTAAAACATGAAAAGATTTTTCATAGGGATAGTTATAACCATTAACTATTATGTTTTTATAGTAATATTCCTTCAACCTACCTGTCAGCTTACTACATTTTATGTGTGTTTCCATAACTATTTAGCTTCAGCTTTTGATTATTAGCAGAATATTTCATTTAGGCTTCCTCTTTTGTCAGAGAGTGTTTTCTTTATACCTGCCTTATGTGGCTTCAAAGAGGGTTTGGTTTTTTATATAAATACTCATAGCCTCTGGTGTGCTAGGAGTCCTAACATGGAAATCATTACAACAAAAAGAGGTGGGAAAAAACTATGCGTTGAGGGACATATGTACACTGTGAAGTCAAGATCAGACAAGTATAAATCTGTAACAAGGCGCTGTGTGAAACGTGACCCCCCTATCAACTGTACAGCTATCTTGAAAACAAATGACAATTATGAATGTCCAGTTTTGACGAAGGAGCATTCTCATTTATCTGACGAAATAGAAGTAGATATTTCTAAATGCAGACAGAACATGAAAGAGATGGCTAGTAAAACAAATGATAAGCCCAACCAGATTTTCACGACAATGCTTTCAACAGTATCTGATTAAGTGAAAGCCCGTCTTCCAAATGCAGATGTAAATAAACGTGTGCTGCGGAGAGCCCGAGCTCTTCATCGACCCAAAGATCCACAAACTCTACAGGAACTTGAAATAACTGGTGAGTGGAGCATGACTACAGGTGACCAGCCTGTTCCAGTTTTGTTCAGTGACAATGGTCCTACTGCTGATGAGAGGGTTATTATTTTTGCCACTGAAAAACATTTACAGCAGCTAGCAAGCTGTGATACTTGGTGCATGGATGGAACATTTTCAGTTGCCCCAAATATTTTATATCAGTTGTATGTCATACATGGTCGTGTAGATAATATGTTTTTGCCTTTAGTTTATGCTTTGCTCCAAAGAAAGACCCAAACAAGTTATGAGAGTCTGTTCAACAAATTAGCAGAGGCTGACTGTGATCTTACAACTGTCATTATAGATTTTGAAAGAAGTGTTAAGCTTTCTGTTCATTCTGTCTTTGGTGCTCATGTTAATATTCAGTATTGTTTTTATCATCTCTCCCAGTCAGTTTGGAGAAAAATTCAGTCACTTGGGCTTGCAAATTTATATGAGACTGAAAATGATTTTCGTCTTTATTGTGGACAGATAGATGCTTTAGCATTCCTGCCTGTTTCCGAAGTTCAGGAAGGTATGGATTATTTGAAAGAGACAATGCCAGAGGAAGCAGAACCTCTTGTTGAGTACTTTGACAGCACCTATGTTAGTGGCCAACTCCGCCAGAGGCCAGCAATACAATAAAAAATAATACATGTAGTGGACATAAGTGAATATTCTCCAAAATTGTGCTTACTTGTGCTATGTATTATAATTGTTTCATTACTTGTTTTTGTTATATTTTTATGATAACGTTCAATAAATATAAAAAACGGAAATGGTTTTTCTTCATTCCTAAATCACTTTCCCCTCTCCAACTCTTCCAGAGAAAACAAGAAAAAAAAATGTCAAAAAGTACCCTCAAATATATTTTGGCCGAAACGTCCACCCTGTCCAATATTTCTGGCCGAAACGTCTGTGGCCGAAACGTCCTAGGCCAAAACGTCCGTGGTCGAAACGTCCGTGGTCGAAACGTCCTACATTCTTTTTGCATACATGCCGTTGTTTATTTGATCTAATCTACATTTGCTGTTATCAAATTGCTCATCGGGTATTTTTAAAATCGTGTTCCCCCTCCCTAGGGATGTAGAGCCCTGGAGACTCTCACCTGAAAGAGACCATGGTTATTTCCTAATGAGCGAGTACAGCTATCTCAGTATTTAACAGAGAAGCCTGAAGTAAATCTGGGAATAAAAGGCTGGATTGGATTGCGAGTTAGAGGTGGACGTGTTGAAAAAGATGAAAAGTCCATCATTAACAATCTGACGATTCAAAAAAAAACAGATGAAATTGAGTCCATTGTCAATAAAATTGCGCAGTCTGACCTCCCAGGGAAGCGAGCTGCGGTGAAAATCAATTGAATGGTCCCACAATGAGGCTTATTGAAGGATAAAATTCTCCCTCCTTTTCTGAGTCTGAGAAAAAACTCCCAAGACAGTCTAGGAATAGAATATCCTCTCAAGTACTGTCCAGCCAGAGACCTCCCTTGGTCAGGGGAGGGTTTATTAGCCCTTAAAAAAGTTTATTATATCAAGCACATTTGTTCATGTCTTTAAAAAGACAAATGTCTGCCCTCAGCAGTATTCTATCAATGAAAGAGTAATAAAGGGCAATATTAATTTGTGTTTTATTTGTACAGGAGTGCTACAGTAGCAGGCGAGACTGGTTTATTTTCTGGTGTTCAGCTGAGGCATGCAGCTTTAGAGAGAGATAAAAGATGTCTTCTGGCATATTTGTAAGCCATTTAGAATTGATGACCATTTTTACTTTCTGGCTTTCTGGCATGAATATGTATGGTTCTGTTGTGTGATGCTTTTCACACAGCTATGACTTTTTTTAACTTCGTATACTGTTGTAGATGTTTTATCAGGATCTCCGCCTGTATAATGTTTAATCTCTCTGCTTTACACTCTCTCACACTGATGTCAAAATTCCAAAATTTCAAGTTTCAAATTTTCCCTACACTGCAGCTAGGAATTGAATTGATTAAATCTTGTTTGACAGAGCTCATTGAGCTCTGTCTGACAAGATTGAATTGGCTGATTCCAAGCTACATTACTGGAACAATTTGCTTCTTGAGATTATAATATTTTGACATCAGTGTGAAGAGGGTTAACCCTTTACCCAACACGAATGGCAAATATGACTTGTAAAACAGTTTTTAAAAAAAAATTTGACTCAAAAACATTCCTTATAATCCCTCACTGGAACAAGCTCATTGATCTCGTTCCAATGAGTTTTTTTTGTGACAAAATATGAAAATATAAATTTGAATGGCGATTTTTGTGAATAGCACTGGCTGTGTTTGGCCATTTTGTTGGGGAAGGGGTTAACACCATTTTCAAAAAAGTTTCTTAAAATGAATTCAATTTATAATTTCACCCTCACTTGTAAAACATTCACTACATGCTGAAATAACCCTTTTACGAATTATCGGGTGCATGATGGCTCATTGCTTAGAGTATTGGACTTTAAATAGAAAGTCGATAGTTTGCTCCTGCGCTGCGCCATCTGCACTGTGTCCTTGGGCAAGATGCTTAATTCTGATTGCCCATGTGGTGGCTCTGTGGGACTGTGCACTAAGATATTCCGTTTTTATGATGCACTTGCATTCAGCCGCTGCTTATTCTGCTTGTGCTGGGATAGTAAATTGAAGAGTCTGACAGTGACTCAGTTGTTCTCTCTGAGTCATCAGGCTTCATTTACCTGTAAAACTACCCAAAATGTTATGACCCTGGTTGTTGAAAGTGCCATTAAACCCCAATTAATAAATAAACTAATGTGACCACCATATCCGGTCAACACTGTCCACAGAAATTAGAATTCATATGTAGTTTTTATTATTTCTTTGGTCATTTTTTGCCTTCAAAACAAAGCTTATAACCTCCTCATTAGACTGAGCTCAAAATAGCTTGCTCCAGTAGGGGTCATAAGGTGAAAAACAGTGTTTTTGAGGGGAAATAATTGAAGTGTTTAGTTATTCAATAAATTTGTTTTGCATGTGTTTAGGGCTGCACGGTATATCGATAACCGATATATACCGGTATTCAAACCAATATCGATTGAATACCGGTGTAATTACAAAAATATTGGTTTATCGTCATTATTTATTTACCCACAATTTAATTTTCAAGATGTCTTCAGTTTTTTAACTGTTGCCCTGAATGAATAATACTATCACTTTATCCAAGGAATCGTCTGCTTGTGCCCTTGTAATATACAAATTCAGCAGTTGAAAAAATAATTTTCAAAAATTTCAACAAAACAAAACTATACTTGTTGAGCTCGTTCCAGTGAGGGGTCACATGATATAGTTTTGTTGAAATCTTTGGGGGAAATCTGATAAACTAATTTTGAAAATAATAAATTTTGATATCGTCTGCGTTGGGTAAAGGTTTTTCGAACCGCATCATCAAGGCATGCTAATTCGTTCCTACTGTGATGCCTCGAGTCTCGATTGTGGTACTTGTGTTCATAAAACTGAACAGTTTTCGATATACCGGTATACCGCAGTATTTTTTTGAATACCGATACTGGTATTCAGTTTTGAATATCGTGCAGCCCTACATGTGTTGTCTATTAGTCATGTTCAGTAAAGAGTCAAAGTTGTAGGTTAAGGACAGCAAATTTCTCTTATTGATATTTATCATAAATTAAAAAAAACAAACAGTGGAGCCCACTTAATTGGATATCCCTTCATTGAATAACCCTGTTAATTGAAAACTAATATAATCAATTATAATCAAACACTAAACCATTTACTATACTATACTATAAAAATGTGACCTATTAATTGAATATAGGTTATAGAGTAAATTCCTGTCAATTGAATATGAAAATCCTGTAATATGTCAAGAAATTACTCAGGCAATCACCAAATTCCCCTTTGTGTAATAGAGGCATTTTTTCTATTATATCTTATTTGACAGAGGTCTGTGACCTCTGTCAAACAAGATATAATAGAATATATGCCCAATTATCTCTAGAAAACAGGAAAGTTCTCAAATCCCTGTTAATTGAATCATTCTGTTAATTGAATAATACTCACTTCAAAGGGGTTTTTCAATTAACAGGGTTCCACCATACTGATCATAAATTCACAATACTAACTTGTGGCATTGATTTCTGCAAGCTTTCAAGAATTGGTATTTATTGTCGCCTTTCACAAAGTCAAAGGGCTGTAAAAATGATTGTTGTCTATCCATCTTTCTGTCTATTTGTCTGCATCCATTTCTCAAGTATTATTGTTAAAGGTTTGAAACTTTGGAACATGCTTATTAACTGTTTCATCATGGTGCACCAGTTAACACAGTCAGAAACAAAACTGTCTAAAAGTTGTTGCTCTTAATGTACTTACCGGTAATGATATATTTTTTGGTGAAATAATAGTACATATATTGTGAAATGATGCAGATTACTGATGTGCAACGTGTATATAGATGATCAGAGTTTTAAATTTTCTTGGGAGTTACTGCCCTTGATCATCCATTTCACCTCATACATGTCCCAAAACTCAGAATCTATTTGTGCAAATGATTCTCGCAAGAAAAACAATGAGAATATGCACGCGAAATGTTCATTTGATCTTGTCCTAGATTATAAAAGTGGCTTTAAAAGCCAGAATTCATAAGGTAACAAAACCTTAGCAGCCATGTCTAGTGAAGTCTTGGCTGCCTATATAGGCAGCCAAAGCTTCACTAGACACCACTGCCATGTTACTGTAATTTCCATCAGCAAGACCACTAAAACCCTGCATGTTGAAACATGTGTTCTACATGTACATGTATGACAAGAAACTCACCAGAATTGAAACTGTGTCCTTAAAGGTTCAGTCCTGGTAATTCATCCTTGTTTCCTCGGTAAAACATTTGCTGTGGAAAACTAGTGCTTCTACGGCAATTGCTGTGAAGCCTGTTCAGTTGTGTAAAAATCATCAGGGTCAGGGTATAGTCGCACTTGCCATGTATATGTAGTATGCAGTGAAGAAGAAACTTTCAAGTAACTTTAACATGTGAAAGTAGTTCGAGATACATGTGTATATAATCACAAAAAATCTTGGAAGTAAGCAGGCGACTTGCTCAATAAGTATAGTATGAGTGGAAATAAGATGCAGAATAACCACAAACTAAGTATGTCACTGCTTCCATGTTGATAACACCAGAATCTTACATCAGTTTTTGGAAAGCTCTGTAAGAGTTTTCCAGAAATTGATGTCAGATTCTGGTGTTATCAACATAGAAGAAGCAGAACACATAGTTTCTAGTGGTTATGCTGCAACTTTTACTGTAAATTGTAAGATTAGCAATACAGTGTAGTGCAACCCACATGTTTTGATTCGTTTGTGTAAGCTGGAAGTTGTGCCATTTCTGCCACCACAAGGCTTTCTGAGGAAGCCATCCACGACAGTATTTTTGCTGTGGATATTTTTCGATTCCTCAGCATTTTCCTCGGCACTGCTGATTGCTGAGGGTGAATTACCAGGGCTGAAGGTTAAACTTTCATATATATATGAATATAGATGTTTGCTTTTTTGTGGGATTCAAAACTGACTCTCCCGGATCGTGACAAATTTTAAGGCCTGTTGACGAATATGTTGTTGTAAAAGGCTGTAATTTCATTTATTTACATACTTTATTGGTTCTGACTGCAACATTGGAACAGGCAGTTTCAGTTTGTACAACTCTGTGAGACTTGGACCCGTGGCACAGACTTGCTGTAACCGAAAAACAATACTTGAATTTGATCAGAATGTTTCTTCGTCCGTACTGTCAGACAATTCGCTTTTTATGAGTGACAGGTTTCATACATTTATATTATTAAACAGATTTATTGGTTTCTGTTAGAATTGTACAGTATATACAATCAATGAAGTAAGAATGTAAATTTAGCACAGAATTCCCTCTTACTTTTATAAATTGAAGCATCTGATTGGTTCTATTTATGAATTTCTGATGTCAAATGTGGATGCAGGAAATATTCTTGATACCTTTTATAATTTACATCACAGTCAAAGGGTTTTTGTGAAGAATAATAATTAGAAAATAAGGATTTTAAAATTTGTACATTCTCATACAAACTGATTTTTAAATTACTCTTGCTTTACTCCAATACTTAATGTCTCTCGCTTTTTGAAAAAAAACGGGAGATAATAAATTTGGGGTGTCCATCCATCCTTCTGTCCTTCCGTGTTTTTCATTTCCAGACTCTAACCTTTCTTACAGTTACCGGATTTCGATGAAATTTGGGTAGTAGATCACTTTCTTCAATTGTGGGTCCAAGTTCGAATATGGGCATTTTTCGCGCATATTTAATTGGGTTGCTGAAATTTGCTTGGCTGACGGTTTCCAGACTCTGACTTTCCTTAAAATCAACCGATTTCGATGAAATTTCATATATGGATTACTTTTATCAATAATTAGGGCAAGTTCGAATGTGGGAAATTTTGTACCGAAAATCTGTCCGTCTGCCTGTCCCTCAGCCCTGTGATTCAACACACCTCGGACTAAAAGCCGTATTTACCGTATGAACCGATCTTCACGAAACTTCTTGGGTATCTTTGTTATCATTGGGAGACCAGAATATGTGTTTTGGGGTTTGGTCCAAAATTCAAGATGGCCACCAGTGGCCATTTTGTTCCGAAATGGTGTGTAATCTGTTTTTTGTACAGAACTTCTATATGAAAGTTCGGATTCGAATAAATTTTTGTAAATTTACGGGTAATAATATACGGATTTTGTTCTCGTGCAAAAATTATGCAAATCAGGGAAACTTTGATTTATTCAGTGCTACTACTAATACACAGTAAGTGCACACCTTCCGTGTTTTTCGTTTCCAGACTCTAACTTTCCTTACAGTCGTCGATTTCGATGAAATTTGTGTAGTAGATCACTTTCATCAATTGTGGGTCAAAGTTCGAACATGGGCATTTTCTGAGCATATTTAATTAGGTGGCTTAAATTTGATTGGCTGATGGTTTCCAGACTCTATCTTTCCTTTGAGTCAACCAATTTCAATGAAATTTCATATATGGATTACTTTTATCAGTACCTAGGTCAAGTTCGAATGTGGGAAGTTTTGTACCGAAAATCTGTCTGTCTGCCCCTTGCGTCAACGCACCTCGGACTAAAAGCTGTATTTATGAACCGATCTTCACGAAACTTCTTGTGTATCTTTGTGAAACCAGAATATGTCTTCATCATTACTTCTTTTGCAACTCTACAGACTCTCCCAGTACCATATACAGACCACCGTATTATCTGGGCATCACTTCCAAGGTTTCATTAACTTCCAATCACAAGCTTTACAGGTTGGTTAACACTTTTCACATTCACATCAGTTTAATATAATATGTCTTATTATACAGTCTTAATTTTTAGTGATTCTCACAGTTATACTCCACATCACTGTACTTGCTTTGACAGTGACCTCCGTGAAAATAAATCTGATAATCACTGTCTGAAGCACTGTCTGTTCTGTCTCTTCTAAATAACTTCCACTTGAAACTCAACTATATTCCACTGGATGCATTAATTCCCCTTGAAACTGCTGCCCAGCGGGAGACATGAATTCACAGAATTTGTTTGTTTTATTTTATCTTCTGGTTTTTAAGTCTCATGTAGCTTTTGATCATGAATGATTTTAAATATGTCTGCAACTGCATCATTTAGCGGTTTGAAGTTCTGAACATTGTCAACAATGACACTCAATTTCTTGGCCAGCAAATATTGGGGGTGGGGGAGGCGATATACAGTGCACATGCTCGCATTGAAAACTCAGGGTCTGTAAAAAGGCTTCATTTGCTTAAATTATAGTTTTATATTCTTTTTACTTGTAGGTACAATAGGATACAAGACATCAGGAGGATGAGATGGGAGTTTGGAAGTGTGCTTCCTGCAGATATTAAATATAACCTTTCTGAACAAGAAGTAAGTCTTTAGACAAAGCCACTTTTCTAGCATTTGTTCTAATGGAATCTTGACTCGCCTTCTTGGGTATGATTTAACCTTTTGACCTGAAAATGAAATACATTTCGGTTACAAAGACAGTTTATGTTCTGTGACTTTACAGTTGTGTTTAAGCAGTTCTTGGCTGCCTAAATAGGCAGTCTAGACTTGTGTAGAAACAACCACCAGTGTACTTGGAATGCACCTGGAAAGTTTATCTAAAGGAAAATTGACCAAAGTCAGAAATGGGCCTTCAAGGGTAAAATGTAGTCTTAACCCTCAAAGTCCTAGTTCCAACATGTCAACTCTGGATAAACTTAAAAGTTAAATTCTAAGTATACTTAGTTAATTTTAGGCAAGTCTCTACTGCCTTGATAGGCTTGTAAAGAAACCACTGCAAAGCTTTCTGATGTGAACTGTCGAAGTGCAGCAAAAATGTATAAAAATCTCCAGGCCCTTAATGGTTAAGGAACAATTATAAATTGAACAATTTAACAATTACAAAAAATTATTCTCTTTCCCAGGCACTTTTTCTGAAAGGAATAAAACAGCTGAAAAATTTTGTTTGCAGAGTTTTAAAGGAGGTAATAATTGAGAAATAAGATGTTTTTTTAATTGCCTGAAATGAAAACCTCTTATCTCCAAACCAAGTTTTTGGTGGGGGTGGGGAGGGTCATGGGAAAATCTGGAAAGTTAACTGGTTGAGTGCTAGATTATTTTTGGAAGTTGGAATTTGTTCATATAGATTTGCATTATTAAAAATTATTGGAGAGTGCCTTAAGGCACTCTCCAATAATTTTTAATAATGCAAATCTATATGAACACAATTGTATTTGCTTATTACTGAATAGGAAATTTGTGTAAAGAATATGAAAACTTTAGTATGGTACCCTCATGTTTCTTGAAAGCCATGATAGTGGCTTCCAGCACTCAACCAGTTAAGGAACTTTAATGTTGAAAATTCCAGACCCTTGAAACAATTGGGTTATTTAAAAAAAAGTTTTGAAAAAGAACACTAACTGATCGTCCAACAAATTTGACCAGCAGCCCGGTGAACCCACGGTATCTCCCCCCCCTCCCCCTGTGGAAGATACACAGAGTGGGGGAAGATACCCTAGTGTTGATATAGGGCGCTGGGGGGAATCCCTAGATTGGAGTACCCTAACCACATTTATTATTTTTCATAACATTCAGTTGAAGATAAGAGTGGGGGGAAGATACCCTAGTGCATCCCCCCCCCCCCCCAGGAGAGAAGATACACAGGGGGGAGGATACCCTGTTACAATGGTATCCCCCCCCCCCCCCCGCACACTGGCTAACTTGCCCCCCCCCCCCTATTTTTTTTTTCAACATCAATAACACCAGGCATGTTCTGATATAGAGCGTTGGAAGATACCCTTTATTATTTTTTTATGACATTCAGTGGAAGTTACACAGAGTGGGGGGGGGATACCCTAGTGCATCTCCACCCCCCCCCCCCCCCCCTCTCAGGGGGGAAGATACCCAGGGGTGGGGGGGAGATACCCAACATGTATAACATCAGGCTGTTGATATAAAGTGCATTCAATAGAAGATACACAAAGTGGAGGGGGAAGATACCTCAGTGCATCTTTATGACATCCAGTGGTCACCCCCTCTAATCTTTCTTCAACATTGATAATATCAGGCATGCGCTGATATAGGGCACTGAGGGGGAATCCCTAGATTTGAGTACTCTAACCGCATTTATTATTTTTTATGACACACAGAGTGGAGGGGGGGGGGGAGGGGGGAATATACCCTAGTGCATCTATCCCCCTCCCCCCCCCCCCCCACACACACACTCAGGCTGTTGATATAAAGCACATTCAATGGAAGATACACAAAGTAGAGGGGAAGATACCCCTGTGCATCTTTATGACATCCAGTGGTAGCAGTAGGGGGGTGGGGGTGGGGAGATACCCCAGTGCATCTTCCACACCCCCGCCAATAATCTGAATCAGTAGTGGCAATATAACAATACTCTCATCTTATTTACACTCATCAAAGAGTTATAGTGTTGCCCTGCATTCTGATACTAATGTCTTTGTGTTTGAAAACAATCATCTTGAGTAGAGAGGAGAGGTTAACTTAATATTCATTTTTATTTTCTTTCTTCCATTCAGAGCTCCCTGCTTATACCAAGTAGTTACTATTTGACTTTTTCTCTTATGAATAATGCTTTTCCGCTTAAAATGTGGATGGGGGAAGATACAAAGGGTGAGGGGGAAGATAACCTAGTGCATCCCCCTCCCCCCGGGGGAGTGGGGGTACCAGGGGGGGGGGGAGATGCCCTGTTACACTGGGCCCAAATGGTCAAATTTGGTTCTAGACCAGTTATTGGACCACTAATTTCCCAGAAGAAATTGGGGAAAAAATGTTAAAATCTCAAAAACCACAAGAACCGCAAAAACCGACACCTCACACTTGGAATTGCAAATTAGAAGGGTACCAATAATAATAATAAAAAGGTATAATTTCAGTGAATTAAAATGAGACAGAAGTTCACTTGACCTAGATATTATATTTGATGGGCTTTACATTAACATTTTCTCTCTAGTTTATGGATCCTTATGGAAAGTATGTACATTTACATTTGAAATGGAATTTGCATCAAACCTGGAATTCAGTTTTTGAAAATCTGCAAGAACCCTGCCAACTGACTTAGTATGTTTTGTTAACCAAGACAGTTGGCAGAGAAACTTGTCTCATAAAAGTAAAATGATTTGCCCATATTCTGTTGATGAAATTAAGTCTCTGCACACAGAGGAGAGGTTTTGTTTCTTTCACTAAAAACGGTTAAAAACAGTTTGAAATGTTTCCTCTCCTGGGAATCATTAGTCATTGAACGGTTGTTTTTTTGCAGTTCAATGTTTTCATCATTTTTATAACACATCAAAATACAAAACTTGTCTTTAGTCATTGCAGGTGTTGACTGATTAAAAATAAAATGGGTAAAACCCTCCCCTCCCCCCCCCTTCCCCCCCCCCCCCAAAAAAAAAAATTGAAATGTTGATGAGGGAGGTGCTGTCTAGCCCATGTCCGATGCAAATGTTGTTCCAAATATTTTTCTTGTTTTTTTTTTCACCATCACCTGTAAATTGCCCCTGAGAATATTTTTTGGACTTGCAGATTGCACCACCCGTCGCAGCTACGGCGTTGATGTCATGGTTTTTTCAAACAACAAGCTAACACATACAGTGTATAGCCACTATAGTGGCTTTCAGCACTTTTCCATAAAACCCTGATTGTGCTTCTAGCACTCAACCAGTTAATAACCATACAACAATATTTTACAGGTCCAGTGGTTCAACAGATATAACAAGATGCTTGCTAATTACATGAGATCGATTGGAGGAGTTGGTGGACTTGATTTAACTCAAGACATGAAGCCACCTAAAACACTATACATTGAGGTAAGTATTTCTCTCATCTTTTTAAAAGTCTGTCGCGAGGATATCAATATTGGAGTAAAACTTCTCAGTGAAGGAAATAAAAAATGACCCGGAACCAAAACAACTGCTAAGCTGAGAATCTTGCCGTTTTGAAGAAAATATAAATTTATGTTTGCATGATTCTAAATCATCTGTGTTATATCCATCTTTGTTTTGATTTGATAGATAATGCAAAATTGCAAACTGAACGATGATATTCCATGTGACATGTCCAATGCTTAATGTTCTGTCA
Organism: Pictodentalium vernedei; assembly: GCA_031216915.1. NCBI lineage: Eukaryota > Metazoa > Mollusca > Scaphopoda > Dentaliida > Dentaliidae > Pictodentalium > Pictodentalium vernedei. The sequence continues at coordinate 234,268,340 of CM062292.1, read as the reverse complement.
GTTCTTCCAGTGCAGTGTTCATATGTATCTAGCATTTATCAGCTGACAAATATTTATTGGTTAGTTCTTTGTGAAAGCTGAGAACTGATTACACGGAAGGTAATTGAGTGACCAAACACTTGTTTTACCATTAAACAATTATTGAAACCAGTTTTCTAGTTGACAGATTGAATGGTAAACATTCGCACTTAGTATCAACCTACCTTTTTGCCACTGACTCATAGTTGTCATAACTGACACACAGTTGTTGGATGTCACTGCAACATTTAATCCAGGATAATTGTGAAACGGCCCTTTTAGATAATTAGGACCCAGTAGAATTTGCCAAAAATGACAAAGTTTGAGCAAACTATGTCACAATTCCAAAGATTCCAAAAGATAAGTGGTGCTTGACAATTTGTTATACGAAAGTTTTGTTGAGGTGACTGAAATTGTGGCCAGTATCCCTTTATGTGGAAGTGACCAGTTCTCTTCACAAAAATGAACATTCCAATTTAATTTTTATGAGCGTGTTTTAAAAAATGGATGTATTTTGCACACTAAATTTTTAGTGAGAGAAAGTATCACAATAAAACTTACAGATCAGAAGTACCACCACTAGACAGTGTGTTACGCACACAATTCTCGACTTATCCGCCAGAGATTACAGTAGGGAGCATGGTGGCTCAGTATTATGGCATTGGATTTCTGCCCAATTGCCCACTTGGGGGCATGGTGACGCTGTGTACTAAGGTGTCCTGCACGTCGATGGTGCACTTGTCTTGCCAATGCTAACCCTGCTTGTGTGGAGTTTGTACGTTAGGGAGTCTGTCAGTTGCTAGGTGGTTCTCTCTGGGTACTCTGGCTTCCTTCACCTGTAAAACTGTCCGTCATGAGATGACTCTGGCTGTCAAAGGTGTCATTAAATCCCAATAAATAAATAAATATAACGTCAACACATGGAATCAACATGCATACTGACTTTTTCCTGTCCAGGCCATAACTTTATAGTGAAAGGTGATATCACAATGAAATCGGCATCAACATTTTTAGTTTGTGTCACATACAAAATTTACGATGAGCCCACCAAGATCAGTCATAGATAGAAGTCAACACATGGAATCAGCGTGCATATCAACTATTTCGTGTCTGCCCACTAAACTTTTAGTGAAAGGAGATATCACAATGAAACTCAGACACCATAAGCACTGCCACTAGAGGGTGTGTCACATCCAAAAGTTATGTTAATCCATTAAGGGTCAAGGCCACAAATAGAATCACCATGCACATCAACTTTTTCATGTAAAAGCTATGACTTTCTGATTGAAAGAGATATCATAGTGAAACTTACAGAACATATCTACCACCACTAGATGGTGTGTCGTACATACAATTTATGACCACCCCACCAAGGTCAACATGTGGAATTACCATGTACATAAACACATCGAGAGCCCTCACCAAGTGATATATAATGGTGTTTGATGCTCTACTGAGCAGTTCTCCCATTTTATTAATGGTCCCCAAAACATAGCAAGTTTTAAGGGAAAAAATGAAAATTTTCAGTTGTACAAAAAAATCTTTTTGGAAGTGTCATTCAGGTTATAAGCTATGTTTTTGGGGCAAAAAATTAAATTTTTAGTTGAGAGGGAGCAAGGTGGCTCAGTGATTACGACACTTCAAACCGAAAGGTCCACTGTTCAATCAAGGGGTAACTGCCTTGTGTCAGATACTTGACCCGGATTAGGTGCACTTATCTTCAACCAGTGCTAACTCTGCTTGTATAGAGTTAGTACGTAGGGGAATCTGACAGTTACTGGAGCAACACAATGGTTCTCTCCAGATACACCTGCTTCCTCCACCTGTGAAATTATCTGACATGAGGTGGCCCTGGATGTCAAAAGTGTTGTTAAACCCCAATGAAAATAATTTAAGGAATTTTGTTAGAAGTGTTGTCTGCTATTTAGGTTGGGTAAAGGGTTAAAACAGCTCTGGCAACTCACTGCTAATTAAAACCTTTGAAACCCTATTTCATGGCAGTTCAGTACCTACATGTCTTCCAGTACTGTTTGCAGTACTTGGTCTTTTATGCTGATAGGACTGGATTAATAGTAGATGGTACTGGTGTAGGTCAGTTCAATTGTGAGTTTAACTGCCCACTTTAGAACGGGGTAGAAATTCAACTCCTCAAATAGCTTGGATTAAATCTTGGGCTGGGACCTCTTTGCTCTTTCTCTGTGCACAAGTTCTGGAATGAACTGATTGTGAAAAATTTCACCAGCATTTGTCAGCCAAGCAGACACGGACACTGTGACAGTAATTAGTTTTATTACATGCCTGTTCTTTGAAATCCCCCTCTACAACAACACTAAACCATGTGGAAAATGAAAATCTGTTCCGCACAAATGTGCGGAATGGAAATTGTTGATGGACTATTTTGAAATAGAAGTAAAATTTCACTGGGATTTTCTACAAATCGTGCAATGCAATTACAGTTTGAAGTGCTAGCAATAGCTGAAACTCATCTCCTGAGTTCCAATGTGTTCTATGTGGCTGTAGGCACATAGAACACACTGGAACTTGGGTGATGAAATAGTAACATGGGTTCTCCTCGTAAATTTGTTTGGCGATAAAATGCGTTCTTTCTGTTGATAGTTGTCAAAAGAATTGCTGAGTGTCCTTCTAATAATGTTTTTTATAGTCGTGAGGCATGTAATAAACACAGAATGACATGCCTGTGTGAATGGGTTAATTGATGTGGCACTTGTGCCATCGCGGAAGGATAAAACTTAAGGCCTGCGGCCTCTCATTCTATCCTGTGCTGGCACTCGTGCCATATCAATTAACCCATTCACACGCATGTGTCGTTCTGTGTGTGGAGTTCTTACTGAGAAGGTAGCAAAAGAAGAGATGATGTCTTTGATAATGACCTATAGGGACCTTCACTTTAGAAAGCAGTGGAAATATCCATTTGACAAAATAGTTATAATAGAGATTTGTTCTATTAGCTGACAAGGATACAGCCTTCAGCTTCACACAAGTTGAGGTTGACAGCTGAAAATGAAATTCAACATAATTTGACTGTTCTTATTACTTTGCTATCTTAATTTCAGGTTAGATGTTTAATGGATCATGGAGAGTTTGAAACTCAAGATGGTGGTATTATTGTTCTAAAGAAGAACAGTCAGGTTTGTTCATTTATTGCACCGTTTTGAATCTTCCCAAAGTAATCACTGCATATTTTTTAACCCTTTACTGAATGTGAATAGCAGACAACACTTACAATACCTTTCTTGTAATAAGGCTATTTAAAATTTTTTGTTTCTCAGGCAATTTTACTTGAATTTTTTGTGTGGATGGGAGACTCATTTTTAACAAATTTTGTTTTGTTTTATTTTGTTGAAGTACTTAAAATAGTTTGAAATGTCTAGTGCTGAAACGGTTAGTAAATTTTGTAACCGATTAATTGTTCAGCTGCAGTCATTTCCGTTACGAGTCAACCGCACACTGATGCATGGCGAGACCTGGAGTTGGATATGCATTGATGAAAGATGAAAACAAAATACCTGGAATAATCCTGGATTGTGCTGTAACTGTTACTGTCAATGCACTCTGCATTGGTCGTCAGTCAAACATTTCCCTCTTAAAATATTTTCATTCACAAAATCCCCACCCTTATTGCGTTGACTGTTTTATGTCAACTTCCGAAGCATTCTCCCAAAGTACTTTCTGCTTCGTTTTTGACCAATGAAATAAATCTGTTTGTGTCATGACGTCAGACATGAATGAAATGATTCTATTTTTAATAAGATAGGATGTGATAGACGTACCAAGTATGAAGTTACAGCTGAAATTCCAAAATATTTCAGGTCGCAGGAGAATGAGGAGATGGTTCTATTAGGTAGTTACTTCATTTACCATTTACAAGCCCTAGCTAGGTCCTGAAGTCAGTACATACTGAACCACTTCATAGACATTCCTTGACATATTCAAGCCAGGGGCATCCAAAGAATCCAAAGGCAGAGGTCAGTTTTATTAAAAGGGCATGAAGAAAAGGGGTTGCTTGTGTTATATTTGCTTCACACTTTACAGCTGGATATTTGTAGTGTAAATGGTTTTTCATGCCCGATGTTGAGCCACTGTGCTTAACTGGTAAAGTGCTGGAAGCCCATATTTAGGCTTTATTCTGAAGTGCAGGTACCACAGCTTGAAGATTCACATTCAATGTATGTGCTTTGTATTATGTTTGAAGTGATATTATTTAGTCTGTAAGGGTTTGCCTTAATACAATTTATGGGAGAGTGCCCATAGGCACTCTCCCATAAATTGTAACAAGGCAAAGACGTGTACAAGATTTGATGGTCAAAAATAATTCAGCACTCTACCAGTTAATGCGCGACTTACACAAGATGCATACAGTAAATTTGTCCCCATCTGCTTCTATCAGCTTGAAAAATTTCCAGGCTTCCGATCGTTTTGGTTTAGATGCCATTTTGTTTTCTAAATTCTAATTCTCGCACTGCTCCAAATGCATTGATTGTTTTATGGTAGATAAACTAGGCATGGGTTCAAGACCAGCGGGTTGAAGCTAAAACTTGCTTACTGATCTCAAAAAACAAATCATGTGACAAACAGCAGAACATCAAAAGAGAAAGGCAGCCAACAGTAACAAATTTTGACACTTCCCCTTACCAATTGAAATTAAAACTTTTCGTCGCTTTTTTGATCGAACATCAAAGCTACCTGTAATAGAAACGGTTGTGGGGTAAAAGATAAAAGATAACAAAAAGTGATATTAAGGACAGTTTATTGTTTATGTTCAGTTTTCTGTCATCCGAAATCCACAGGAAAGTTTGTGCCGCATTTGTGACGTCGTTACTTTGTTTAACCGGTTAGGAAAATTCTAACCAGAATACACATGTAACTGTTCCGTTCCTGATTAAGCGAATAGTCATTTCAGCTATAGAAATGTCACAGAAATTTAAAATGTTTACTCTCCTGGGGATGAATAATTCAACAGCTGGTTTTTTACATGTCAAGGTTTGCACCATATTTTTTACACATAATAATTAGTAAAAAACTTGACTTTCATATTGTAGATTTTGAACAGGTAAAAAAACATTGGGGAAAGAATTTATATGACAATGGAATTTGGGGTTTTTAGCAGAATTTTAATGATCAGGTGGTGCTCGAGATCAAAGTTTCTTTTATAATGGCTTGACAAAAATTTCATTTTTGCTAAAAAATAAAGCTTATATCCCCTCATCAGCATGAGTTCAACAAACACATTCCATTGAGTGTCATAAGCTTGGATTTTGAGACAAAAAAATGAAAAAATAAAATTTCATTTGCATTTTATGTGAATCGTGCTGTCCATTTATGGCAGTTGCATTAGGTAAAAGGTTACTCAGAAAAGGACAGGAGAACATTTCTCACTTGTTATGTCTTTTAGAGGTACATAAACATGGGTTTATAAATCAAAAGTTTATGTCACACTCACACAGTGCATCATAAACAGATTTTTTTTCATCCTACTGCATTCCAAACAAATTGTGTCAAAAGACTGAATAAGGGTTCAGAGTCAGTTTCAAAATGAGGTATCACACCTATTTTATTTGGTTACTGAAATATGAAATCAGTTGGAATTCTTCCACCACAGACTATCATTATCTTGGATTTGTGTGGGATGGGAAAATCTCACCACCCAAATAACACCGCAACTTTAGGTGCATTCAAAAACTGATCATGTTCCACATGATCTACCTGAAAGTGGTTGTTGACAAAATCTAATCACATTTTCTGAAAAGGCACCTAAAAGTTTCTTATATTCCAAAGGTTTATCCTGGGAAAATGAGTGGCACATTGCATGAAGACTGCATTAACTCTTAACCCGCCAAGTATTTTCAAGATATTTTTCATCAGATCTAGTCATGGCTGCTTCATTGGTGCAAACATTCATTCAATTTATGGAGGAAATTTGATTGAATCTGCCCAAATTATACTTATTATTGTGGCAAGAGAACTCCTTTTCTTGGCAGGAATATCTGCCAGCAGCATGCAAGCAGTTAAGGTGTGGAGGCAATGAGAAGAAAAATGCTGAGATGAACCATATCAATGGTCATGACATGGCATTGTGTTACGCTGATGGATGAGATACATTTGTCCCATCTAGGTATCTCACTCAGGACCTAGTGTCTCAGAAAGAGAAAATGTCAAATAATGTCAATGTGATGCTTGATGTGGGTATTCCAACAAGGGAATTTTTGGCTGACAACTGAACTTTGACAAAAAGACGGTCAAGACCAAAATATGTGAGAAATAGAATATGAAATTTGTTTGGCAAATAATTCCTGCATCCCCATGGGAACCCCAGGAGCTAAAAATAGAAATATTTTCAAACACCCATATTTCCCAAACCACACGGAACAGAGAACTGTTATTTGTATGAAGCATCCTTAGGACCAGTAGAATTGAATGGTAAAAAAAAAGTGCGATCGATTATGTTAGGGTGTTCTGCAGAGGGCATCGAAAAAATCCTGAGTCAGCATACATGTATTTGCAAAAATTAAAAAAAATCTTTTCTCCAGAACCAATGGTCAGAATCTTTTCATATTTGGTATACAGCATCCATAGGGAGTTCAGATACCAGTTTGTTAAAATGAAGCCCATTGGTTCATACTAAGCTCAATACAGGAGCCCCAATTTTTAACTTAGGGCAATATGGGGAATATTCTTTAAAAATGTTCTTCAGAACCACCAGTCAGAATCTTTTAATGTTTGGTATACATCATTGCTATGAGGGTCAGATTCAAGATTGTTCAAACCAAGTCCCTTGGGTAATATTTGGGCCAAATTTTAACTTAGTTCAATATGAGGGATAATTTTTAAAAATCTTCAGATCTGAGGAGGTCAGATTCAACTTTGTTCAAATCGAGTGCCTGGGTTTATATTTGGGCTCCCTATGGGAGCCGGAGTTGGCCATGTAGCTGAAGAATTAGAAATTTTGTCTTCAGTACCCTCTAGAGGTGTGTCACTAAGATTAATCCACATAGGTTGTATCAAGGGGCTTCATAGTGGAGCTCCACATTTTACATTATGATCAACTGAAGAAAAGGCATGATGCTCGTACTATTTTTGTCACACCTGAGGGGCTCAAGGGTTGACAATGTATCCTATGGAGATGGATTGCTTTATGTTGACTCATTCTTGGACTCTGTTTATATTGTGTTCTGTTCAAGGTGAGTGCTTCAGGCCCTGTGGGGCCTCTTGTTTTCAGAACCATTCTGTTATAAGAATCAGATTAAACTAATGATCATAATCACTGAAATTTCATATTTGCTTTACACATAGGTTGTCCATAATAGGGTAATGACTGAGATTGCTTTTGGGATGTGTTGGTCGAAGGTTACTGTTATTATAAATACATTTTTGGTTTCTATGAAATAATGTTTGTTGCCTTTTGCACATGAAACTATAACTTCATACTCATTACACACCATGTCAGTAGGTAGGGTCTCATTGATTCAGGTTTCAGGTGGGGGCCAATAAGTCAAAGGGCAGGGTCACTGTTACTTTAAATAGATTTTTGGTTTCCTTGCTATAACTAGAGTTTCCCTGTGCATAACAAACTAACTTCATACACAAACTAGATCAAGTTATTTGTGTGCAAGGCACACAATGGTGTATCCCCGCATTTCCTCAGCAAAACCTTTGCATAGTCTTAACGTTTCGAATTAATACCCAAGGAGCCTTTTGATGAAAACTGATTTCCTAACGATAAAAGTGGTTCCCCAGGAACCACCTGGGGCAAAATCAAAATTCCAAAACCTTCATGCAGATCTAGAAATGTTACCTGAACACATTAGCATAGTTTAAACGTTTCGAATTAAATACCCTAAGAGCCTTTTGATGAAAACTGATTTTCTAACAATAAGAGTGGTTCCACTGGAACCACCTGGGGCAAAATCAAAATTCTGAAACCTTCAAACATCTAGTGATGCTACATGAACACATTAGCATAGTTTATACGATTCAAATTAAATATCCTAGAAGACTTTCGATGAAAACTGATTTTCCAATGATAAAAGTGGTTCCACTGGAACCACAGGGGGCAAAATCAAAATTCCGAAACCTTCATGCACATCTAGAGATGTTACCTGAACACATTAGCATAGTTTAAACATTTCGAATTGAATACCCTAGGAGCCTTTCAATGAAAACTGATTTTCTAACGATAAAAGTGGTTCCACTGGAACCACCGGGGGCCGAATCAAAATTCTGAAACCTTCATGCACATTTAGAGATGTTACCTGAACACATTAGCATAGTTTAAGCGTTTTGAATTCAACACCCTAGGAGCCTTTCGATGAAAATTGATTTTCTAACGATGAAAGTGGTTCCACTGGAACCACCGGGGGCAAAATCAAAATTCCAAAACCTTCATGCACATCTAGAGATGTTACCTGAACACATTAGCATAGTTTAAGCGTTTCAAATTAAATACCCTAGGAGGCTTTCGATGAAAACTGATTTTCTAACGATAAAAGTGGTTCCACTGGAACCTCCGGGGGCAAAATCAAAATTCTGAAACCTTCATGCACATCTAGAAATGTTACCTGAACACATTAGCATAGTTTAAACGTTTCGAATTGAATACCCTCGGAGCCTTTCAATGAAAACTGATTTCTAACGATAAAAGTGGTTCCACTGGAACCACCGGGGCAAAATCAAAATTCCAAAACCATCATACACATCTAGAGATGTTACCTGAACACATTAGCATAGTTTAAACATTTCGAATTAAATACCCTAGGAGCCTTTCGATAAAAACTGATATTTTTATACTGTACCAATGACCCAGACATAGCTGGTGCTAACTCTTAAAATATAGGGCCAAACACAAATTTTGCCCCCCAATCCCCAAAATTTGCATCTAAAACTAAAGAAAACATGTCCTGAAAGGCCCTCCACACTTTGCCCCTACTGCGCATGCGCAGTGTCAAGGACGTTCCGAAATTGGCGCCATTAATCATTCTAAGTTTGGCCCTTCATCAGTTAACATCTGACTGATCTTTGTGCTTGTAAATCTCAGTTTAAATGATGCCAGACACATAAATATTAGTGAAATGGTGATTCTAAGGAGGATAGAGAAGGAGGAGAGGAAAAGAATGTGTGACAGAATATTATCAGGGCTGTAACTTAAAATTTTTTAATGAAATTATGTTAAGTTACCTATTTTCAAGGCAGCAGCCATTTTGTTGTCATTCTGATTATTTAGTTACACTGTTTTTTAAGTGTTTTCCTCTCTCCCTGTCCTTTAAGTTCCCCCTTGCTATTCTCCCATGCTTTTGGCATAGTTTTTGTAATTATTATTACTAAATTTTTTTGGGAGTTTTAGCTGAATAACAGAATGAATTTTCTTCTTTCCCCATGTTTACGTCTTCACCGACGGGTGGTTAGGCGTTGTGTTCTGCATCTACCATCTGATGTTCTGCAGTTTCTTCCCTGGAAGTCTCTGTTTTGCATCAGATAGTGTATTTTTGGTAACTGATTTCGGGCCTGGGTGCCTGGAGTCTTATTTTAGTGTTTTTACACTCATTGTTTACATTTACAACAGCCCTCTGTGTGAGGGGGGATTTCTTGAAAATAATATCTTGATGTTAATTTAATCATAACTAGATACATTATTATTGTTCGTAAGTGTTGAATAAATTGTTTAAAATATTTTAAAAATTTTTGTCCACACTTAGGCTTGGGATCCATTGGGGCTCAACGTTACTTTTCAGAAACTTGGGCTGTTCTAAAAAAATATTTTTTCAAAATATTTTGATTTCAATTATTTTTTCTATATTAATGGATCATATTATTATTATGTATTTTGATTGCCAGGGGTTAGTGCGAGTACCAGGACTTGTTTTCTTTTCACATTGAAAGGATATTGATCAATTGTTTTAAGAGGAAGTCTTCCTCTGACTTTATTATCATTCTATATGTGGTCAGTGTACTCGCATTAACTCCTGTTCTGTATCCTATGATTTCGATGACAATATGGGAAGTGTATGTCACGGTATGTTGTTGGGGATTTGGACACTCCGGTCCTTTCCCCGCAGGGTCACTCTACTTTATCAATTTCTATTTCAGACGATCAAGATTAGGGTGATGTATCTGTGATGTCTTCCAACAGTGTGCCTCCGTCGTCACAATTAATGAAGGGCTAGCGGAAAAGTGCTCATGTAAATACGCCAATTGCCTAAGAGGACCCTAGTAGGTTTGACGGCCTTTGACGTCCGCTAGCTCGCCCGGTGTAGCGTCCATTCACCGAATGGTTCGGCAGCCGGGTTCGTCCGTTGCGGTCTAGAAGGAATTTTCGGGTGATGCGAGCACTATAAATCAACCTAATGCACACCCAGTGACGGCGGATCGGAGGGAGAATGCAGGAAGCCTTTTAGTCCGGTTCATAGCTCGTTCCGGTCCATCCGGACGGCAAGCGAGAGAGGCCCCTCTCTCGTTCAACAACATCTGGCCCCAGATGTTGTGGTACAAAATGTGTCGCAAGCGGAGCATACGTCCATCGCTCGGGACGCTCCGTTGTATAGGCAGTCCGCTGAGACTGCTAAGGCTTCCTCTTCTCGTCAGCGCACACGACCGCACCTTGGCTGCGTGACCGCCGATATATTACCAGCTTCGCCGATCAAGGATTCTTCAGCGACCAGGTCACACCATCCGGTAGCCAGGGACACGAGGCCTGCAGACTCCGGACGTTCGCATAGGAAGTGTGCGGGAGTCAACGTACACGGAGCTTCCGGCGGCAATGCATCGTAAGACCGCTACTGCACAGGCCTCGGGAATGGACGTGCTTTCCTTAATAGCACAGTTTATCGCAGCATCCCAGCATCAACTGAATCTGTCGCATATATTTTATCCGACGATGCTGGGTCGGGACGCTCCGCGGAAGCGGGTACGGACGTCCGAAAGTTTCATCCGGTCCGACGGGATACCGAAAGGGATTCGGAGGATTTCGAGCTTTCCCTTTCGGAACAACATATGCTGTTGTGTATGTCATCTGACTTGGTCTTCTACAGCTTCTTTCGTCGGACCAGAATGCTGCGATGCCGGATAAGAAACTGATAGCGTCGGTGGACTTAGAAATTTTTGGTTCGGTTCAGGGACATCGTCCCTCAGTTCCGACATAGTCCAATAATGTCACACAAACTTTCGAATTATTGAACGACGCTATATATATTATTATTTTATGCTTGCTATCCAAGCATTTTTGGTTTCTTGTTCGAAGAGTTATGGAGATGTCTTTCAAAAGTGTGCCTCTGTCGTCATAGTTAATGAAGAGTTAGTGGCAATAAGTGCTCATGGAATATGTCTATCGCCTACGGAGTGACATTCGCTAGCTCACCCGGTGTAGCGTACATTCATCGAATGGTTCGGCTGCCGGGTTCGTCCGTTGCGGTCTAGGAAGGAGATTTGGGTGATGCGAGCACTTTAATTACTTTAGTACTCACCCAGTGACGGCAGATTGAGGACAGATCGGAGGAAGCCTGTTAGTCCGGTTCCTGGCTTGTCCAGGTCCGTCCGGGCTGTGAGCGAGAGAGGTCCCTCTCTCGCCCAACAACATAGGGGACCGCATGTTGTGGTTCAGATATTTTACATTCGGAGCATATGTCCATTGGTCGGGACGCTCCGTTATATTGACAGTCCGAGAGACTGTCTTTAATGCTTCCTCATCCTCACAGCAGGGCACACGACCGCACATTGGCTACGTGACCTCGAGTATCCGATCAGTTTCGGCATTCAGTGATTCCACGGCGAATAGGTCGCGCCATCCGGTAGCCAAGGGACACGAGGCCTATACACTCCGTTCGCTCGCATATTGGTAGTATGCACGGGGTAACGATCACGGAGCTTCCAGCGGCAATGCATCGTAAGACCGCTTCTCCTCAGGCCTCAGTGACGGACGTGCTATCCGAGTTAGCACAGTTGTTTCGCGGCATCCCAGCAATTGACAGTTTCTCGGTCGAATCAGGAATTATCCGACGGCGCTGGGTCGGTGCGGTCCGCGGTTGCATCAGCTACGGACGACCGAACGCTTTATAGGGTCCGACAGGATGGCGAAAGGGATTCGAAAGATTTCGAGTTTTCCCTTTAGTAGTATCGGAAGATGCCTTTCATATCTTCTGGCATTATCTTCCAGTGATTATTATTTCGGACTTCATTGCTGCGATCTTGGATAAGAGACTTATAGCGTCATTGGACTCGGATTTTTCGATCGGTTCAGGGACATTGTCCCTGACTTACCGACGCAGTCCAATATTGTCATTACAACATGTGTTTTATTTTTTGACGCTATATATATATATATACAAGCCTGCTACTAAGCATGATAGTTTAGTTTCTTGTCCGCGTTGCTCATTTCTGCCATTTTATCATTTATACAAATAGTTTATTTTGGCAGAGCAGGGCATACCGAGAGTTCATATGCGTCTAGACGGTGTGATTAAAGACTGCATATATTCTTTTTCGCCGTTTATGTCTTTTCCAATTTCAATGTTGGGAACGACATTATGTATAGTAGACTTAACTTAGACGCTTTATTATACGTAATCCGCCTTACTGAGGCGTTATCATTACGTCTTCAAGAAAAGATTTACGGGATATTATTCTCAATGTAATTTCTTTTGAGGGCAGTAGTTTGTTCACGTATAACTCCGCCCTTCAGTGGCTGATTGGAGTTAGTTAGACGTGACGCAGCCCTAGCTACATCCACACGCGTGGATAGTAAGGTTAAGAACTCTCTCAGAGTCGCTTCGTTCTCGGAGGAGCTTCTCTTCGACGGCAACTTTTCGGCAATCCATGAATTGCTCGATTTATATGTTCTCTTGTCTATCTAGTGTTACAAGAGATTCAGACTGGGGCAAACATTCGGTGGTTGACTCAGAGAGTGCCGCTGCAGTTGCCGGACCCGAGTGTGGCTGTTATGACGGTTGCCAGTCAAACAGATTGGGATATAATACTGATCCCTACGGATTCGAAGTGCCAGGGTCTTTGGGTTCCGCACTCTTTTAGCAATCAGTTTAACTTCCGCGGAATAATGTTTTTTAGGCTTGCTTTATGTCATTGCATGAACATTATTCAGAAACGCATGCCCAAATTCCTGTCCTTTAATTCGACAGTAGTGGCGTATCTCCGGAACCAGGGAGGCACTCTTTCGTTTCCGTTATTCAATTTAATGGAAAGAATCCGTCTGTTGGTTATAGTACACCAAGTTCAGTTTTGGTCCGTCATATTCCGGGTCGTCTGATTGTTTTATCGGACTCCCGTTCTCTTACGGGTCGCTTGTTGCTGTCAGAATGGACTCTCAACAAACAAGTATTCAATCAGATTTGCTATCTATGGGAGCGCCCAATGATGATTTATTTATGACACAGCTTGCTAATCAATTGCAGACGTATGTGTTGGCTTGTCCAGATCTCTGAGCTAATATTGTTAACGCTCTATTGATCTATAGGACGGAATGATAGGATATGCGTATCCTCCGGCGCTGTTGTTTTAGCAGGTATTGCTAAGATAAACAACCACAATACATTTCTGTTGATAGCATCTCTATCTTCACAGAGATCATGAGTAATTTACTCTCTTGTCTACTGTGGGTCTTAACGTGAAATCTTCCTCTATGTGAGGATCTTTTTCACTGGGTAAATCGTGTCATCTTTATCACAACCAGCAAGGTCGCAACCTTCATGTATTCCGTTGTGTGGTCCGTATTGCATTGTAAGCACTGTACTGGACGAGCTTTGGACGCGATTTCTTACTATAGGAGATCCTCTTCTTCGCTATTCTATGCGGCTAAAGTGGAGGCTCTTCCGTCGTGGTGTAGGGATCATTATGTTCATATTGTTGATCCCTCCATACTACTCATTGCTATTTTTTAGTATACTTGTTTCACAAGATCTACTGCAGCCTGTTATTATTTAGGTTATAGGTTTATGTTACCTCATACCTATGCACTCTACGATAGTTTACAATTGAGTCTTTTGTCTCTTTATCTAAGTCAGTTAGTAACTTTTTGATAAATAGACTTAGAATCTTTAGATTAAATTCCTATACGGATTTTAACTTCGGTTCTTATTTAGCTAAGTAATCATTTGAGCCTCTGGAAACAGTAGTTTTCAAATTCTGACCTTTTAGACAGTAATTCTGTTGGTTTCTCTTTTACTGTAGAGTCAGTGAGTTTCATGCACTATCGATGGATGATTTTCACTTTCATAGTTTCGGAATCAATACTTCCGTTACTATTTAGGTTGGATTGTTGCATAAGAGTTAGGCTCCTATTATCCGGAACCGATTATTTTAAGGTCCTTCCGTCTTCGTATGGGCATAGGCCTTTACTCTTTCCGGGTACAGTTTATGTATTTATAAACAGATATCTGTTTATTACAAAGGGCGTAAGCTTCTTCTGTCTTTGATGTCTAGTAGAAGGACGTTACGCTCCATTTTATTGTTAATGGATTCTATTAACTATCGGTACTGCTTATGGTATATCATTGACTTAGCAGTTGTGCTTAAGATTTCGGCTCATGAAGTAAGAGTTCTTCTACTTCTTGGGCTTACATTAATAGTGTCGCTATTATAGATTTTTGAAGGCCGCTCATTGCGCTCAGCCATCCACATTCATGAATTTTATCTTAGAAATATCGAGTCCATTTCTGGAGGCCTCTATTGTTAGGTCTATTATCTACTGCTCAGAATGTCATTCACTTAACAGTTGCTACTATAGCTAGGTAGGCTGTCTGTTTCGGCAGTGTCTCCGTTCGGCTGCCCTCTTCGCTCTGGGCTATTTGACCCAGGGCAAGAAAAAGGGGGGGGGGGAGGGTGTTCCCTTGGGTCACCTGTTTTACTATGAAAACAAGGGGATACCTCCTCCGGAGTTAGTAATTCTGAGCTGTTATTGGGATGGTTGTTTAGTGAGAAGTTTAGGTTTTTAAAATTCATTCAAGTCTTAGTTTTTAAAGTATAGCTTTTGAATATTGCATATGTCAACGGACATGATTATGCAATCCTCAGACACTTTTAGGAGTATAAGAGTCTCTATTCTCTAGACTTACTTTATTTATTGGCTTACTTTAAAAATTATTAGTATAAGGATTATATTGGATATTAATAGAGTACATGGATGTATGAAGCTCAATTTTGGAAGGTGTTGTATCTTTCTAATTTATCATAAATAAGAAAGATACATGTAAGGCCTATTACTTCTTTTTCCCTACAGGGGATGACTCTATTTTATTTTATTGAGCGTATTCCATTTTGCTCTATGTCCTTGGCCCTCCAGCCTTTTTACTATTCAGCTATGTCTGGGTCATTGGTACAGTATAAAAATGTTAAAAAATTTATAGTAATTTATATATTTTTTATACTTACCAATTACCCAGACGGGGATGGCCCTCCCAGGAGTGGGAACTCTTGCCTCCCCGCTGAGTACATAGCGCTTACCAGGCACTGGTTATTAGAATGATTAATGGCGCCAATTTCGGAACGTCCTTGACACTGCGCATGCGCAGTAGGGGCGAAGTGTGGAGGGCCTTTCAGGACATGTTTTCTTTAGTTTTAGATGCAAATTTTGGGGATTGGGGGGCAAAATTTGTGTTTGGCCCTATATTTTAAGAGTTAGCACCAGCTATGTCTGGGTCATTGGTAAGTATAAAAAATATATAAATTACTATAAATTTTTTAACTTTCTAACGATAAAAGTGGTTCCACTGGAACCACCGGGGGGGAAAATAAAAATTCCGAAACCTTCATGCACATCTAGAGATGTTACCTGAACACATTAGCATAGTCTAAATGTTTCGAATTGAATACCCTAGGAGCCTTTTGATGAAAACTGATTTTCTAACGATAAAAGTGATTCCACTGGACCACCGGGGGCAAAATCAAAATTCCGAAACCTTCATACACATCTAGAGATGTTACCTGCACACATTAGCATAGTTTAAACGTTTCGAATTAAATACCCTAGGAGCCTTTCGATAAAAACTGATTTTCTAATGATAAAAGTGGTTCCACTGGAACCACCGGGGTCAAAATCAAAATTCCGAAACCTTCATGCACATCTAGAGATGTTACCTGAACACATTAGCATAGTTTAAACGTTTCGAATTGAATACCCTAGGAGCCTTTCAGGGTGTGACGTACGTACAGACGGATGGAGATCACGACAATATCCCCGCATTTTTGAAAATGCGGGGATAATTACATACAAAGTATCGATGATTAGGAATGCATTTGGTGGTCAGTTGGTCATGGTCACTTACTATAAATAGATTTTTTGCTTCTGTGAAAGAAATTTATTTTCTGTATGTCCACAAAACTTTATCTTCATACACAGATTGCCTATAGTGTGTCAGTGATTGGAATGTGTTTGGAGTCAAAGGTTACTATAAATAATTTTTTGTGTTTGTGCAATAACTTTTAGATTCCTTATTATATGATTTTGGTGTTCAAACTGAACAATATAATGACATTAATCTGCAAAAATGTAGGGTGTGCTAATATTTGAAATTTTCCCAGCATTGCTCGTTTTTTATGTGTACCCATACTATGTATGGTACACATAATGCCGGCATCCAGGGTGACCATCCATCGTTCGTCCATCCTTTGTCCGTCCGTCCATCTGTCTGTCCGTCCATCCGTCCGGCATCCGTATCCATTTCTTTGGCATTCAATAACTTGAAAAATATTGCTTGGATTGTCAAGTTACTTTATATTTGTGTTCAGGTTACTATGTGCCGAGCTGTATAGTTTTTGTTGTGAATCTGATTTGATGTCGAGATATTAACCCTTTATCCTTCAAATTGAAAATTCCTCCAATCCCGTTGGCATTCGATAACTTGAAAAATATTGCTTGGATTGTCAAGTTACTTTATATTTGTGTTCAGGTTACTGATGTTCCGAGCTGTATAGTTTTTGGTGTAAAACTGTCGTTTTGATCCTGAGATATTAACCCTCTATCCTTCAAATTGAAAATTCCTCCAATCCCTTTGGCATTCGATAACTTGAAAAATACTGCTTGGATTGTCAAGTTACTTTATATTTGTGTTCAGGTTACTGATGTGCCGAGCTGTATAGTTTTTGGTGTAAATCTGATAATTTAATCCTGAGATATTGACCCTTTATCCTTCAAATTGAAAATTCCTCCAATCCCTTTGGCATTCGATAACTTGAAAAATATTGCTTGGATTGTCAAGTTACTTTATATTTGTGTTCAGGTTACTGATGTACCGAGCTGTGTAGTTTTTGGTGTAAATCTGTTATTTTAATCCTGAGATATTAACCCTTTATCCTTCAAATTGAAAATTCCTCCAATCCCTTTGGCATTCGATAACTTGAAAAATATTGCTTGGATTGTCTAGTTACTTTATATTTGTGTTCAGGTTACTGATGTACCGAGCTGTGTAGTTTTTTGGTGTAAATCTGTTATTTTGATCCTGAGATATTAACCCTTTATCCTTCAAATTGAAAATTACTCCAATCCCTTTGGCATTTGATAACTTGAAAAATATTGCTTGGATTGTCAAGTTACTTTATAATTGTGTTCAGGTTACTGATGTGCCGAGCTGTATAGTTTTTGGTGTAAATCTGATAATTTGATCCAGAGATATTAACCCCCTTTATCCTTCAAATTGAAAATTCCTCCAATCCCTTTGGCATGAGATAACTCAAAAAATATCAATCCGATTGTCATGTTACTTTATATATTTATTCAGGTTACTGATGTGCTGTGCTGTATAGTTTTTTATGTAAATCTGATAATTTACTCCGGAGATATTAACCCTTCATCCATCAAATTAGACACTCCTCCAATCCATTTCTATATGTACCCATTCCTTGTATGGTGTACATAATGTCGGCATCCGTGGTGGCCCTCCGTCATACAGCTTTCTACTAGTTGCGTGTATGGGTACACATCTGACGATTTCATCGGCCTATTTTTTATGTGTACCCATACTATGTATGGTACACATAATGCCGGCATCCGGGGTGGCCATCCGTCGTTCATCCATCCTTTGTCCATCCGTCCGTCTGGCATCCGTATCCATTTCTTTGGCATTCAATAACTTGAAAAATATTGCTTGGATTGTCAAGTTACTTTATATGTGTGTTCAGGTTACTGATGTGCCGAGCTGTATAGTTTTTGGTGTAAATCTGATAATTTGATCCTGAGATGTTAACTCTTTATCCTTCAAATTGCGAATTCTTCCAATCTCTTTGGCATGAGATAACTCAAAATATATCAAGCCAATTGT
Organism: Pictodentalium vernedei; assembly: GCA_031216915.1. Taxonomy (NCBI): domain Eukaryota; kingdom Metazoa; phylum Mollusca; class Scaphopoda; order Dentaliida; family Dentaliidae; genus Pictodentalium; species Pictodentalium vernedei. The sequence continues at coordinate 234,250,047 of CM062292.1, read as the reverse complement.
CATGTTACTTTATATATATCTTCAGGTTACTGATGTTCTGAGCTGTACAGTTTTTGGTGTAAATCTGTTATTTTGATCCTGAGATATTAACCCTTTATCCTTCAAATTGAAAATTCCTCCAATCCATTTGGCATGAGAGAACTTGAAAAATATTGCTTGGATTGTAAAGTTACTTTATATTTGTGTTCAGGTTACTGATGTGCCGAGCTATATAGTTTTTGGTGTAAATCTGATAATTTAATCCTGAGATATTAACCTTTTATCCTTCAAATTGAAAATTCCTCCAATCCATTTGGCATGAGATAACTTGAAAAATATTGCTTGGATTGTCAAGTTACTTTATATTTGTGTTCAGGTTACTGATGTGCAGAGCTGTATAGTTTTTCGTCTAAATCTGATAATTTGATCCTTAGATATTACCCCTTTATCCTTCAAATCGAAAATTCCTCCAATCCCTTTCACATGAGGTAACTCAAAAAATATCAATCCGATTGTCATGTTACTTCGTATATGTGTTCAGGTTACTGATGTTCCGAGTTGTATAGTTTTTGGTGTTAATCTGATGATTTGATCCTGTGATATTAACCCTTTATCCTTCAAATTGAGAACTCTTCCAATCCATTTCTTCGACATGCGATAACTCAAAAAATGTTAATCCGATTATCAGGTTACTTTATATATGTATTCAGGTTATTGATGTGCTGTGCTGTCTAGTTTTTTATGTAAATCTAATAATTTAATCCGGAGATATTAACCCTTTATCTATCAAATTAGGTACTCCTCCAATCCATTTCTATATGTACCCATACCATGTATGGTGTACATAATGTTGGCATCTGGTGTGGCCCTCCGTCATACAGCTTTCTACTAGTTGCGCATATGGGTACACATTTGACGATTTCATCGGCCTATTTTTTGTATGTGGGGTGGCATGGGGTAACTAGGGTTCCTAAAGAACCAACTTAAGTGGGGTGGCTCCCTGGGGAGACCCAAGGATATGGAGTAGAACCAATTCACTGTGTTTGTCACATTCTTCACAGGTAAAATGAGACCTGGTAACAATGCCTGGGTTGTGAGTTCTCTAAAGTGAAGAACATATTTACAAGTACTTGCTTAAACCTGAATTGCTGAAAGTGTCCTTAACTCGTTACGTGCTGCTGGCAGATATTCCCGCTGAAGACAAGATTTCTCTTGCCACTGAAATCAAGATATTTGGGCACCTTTAATCAACTTTTCTCCCAGTAAATTGAATGAATTTTCCCCAATGATTTTTTGAGTCAAATTTAGATGAATTTGTCATCAAATCTAGTCATGGCTGCCCCACAGCAGCCATGACTAGATTTGATGAGAAATATCTTGAAAATACACGGCGGGTCATGAGTTAAACCTCAAACAAACAAACATTTGGGTGGTATTTTGTCAGTAGTGTGTGTCTAATCTGAATTGATGAGAGATTCAGTGTCCTTTTACTTATTTCTGCTTTCTTTTTTCAGCATTTTCTTCTACGATCCGAATGTGAACATCTGATAAGACAGGGGATACTAGCACACATTGTTCATTAGCAGGAGCTATGGTGAAGACTAGAACCAAAGTTTTGGCAAGTGAATTTGCAGAGCAAACTGGCTGTGACCAAGAGATTCCTTATGTTTTTTATGAGTTGCCAAGTCATCTTCATGTTGTCAATTTAAATAATATTGATAGCAGATCCCAACAAAATTCTACATTGTATAGTAAAATAATATCGGCACAATCGTGACATAGAGCTAAAGGACTAAAGTTGAGTGTGTCTGTGTTTGAGTGTTAAATTTTTCCTCATTAACTGATTGAGTGTCAGAAGCCCATATTTGGGCTTTATTCTGAAGTGCAGGTACTGCAACTCAAAGGCTTATATTCTGTGGATGTGCTTCATATTAACTTTCAGGCGAATTTATTTAAGTCTGTATGAAGTTGCCGTGCTAAAAGTTATAGGAGAGTGCCATGTAACAAGGCAAAGACATGTGAACAAATTCTAAAAACCAAAAATAATTTAGCACTTGACCAGTTAATGGCCTGAGCTACTCACAAAAATCACCCTTCAAATTTTTTCTTCTTCAACTTTTGCCTAAGAAACATACCTTTTAACCCTTCATTAGAAAGTGCTCATTGAAATCATTCCAATGAGGACTCATAAGCTATGTTTTTGTGCAAAATATGAAAATATTCAGTTATGAAGGAATTCTTTTTTAGCAAGTCTTGTCTTCTGTTTGTGGTTAATGTTGATTCTTTTAACCCTTTACCCAACGTAACGGCCCAAACTGGCCAGCGCTATTCTCAAAAATCGCCAATTAATTTTCAAAATATTTTCATTTTTTGTCTCAAAAACATAGGTTATGACCCCTCGTTGGAATGAGCTCGTCGAGCTCGTTCCAACAAGGGGTCATAACCTATGTTTTTGAGACAAAAAATGAAAAAATTTAGTTATTCAAGAATTTTTTTTGCAAGTGTCGTCTGCTTTTCATGTTAGGTAAAGGGTTAACATGCTAAGTGATAAATACATCAGTTTGCAGAGGGTTAAGTTTAACCATTTGACATTATTATTTTGAAACAGAGGATCTTAAATTATGAGACATGTTTTTATGAAATTTACAAACTAAATTCGATACAATCTGTTTGAGCTACACTTTTGCTCAGCTCAAATTTAGTGAATGAGGTTCATTAATTTAAAAAAGAATCGCTGCAAATTTGAGAACTTTATTATTACCTGGATGCCCTGTTGAAAAGATATGGTGGTTTGAGTTTGTAAGTTTTAGAAAAGAAGAAACCTTGATAATGTTTTAGTCATGTACAGTGGAACCCTATTAATTGAATTGTCATTTTTCAGATGCAAATTATTCTGTTAATGGGAGTATTCATTTAACAGGGATTTGGTCAATTTGCTGTATTCCAGTGATGAACTGAGCATTTATTCTGTTTTATCTTGTTTGACAGAGAATTATTTATTTATTTATTTATTTATTTATTTATTGGAGTTTAATGAGCTCTGTTAAACAAGATGAAATAGATTAAATGTCTATATTGGATGTATTTGGGTCAAATAGGTGAAAAAACTAGGGTAATTTCGCAAATTGTCAGAGTAACTGATCAACATTACAGGATTTTATATTCAATTAACAGGTGATTTTACTCTATAACCTATATGCAAATAATATGTCAGATATGGTAAATGGTTTTGTGTTTAGAAATTATATTCAGTTATCAGGATTATTCTACAAAGAGATATATAATTAACCCTCTTCACACTGATGTTGAAATACCAAAATTTCAAGCAGCAAATGTTTCACATAATGCAGCTGGGATTTAATCAATTCAGACTTGTTTGACAGAACTCAATTAGTTCTGGCAAACAGAGCTGAATTGATTGAATTCCTTGTAACTTTATGGAAAAAAACTTGCAACTTGAAATTTTATTTCAACATCAGTGTACAGAGGGTGCCACTGTACTGGTGTTAATTTGTTCATTCATTAACTCTTAACTCGTGGAATATTTTCAAGACATTTTTCATTAAACCTTGTCATGGCTGCTGTGAAATGGTGATGATTTTTTCATCAAATCTAATCATGACTGCATAGATGCAGCCATGACTAGATTTGATGAAATATTCATCTACATTTGACTCAAGAAATCATTGATGGAAAAATCCATTCAATTTGCAGGGGGAAAATTTGATTAAGTGTGTCCAAATTATACTTAGTTCAGTGATAAGAGAAATTCTGTCCTGGACGGATATATCCACTAGCAGCATGCAATGAGTTAATCTGCTCATTTGTCTATTTCTAATCAAACATCTGTTTATGTTCAAAATTCATAACAGCTTCATGTGAACTCACATTTCTTTATGAAAATTCTTCAGTCGTTTAATTATTAATCCCTGTCCATTCCCTCTTATGGTTTTAGTTGTGTGGACTGAAATTTTTTAACTGTAATAGATGATTTTTGGGATGATGTCCTTTAGGAAAGATAAAGCAAAACTTGTTTACCTTTCAACTTAAACTGAAAAATGTGGCAATTATCGCTGTGTTATTTGTCTGCTTAAATCATGTTATTTGTGTAGAAACACACAATGTGATTCCAGTTCTAATGTGTTGCTGCAGTCAAATGACTATCTGGTGCTTTGTATAAAAGAATATCATTTTTGTAACTGACAATAAATAAATAAACTGCCGCTGTTTAATAGTTGTTCTCTTTTTAGTTCATTTTAAATGGGTTATCATGGGTCTGGAAGGTTTTTTTTAATTTGTACATGTATTTTTAGGCCACTGCAGACAATCAACATGAACATAGAGTTTGCAACTTCTTCAAAACCATTGAACTAATTGATGTATTTGTTAAAAGCAATTGCTACACCCCATGGAGAGTGGGTAGGGAAAACCTCATACCTCAAAACCAATGCCTATAATTATTTCATATTAAAAACTCACTCAGCTTGCTTTTGAGTGTTAGAAACAGGTTTGTTCAAACAAAATTCAAGGGACATTACCAGAAGTTGTCCTGGAAGGGGACATTCTTCACCCCCACTCTAATATTTTTACACTATAACGCAATGGCCCAGACTAGCTGGTGCTAACTCAAAGTTATCAAGGGCCAAACATAAAATTAGAACCCCCAATCCCCCAAATTTGCTTGCAAAACCAAAAATTACAAGTCCTATCTGGCCCTCCATACATGTCTGCTTCGTTTGTTCCGACATCTCGGTTTCATCGTAAACGAGAAAAAGTCAGATATAGCTCCGTCCAAGTCGTTCACTCACTTGGGAATGAGCTTCGAGACTCACAACAATCTGGTTCATCAGCCATTACCCAGTGCGTAATTTGTCAGTTGTTATGCTTGCTTTTGTCTACACTCAGATGCATTAACGGTGAAGGAATTCATGCGACTGATGGGGCTGTGCGGAGCGGCTTCGGATCTTATTTCGATGAGCCGCATGTGCACGCTTCCCCTCCAGATATTCTTTACTCAGAACTGGAGTGTGATGGCACATTCGTTCGAAACCAAACTTGTATTTGGGACCCTCGGTTCCCAGAGATGATGTTAATTTGGTTAGCGCTACAACATTGGATTCACATAATAGTGGACATCCATGTTCAAATTTTGTTGGACAATTCAACAGTAGTAGCTTACATCAGGAACCAAGGCGGCGCTTATTCGATGCCATTATGCGAATTAACGGAGAAGGTTCTCCTATATGTCATGAATCATCATGTTCGTCTTTCTGTCCATCATATACCGGGTCGTCTGAATGTACTAGCAGACTCGCTCTCTCGGAAAGGTCGACTGTTGCCATTGGACCGGACTCTCAACAAGCGAATATTCAGGCAGATTTGCTACCAATGGGATTGTTCCATGATAGATCTGTTCGCGACACATCGGAACAATCAGTTACCAACGTTCGTGTCGCCATGCCAAGATCATCGAGTGTACACTGTAGACGCTCTGTTGATCTCATGGGACGGAATGATAGGATAGACGTATCCTCCAACTCCGTTGATTTAACATATTATGTTTAGTTCAAACAGTCTCGTTGCGATATCCTGATAGTAGGATTTCTGTAGTCACAGAAACCTTGGACCAATCTTCTGAGGTGTCTGTTATGGGACGTTCCCCGGAAGCTTCCTCCACGAGAGGACCTTCTTTATCAGGGGAAGTATTTGTTCTTCACGTCCTTCTCCGCCCTTAGTGGCATTATGGAGTCAGTCAGACGTGAGAGAGCCTTGCGGTTCCTATACTGTTTGATGACGAACACAAGAACAATTCAAGTAATGCAGGTGAAGGAGATTCGTTATGATTTTTAATCCCCCTCCCCCCCCCCCCACCCCACTGCCAATGTGTTAAGAGGCGATTACCGGGCAAGACGTAGTTTTCTTCCCATAAGCCTCCTATGCATTTAGGTACATACATGGATTTTCATGAAGTGCCGTTAAGCACCAATTTATTAATAATAATTAATACCTGGGTGTCTATTCGACGAATATTTATATTGTTATTTGGTACCACTTTTACCAATTCCAGAGCGCTCCCCTTTTCTTTTTGAAGATTCCTTCAAAAAAAGGGGGGGGGGGGGATTTTTTACCTCTCCTCCGGCTTGATAAGTATGTAACTATGAGTGAAGCTGTTTTGCCTGTAGATTATATCCTGGATACGGCTTGTGTTTATTGTTTATGGCGTATCTTTGTGGATAGCCTCTCATTCTCAAATACGCCATCCTAATTTTTGGGACTTAGCCCAGACTAGCCTTAAAAAATTGGGAACTCGTTACATCCAATTAGCATAGTCTTCATGCTAAGAATATGGAATTACTTGAATGTGGCTCCATATTGGTGATATATCTTCTCTATTACTGTATAGAGAGACATACATGTAATTAATAATAATTTTAATTTCCTTTCACCTTGGATTACAGGATTGGAACTATGTTGATCTACTAATTCTGAAGTCCTAGGCCCTCTGCCTTTTTACAATTAAGCTAGTCTGGGCCATTGGGTTACAGAGTAAAAATATTATAAATTTAAAGTAATTTGTATATTTTTATACTTTCCAATGGCCCAGACGGAGATGGCCCTCATTTCTCCCTGCTAAATTATTATGGAGTACTCTCTTCAACAAAGAATTATGTTGGCGCCAGTTCCGGTCACTTCCTGGCGGCTGTGCATGCACAGAGAGTAAATGTATGGAGGGCCAGATACGACTTTTAATTTTTGGTTTTGCAAGCAAATTTTGGGGATGAGGGAGTTCAAAATTTGTGTTTGGCACTTGATAACTTTTGAGTTAGCACCAGCTAGTCTGGGCCATTGGTAAGTATGAAAAATATACAAATTACTTTAAATTTATAATTTTCAATGCTCTGGCTAGATTTGAATCATATTTTGAAATACAGTATAACTGGGTGGTATGTTCTGAAAAAAGTTAAAATTCATGTGCCTTTTCTTTCTGAATTGCACGGCAACAGACAACTGATATTGGGAAAGGAGCAACCTCAGATTCCGTATGACCAAACTGATAAATAAAACCCTGGACACATTTTAGCATTTTGGGGAAATGAGGAAAACATTGAAAAAATCTTTCTGTCACAAACCATTGATCCAAATGTTTTTATGTTCCACATGTAACATCTTCTTGATGGTCAATTACAAGTTTGTTCAAGTCAAGCCCCCAGCTGTCATATTTAGTTGTGCCATGGGCCGGGGCTATATTTTAATAGTGTGGGTGATTGGAAAATTTTTCAAACCACCACAAATCAAGTCAGCAAGATCTAAAGCACAGGGTAATGGAGGAAATATTAACCCTCTGCACTCTGATGTCAAAATGGCAAAGTTTTCAGCAGCAAATATTTCCCATAATGCAGTTTGATATTTTACCAAATATATCTTGTTTGACAGAGCTCAGTGAGCTCTGTCAAACAAGATAAAATTGGTTAAGTTCATAGCAAAACAATAATATCTTGAGCGAGTTCAAAACTAGCCCAGCCTGATTTTTTGTTACAGTGTTATGGGCCTTAATTAGACAATTTTTATGAATTTTGAGCTCGTTAGCTCAGTAACTTGAACAAACGTTCTCCGATTGGACTAATATTTGCCATAGAGGTCTTTTGCAATAATATATCAAGCGAGTTCGAAAACTAGCCTGATTTTTTGTTACAGAGTTATGGGCCTTAGTCAATTTTTATGAATTTTTAGTTTTTTTGTGCAATAACTTGAACAAATGTTCTCCGATTTGACTAATTTTTGCCATAGAGGTCTTTTGCAATAATATCTCAAGTGGGTTCGAAAATGGGCCCGGCCCAATTTTTCATTACAGAGTTATGGGCCTTAATTAATTTTTACGGATTCTGAACTTACTAACATTATAACTTGAACAAAGGTTCCAGATTTGACAACCGCCATATGATTAATAACCGGGTTAATGACATGCAACACTCTCTGATTGCCACCATAACTCGATGCCTGCAACTCCGATGCACACCTCTTGTTTCATATTTTGTCTCAAAAATAGTTTATGACCCTCATTGGAATATGCTCATTGAACACATTCCAGTGAGGGGTTAGAAGCTCTGTTCTTGAGGCAAAAAAATTAAAATTTGAGTTATTCAAGAAATGTTTTTGCAAGTTTCCTCTGCTATTTGGCGTGGGTAAAGGGTTAGAGGTTGACACATTTTTGTAGTGATCATAATATTGGGAGAAGTTTGGACCCATATTCTAACCCTGCCAATAATGGGGAAATGCAAACAATCCAGCAGTCCACTGGTTCAAATGAATGCATGTTGGACACATTCAGTACTGTGATAAAAATATTGGAGAGAGAATATCAACTGGATGATAACTGGGGCACACTTTGATTAGAATTCTCTGTACAGTTTTCAACCCACACCACTGCATGCAGAATCTCACCTGTCTGAAAATGCGAGAACATTGAATCTCTGATGTTTTTTTTTCATTTTCTTTTCTTAGTTTGGACTTGATTTCGCAGTATTTTGTTTATGAAATCTCGACCCCCACTCGTGTGTTAAGTGGGCCACAACCCAACTGTGATCTCATCGAGAAAAATACTGCTTTGGTAAGGCCCCACAAAGTAGATCTTCGGTTTCTTAGACCATTCTTTGTAAAATTGCATGTGGGCGGACATTTTAAAAAAAAACGTTTGTAATTATTTGCCATCCAAACCAAGATGACTGCTGGCGGCCATATTTTTCAACAAAATTCAGTAAATTTCAATAGCTCCTATTTAGACATCACACCAAAACTACACATGAAATTTGAAGAAGATTGGGTGAGAGATGCAGCCTTCGGGGTGTGCTAATGGAATATTGTTGACAATTCATATCCCAAATCAAAGATGGCTGCTAGCGGGCCATGTTTTTCAACAAAATTCAGAAATATTTGATAGCTCTCATCCAGACATCACACCAAAGCTAATTATGAAATTTTACAAAGATCGGGTGAGACATGCGGCCTGCAGGGTGTGCCAATGGAATTGTTGACAATTTATATGCCAAATCCAAGATGGCTGCTGGAGGCCATGTTTTTCAACAAAATTCAGAAATATTAGCTCCCATCCAGACATGATACCAAAGATAGATATGAAATTCGAAAAAGATGGGGTGAGGGATGTGGCCTGTAGGGTGTACTAATGGGATTGTTGATTAACTTATATGCCAAGTCCAAGATGGCCCCTGGCGGCCATGTTTTTCATGGAAATTCAGAAATATTTGATAGCCCCTCCAGACATCACACCAAAGCTACATATGAAATTCAAAAAAGATTGGGTGAGAGATGCAGCCTGTAGGGTGTGCTAATGGAATTGTTGACAATTTATATGCCAAACCGAAGATGGCTGCTGGCGGCCACATTTTTCAACTAAATTCAGTAAAATTCAACAGCTCCTATCTAGATATTACGCCAAAGCTACATATGAAATTTGAAAGAGATGCGGCCTGCAGGGTGTGCTAAAAGAATAGCTGGACAATTTATATCCAAATCGAAGATGTCCTCTGGCAGCCATGTTTTTCAACAAAATTCGGAAATATTTGATAGAGCCAATCTAGACTTTGCCCCAAAGCCATGTATGAAATTTGGAACTCATTGGGTGAGAGCTGTAGCCTGTAGTGTGCTAAAGGAATAGTGGACGGGCAGAGGAATGGACGGATGAGGGATTGCAACCCATCCCAATAGCTCATGCTTGATGTCAAGTTGAGCTAAAAATGAAAACACATTCTATTATCAATTAATAGCTTGTTTACCTTACACAAATAGAAAGAGCAATTTGCTAAAAAAAAATCTTGAATAACCAGGAACAAAAATTTTTGTTTTTTGCCTCAAAAACACAGTTTATGAGCTTGTTCCAATTAGGAATCATAAGCTATGTTTTTAAGACAATATATGAAAAAAAAATGTGAATGCCGATTTTTTGGGAACAGAACTGGCTTGCATTCCAATATAGGTCTTGGTGTATTTATTTATTGTTCTTTAATATCATTTTCAGTATCTATGGCTATATCGTGTCTGCAGCACTGGTATCAAGTAAAGTTTAACCTAATATATATTATACAAATGCTGCCCAGTTGAGAAGACTTCCACCTTGGTCATTAGTTATCAGGTCCTATTTTGAACAAAAAGTCCAGAACTTGTTTGCTGCTCTAAATAAGTACTGCTGAACTGCACCAAGCCTTTTTTATATGCAAATTTTAACATGAAATCACTGATTATAATTTTGATATGTTCTGCTTTTGGACAATGATCTCGGTTTAATCTTGTCTTTGTTTGGCAGCAAAGCTCAAATGAGAGGCACCACACTAGGCCCAAACTCAAAACTGAGAGGAAACATTGGATGCTGAAAAAGGTTCATGCCACTGCATGTGACCTCTCATTGTAATGTACCTCCAAGTTCATTCCTTTGAAAGTAAAAGGTGTTTTGGACCAAAATTCATCTTGTTTGCTGATAAGGTTCAAATATTGGAAGTGATCATAGGAATTGTTTGAATAAGATTAAATATAATCTTAATTATACAATGTGTATCACTTCATCTTTTATATAAATGATAAGTCTGTAATTTCATCATTCTGTCCAGCAAGAAATTCAATTCAAGCTTTGATTATCTACTTTGATATGCAATACTATTTCTGTCACATGGGCAGGGCTTCCTATCCTAATGAGCTCACTTGTTTAATATATAAGAGCTTTTCTTTTGAAGCAAAATGAAAGTGCCCTGCATTCTGCCCTATTTTATCTTCACTCTGCATTTATGATTGCCCATCCTGCCCATTATCCCCCCATCCCCAATTGGTGTCTGAATAATCCGCTATAATGCCTGCTCTGATTAGTTTACAAAATATCCAATCTGTCATGGTGTCATTGAAGGGTATTTAAAATATGCACTGCAGTGATATTAAAAAAACAATTTCCAGGAAACATCATTCATCACTTTGTATATATCCCATCCTCATCTCCATTTCTGCATTGTTTATGCCAAACTGACCTAGATATAAGCCCAGCTACCTAACTTTTCAGTTTCAGAGTCCCCCTACTTGTAAATAAGCCCAGTCCCTGACCCTCTAATGACAACAGCCATGCTGGTACATGTAGGTTGTTATAAGGAAAAATAACGCCTTACACTATATAAGGACCCTTTATCCAATGCACATGATATATATATATCAAAATTTGTTATATTAATTATCTCTTTTTCAAATATTTAAAAACATTTCCACATGAAAGTGTCAATGACACTGCAGCTCAACTTGTCCAAGAAGGGACTGAACTCAATAGAAAGATCCAGTAATGCCAAGTCAATCACTCAAGTTTCGACAGAAAAGACATCACACCAAAGCTGCATATGGAATCTGAAAAAAATTGGGCGATGGATGGGGCCTGTTGGGTGCACTAGTGGAACTGTTGACAATTTACATGTCGAATCCAAGATGGCCGGTGGCAGCCATCTTTTTCAATGGAATGCTGAAAAATTTGATAACTCCCATCCAGACATCATACCAAAGTTATATATAAAATGTGAAAAAGATCTGGCGAGAGGTGTGGCCTGAAGGGTCTGCAAATGTAATTGTTGACTATTTATATGCCAAATCCAAGATGGCCTCTGCTGGCCATGTTTTTTCAACAAAATTCAGAAAAATTTGACATCTTGACATTGCCTTAAAGCCACGTATGAAATTTGGACTGATTGGGCGAGAGCTGCGGCCTGTAGGGTGTGCTAACGGAATTGTGGATGGACAGACAGACAGAGACGTATGGTCGTACATACCGCAACTCATCCCATAGATCATACTTGACGTCAAGTTGAGCTAAAAATCTTTTCATGTGAACCTCTTGATTGGAACGAGGTTGTTCCAATGGGGGGTCACACGATATGGTTTTGGTGAAATTGTTTTACATTTTTTTTTCAACTTCAATTTGTAATTTAGGTGGGTGCATGTAGCTGTGTTGTTATGAAAAGGGTAAATGCCTCTTTGTGATGAGATCGACCAAATCACCTAACTTGTGTTAACTTTGCGTCAAAATGCTCCTGCAGGCCTGATCCTTCAAAAATAAGCCCACCCATACACTTTTGACGTCTTTTACTTCACACACTCCCTGTGCTTATTACCAGGTTGGTACAGCGTTTACTGGTGTTTAAAATCATTTGACTTTCTGTATCTATATCATAACTTAAAAACAAGTGTGCAGTCAAGTTTAGCCATTTTTTTATACTGCTCACTACAGAAGACTTGTACTCCAGGTATTAGTTAGCCTGTCCTACAAGAAAAACGTAACTGGTTTACCACTTGGAAACCAGCTCTATTCGTACGACTCTAATGAGGAAGTTTCTCCCTGTGCCATTTACATGGCTGCTGGGTGTTGCTCGTGGCTTGACCCTGCCCTGACTAACACACAAGAGATTTATAATCACAGTAACAAACTCTATTCTGCACCTAATCCATCTACACACTGTAAAAAAAATGGATTCTCTATAATCATTGTTGTCCGGTATTAAAACATACCTAGTACACAATTTTGTACAGTCATAGAGCACCATGTGTTGACTTATAATATTAGAGGTATCAGAGGCGGAGGAGCCAGGGGGGGGCACGTGCCCCTCCACTTTTTTCCACAGATATGCTTCGCACTTGCACAATGAGTTAAAATGGGCGCATGCAAACGTGTCAATATAGAGTCATTCCTATAACATTATTTGCAAATCCAAACAATATTTAGAATCCCACTTTCGGTCACTTCTTATACTTCAACTATCTTCAAACCCGAAGGCTAGCCTTTGGGTTGGAAGATGTTAAAAAGTAGAAGAAAAGGACAGGCCAATGGCCACAAAACGGCATATTTATCTAAACGAGAGACTATAGCGAGTCAGGGTACATTTACCCATATACGATTGTAACCTTTCTCACACTGGGTCCAACCATAGAAGCATTGTAAATTTGTGCCCATTCACTTTTATCGAGATTCTCCCACCCATGAGAGGTATACCATCAAAATTGATTGGTCATGGTATTCCAAGCCAATATATCTTTTTCACAATCAGTCATGACTTGCATCATGAAGATTTGTACCCACAAAGAAATGTAAAGAAACACTTGTGTACAGACTGCAGGATTCATACAGGTCTGGAAATACTTGAATGTTAAAGCTGAAATTCCAAGGCACTTAAAAGTTTCTGAAAATCAGACTTTATAGAAACAAGAGGTATCTCAACCTATCTCTGTTCAAAGAGCAGCTGCCTCCTTAAAATTATGTTCCAGGGAAAACAAATGTTGGATTCTTTAACCCAGAGAAAAAAAAAATTGTCCTGTGGCTTCGACCTTGGAGTTACCAACTCATTCTAATACATGACACACAAACTAATCGTAATACACAAGATGCTGAATTTTTAGTGAAAAATATTTGGTGGTCAATAAATTATGCCCCAGACAAACTAAAATGATGGATTCTTACAGCTCAGGGAAATAAACTACTGTCCTGGGGCCTTGACCTTGGGGGTTACACTGTCCGCTCATAATACACATGTTGCTAACCTTTTGTTGAAAACTACTCATTGGTTGAGAAATTATGTTCTAGACCAACATAATTTTGAATTTTTATAGGCCTGAGATACAAACAATTGTCCTGTAGCCTTGATGGTACAGACCTTATTATGATCCGCAACATGCCAACTGAGCTTAATGAACATGATGACAATCGATGGACAACTAAGTGTTTGAAATGAACCGGCGGACAACTGAGTGTTAGAAAAGCTCCACTGACTTTGAAAGTTCTTGCAAAAATATATTTTTTTGACACGATATCAAAATGTGCTCTTCTAGTTTTTTTTTCAAATAATTCAGAAAATTTCAACAAAACCATATCATGTGAGCCCCTCATTGGAACAAGCTCGATGAGCTCATTCCAAAGAGGTGGTTACATCATGAGGTTTTGTTGAATATTTTGAAATTTTTTTTCTTTTCATTTGCTCAATTTGAAAATGATGGGGATGAATGCAGCTGATTCATTGGATAAATGATTAATTTCTTTGCTTATTTAGCTCAAAATGTACATACAAAAACAAAAATTACATTTTCATTCACTGAAATAGAAACCTGTACCCAGATCCATAGGAAGCTCTGTCAGAGAGTTTTCCAACGATCAGTGTTTGGTGCTGGTATTATTGGTTTTGAATGCGTGTATGATAATTGTTAACAGGCATAAAGTGGAACCCTGTTAAATGAATAGCCACTTTGTCGATGGAAATTATTCAATTAACAGGAGTATTCAATTAACAGGGCTTGTGTCACTTTCCTGTATTCCCAAGAAAAACTTAGCATTTTTCTATTATGAGCTCTGTCAAACAAGATATAATAAATTACATGCCAGTATGGGATGTACTGTGGCCAAATAGGTCTATAAACAAAGGAAAACTGGGGAGAGTCCGGGTAATTTCTCAACAGGTTACAAGATTTTTTATTCTTTTAACAGGAGTTTTCTCTGTAACCAATATTCAATTAACAAATTTGGACTGGAGGTATGGTAAATAGTTTTGTGTAAAGAAATTATATTCAATTAACAGGCTTATTCAGTTAAGAGATATCCAATTAAGTGGGCTCCACTATATATACAATGAAAGTGTCAATGACACTGTAGCCTAACGTGTGTGTTGTGTTTGATGAAAAGGATAATGTTCAATGTTTATGAAAGGATTATGAAACAAGACAAGAACTGTGATATTTGGGAATATGTTAATTTCTGTTCCCTGTATGCTATGTTTTTGATAAAAATAATATGAGGTGTACACTGTACTAAAGAGCTGAGGGGTGGGTCAATATGACCTCACAGTTAATGTATGTAGCCCTCACAGTTAACGTATATCAACGAAAGTTACCAAGTTATAGTGAAATTATTCCAAAACGAGTCATCCTATCAAGTTACAATGAAATCCCTTCATAAATATGGCCTGTAGACTGTGCTAAAGGTTTTCGGGCTTCGGGCCTCTGTAGCCGTCAGTTTTCCAATTGCGTCCAAAGGGGACGTTCTCATCTAGACATTATATGAAGTCAACCTACCAAGTTACAATGAAATCCCTTCATAAATATGACTTGTAGACTGTGCTAAAGGTTTTTGGGCTCGGGCAGTCATCATGGTTGAATGATCCCAACCAAAAGGGGACATTCTCATCTGGGCATCATCTGGAGTGATCTTACAAAGTTACAATGAAATCCCTTCATAAATATGGCCTGTAGACTGTTCTAAAGGTTTCAGGCCCCTGTAGCTGTCACAGTTACCCAATCGTGTCCAAAAGGGGATGTTCTCATCTAGACATTATATGAAGTCAAACCTACCAAGTTACAATGAAATTCCTTCATAAATATGACCTGTAGACTGTGCTAAAGGTATTCGGGTTCGGGCAGCCATAATGGTTGAATGATCGCAACCAAAAGGGGACAATCTCATCTGGGCATCATCTGGAGTGATCCTACGAAGTTACAATGAAATCCCTTCATAAATATGACCTGTAGACTGTGCTCAAGGTTTTCGGGCACCTGTAGCCATCACAGTTGACCAATCACGACCAAACGGGGATATCATCTAGGCATCATATGGAGTCAACCTAACAGGTTACAATAAAATCCTTCCATAAATATGACCTTTTGCCTATGCTAAAGGTTTTTTGGGCTTGGGCACCCATCAAGGCTGAATGATCACGATCAAAATGGGACGTTCTCATCTAGACATTATTTGGAGTCATCCTACCAAGTTACAATGAAATCCCTTCATAAATATGACCTGTAGATTGTGCTAAAGGTTTTCGGGCTTTGGGCCCCTGTAGCCGTCACAGTTGCCCAATCACGTGTAAATGGGGACTTTCTCATCTAGACAGTATATAAAGTCAACCCACCAAGTTACAATGAAATTCTTCAATAAATATGACCTGTAGACTGTGCTAAAGGTTTTCGGGTTTTGGGCTCGGGCAGTCGTCACGGTTGGCAGATCATGCCTAAATGGGGAAATTCTCATCTAGACATCATAAGGAGTCATCCTACGAAGTTACAATGCAATCCCTCCATATTAAATATGACCTGCAGACTGTGCTAAAAGTTTTTGGGCTTGGGCAGCTATCACGGTTGACAGATCATGCCCAAAAGGGGAAGTTCTAATCTAGGCATTATGCAGAGGCATCCTACCAAGTTACAATGAAATCCCTTCATAAATACGACCTGTAGACTGTGCTAATAGTTTTCGGGTTTTGGGTTCGGGTGGCCATAACGGTTGTCTGATCGCGACCAAAAGGGGACGTTCTCATCTGGACATGACCACAAACCTGCATATGAAATTTCGTGACGATCAGACAAGAACTGCGGGGTGTAGCCTGTGCTAAAGCAAAATGTGAACAGACTCACAGACTTCCGCATGCGTGATGGCAAAAGCTTATCTTGACTTTTTATCAAGTTGGGCAAAAAAGGTGAGAAAATTAAAATTTTGTAAGAGGTCCTTGAAAATTCCATTTAAAAGTCTGTGAAAGCTCTAAATTTTGTTCTTTTAATGGTCTCCAAACCTTGACTAGAAATATTTTCAAACTGGATATTTTTGTGTTGGAGATCATCACCGAGACCTGCAAATGATCCAAGGCCAAAGCATTCTCGAGTTAGAGCACAAAAACTGTTTTAGATTGGAACACCCTGTGACCTTAACCTCTGGATCCTCAATTTGACACGGTTTATTCTTGACCCCTAATATGTATACCTGTGAAGTTTCATGATCCTTGGCCAAAGTATTATTTAGTTGCAGTCCTGAAACTGGTTTAGGGTAAGAGTACCATTGACTTTTTACATCCAAATGGATAGGGTTTATCTCTGTACCCCAGGCAGTGTACCTGTTTAGTTTCATGATCCTAACTCAAAACATTGTCAAATTAGAGTCGGAGAACCATTTTTGGGTTAGAACACCCTGAGATTTTGACCTTATTGACCCCAAATTGATAGGGTTCCCCCCTTTCCCCAAGACAGGTTACTTGTGAAGTTTCATGATCCTAGGCCAAAGAGTTGTCAAGTTAGAGCCTAGAAACATAATTGAATGGATGGGTGGATGCACACATACGCAATCACCATAGGGCTCAGACCAACTGGGGGCCGTATTATCCAATTAAAGAAACTTGTGTTAAATTTTCATAAGAATGAAGTCAAGTCTAATCGTTCATTTATACCTATGTTGCCCACTTTAGAGGACATCCACTCCCATGCATTGGTTCTGGGCCCTAATTTACCAGTAAAGCAGAACTTGTTTACTGCAGTAAATAAGTACTGCTCCCCTTCCTGGAGTTGCCCTGGGGAGAAGTAAATGAAAGTATATTGGAAGAGTGTGAATGGAGCAGAATATATATGACTGATAGGTTTAAAACAGAGTATAAAGTATTTACCACCAAAATGATGTTCTATATTCAATAATCTTATTACAACCAACAACTCGAAAACACTGTGCCTAAAAATGGTCTGATCAGTTCCTGTGTCATGATTTTGTAGCTACAGAGGTTACATCATTTTGTGTTATTTACATTTAGACTTTTGTTGATTATCCTGTCATGCACTGCACATGAATATGGCAAATTAGGTCTTCTGCAATATAAGGCAAGGGAGATAACTAAAATTGATCGTGCATCTATTGAAATAAAAAGGCAACAATCCATTTTTAAGAAGATATGTTTGTGCAGCAAATTTGTTGGGGATATGGTATGCAATTCCCCACAAGTAACCACAACTTCATCTTCTCTTAGTTCTCACAGGGATTGGTATGAAAAGAAAACATGTTTTTATAATAAATGAATAGCATTGTTTGTTTTTTTTTATTCTTGTGTCATTGGCAGTATTTATATTAAACACACTATGAACAATATTAATTAATCAACATTTATAAATCAACAACATATATACAAAATATTGTTATTTGCATAAATTTTGATATATGAGACATTAAATGTATATATGAAAAGATGATATCAAAAACAATAATGAAAAGATACAGAAATCGAGACATTTTCAAACTCATTCAAATGGTGATTTTTGTTTGTAGCACTGGGTCAATCCGACAATTCATCAAGTGAAAGGTTTAAAAACCTAAATGAGATTTTTCTTAATCTCTTTTTTGAAGTATGCATAAACCAGTATATATTCCAGACAGCACAATTCAACTGGCAGAGTGCTGAATTATTTAATAAAGGAGATTTGTAACATGATTATTTTTTTTTAAAGATTCTATTGCTGCCAGCAAAGGGAGCCTTGGTTTAGCGAAATTTTGTACATGGATAATAGACGATTTTAGCATACTGCCATCGTACATCCGGGACTCGATATGCCCATTCAAACTGGCATTGTTTATCAACATTGCATACACGTGTACTGAACAGATGATTGACATTGAAAGCTTCATCTTTCGTCTCTGCTTTATCAAATAGAATTCGACAATTACATACTCTGCATTTGTTTTCAATCCCAGAGAACAAGATTGTGCATAAGAAATTTGCGTATTTTGCAACATCATATTTCCATATTTATCATTTTCATGTTACAATCCTTTGTGTTCGTTCCGAAGTTTGTCACAACTCTCAACTTCATGTCAATATCATTATATCAACACACGACTGAATAATCAAGCCATTTTCACTATAAATCAAAAAGAACAACAGCATAGGGAAAAAAATATTTATAGAGTGGAAACAAACTATATGCATATGGTGATCAGTACTGTACAGCACACGTGGATACATTTTTTAGTAACAAACCTGATTGGCTTGTTTAGACGGGCATATTGAGGCCCGGATGTAAGATGGTGCAAAACTAAATGTTCTACTGATTTGTTACATTTTACTGGAGAGTTGTTGTTCTACTTCTGAGCAAACATCAAGCTAATGCATACAGTGTAAAGCCACTTTAGTGGCTTTCTGCACTTTTCAAAAGAGTCCTGATAGTGGCTACTACCACTCAAACAGTTAATGAAAAACAAAAATGGTGTATTAATTAGCAATTATGACCAAGAGTCACTGAACAAACATTTGTTTATTATTATTTTCAAATCAAATCATGGCTTCTGTAAAGCAGCATAGACTGCTAAAATCTTTCAATTTTTGCCTCTATTTATTTATTGGTGTTTAAGGTCACATACTTGTGCACAATGGCTAATTGTGACCGCAAAATGGAGATAAAGTCAAGTTCAGTCAATCGTTTATACCCATGTTGCCCATTTTAGTGGACTTCCACTCCAAGTATTGGAGACTGGGCCCTATTTTAACAGTAAACCAGAGCTTGTTTACGGCAGTCAAAAAGCTGTTTCACTTCTCAAGGTTCCCATGGGGGAATTTTTCGCCTCTAATACATAGCTTATGATCCCTCATTGGAACAAGCTCAATGAGCTCGATACAATGAAATGTCACATGTCATGATCTGGAGGCAAAATTGAAGAAATAATGAGATTTTAATGGCAATTTGGATTCAAATTGGACTTGAATTTGATGAATTTAAAAGTACAAACTTTTTATTTTTTTTCAACTCAGAGCAAGTCAATAAAAATATCCAGTCACAAAGAATATTTACTGGGGAGATATTCGATTCAACTCTTCATCTACTATCCTTGTGGTCAAACAAAAGTTACCATTCAAATTTATATTTTAAATTTCAAAACTTCATTAACAATTCATCTGAAAGACAACATGCTTCTAGCAAGGTTTTATATAACCTGCTTTGAAAACAGAAAATGAATTGCATAGAAAAAAAAATGATGGACAGATTTATTTGCCTGTTCACAAAAGTTTAACCCTCTTCATATTTCTTCCAAAATACTGGAACACTGAATATTTTACATAATGCAACAAGGAATTTAATCAATTCAATTTTGTTTGTCCAGGCCCAAAAATTCTCTTCCTGATCCACAAGAATCAGTTTTGATCCTCGTATCCACAAGAATCAGTTTTGATTCTCGTGAACACATGCCATGAGAATCAATTTTCAGTTCTCAATTTAGAATTTGGGAGTACTGTTATACCTTTGTCCTTGTGAGTGCAACAAGTTTATAATCCATAATAAAAAAACAAACCATACATTTATATATTTACTACAGTTTAACCCTTAAGGGTCTAGTTCCAATTTTTGTGAGTTTCTTGTCTTGTATATACATGTAGAACACATGTTCCAACATACAGGGTTTTGGTGGTCTTGCTGATGGAAGTTACAGTACCTTACCAGTGGTGTCTAGTGAAGGCTTGGCTGCCTTTGCAGGCAGCCAAGACTTCACAAGACACCACTGCCAAGTCAGTGTGTTACCTTATTATGAGGGAGCAAAAAAAATAAGTAAAACTAGAGATGGTCTGTCGCCTGCTATACCCACACCATGACATACCGCCTAGTGTGGGTGACTGAAAGAGGCATTCAAATTTTCTAAGTAAAAAAAAAATCCAATATGGCCACCAGTGAGCCATCTTGAATCTGATCAGGAAAAAAATTATGTTACGCACTGCTCCTCATCATGTCGATCATTTATATGGAGTTTAATGACAATGCAGCAAAAACTGTAGAAGTAGTTCACTCCACAAGTATTTTGCAAAATCCAATATGGGCACCAGTCGGCTATCTTGAATCCAATCGGAAAAAAATTATGTCACACACTGCTCCTCATCATTTCGATCATTTACATTGAGTCTCATGACAATGCAGTAAAAACTGTAGAAGTAGTTTGCTCCACAAGTATTTTGCAAAATCCAGTATGGCCACCAGTCGGGAAAAAAATTATGTCACGCACTTCCCCTCATCATTTTGATCATTTTTGTGAAGTTTCATTCGCTCCATAAGTTTACATGTGTAACGGACCGACGACGACAGAGAAGTTGACTCCTATATACCCCACCTAAACTTCGTTTTGTGAGGGGTATAATTATCTAGGCATTTAAGAATATGTTCGAATCTTTGATGAGAATTAAAGCTGATTCTCATTGTTTTCCTTGCGAGAATCCATTCTGATTCTCGCATGAATTTTAAGCCCTATTTGTCAATCAAACAAGACTGAATTGGTTAAATTCCTAGTTACAATACTGTGGGGAAAATTTGCTGCTTGAAATTTTGAGATTTTCACATAGACGTGTGGAGGGGTAATGAATGAATCAACTGAATCTATCTTCCGTTATTGATAAAAAAATCACCATTCTAATTCTGTTTTTCCATTTTTCTCTCCCAAACCAGAGCTTATGACCCCACACTGAAAAACACTCAATATGATCATATGCTGTGGTTTGGAAGAAAAAATATTATTTTTTTTTCAAACTAAATTATTCTTGTTCTTGTCAAGGCATTTTTGGTTTAGACAAAAAACAACGTCAAAAAAGAGAAGTTGTATTATATAAATATCAATATTTCCTACCCTGCAAACAGGCAATAATCATCAAGTTCTGTCATGTCAATAAAAAGTTAGTTTACTCAGTTGGCAAGAAATACATATCTGCTCTGATAAAAAGTTGAACAGTTATTTATTTATATATTGGTGTTTAAGATCACTTTGAGCATCTATGGCTATATCAGGACTGCAACATAGGTACAAAATCAAGTTTAGCAAAGCCTGAAAACCTATGCTGCAAACTTTAAAGGACTTCCAGTCTAGGTAACTGCATCCTATTTTCCCAGGAAAGCAGTACTTTTTTACCACTGTAAACAAGTACTACACCACTTTCAGGTGTTAGATAGATATTGTACTTTTTTTAGGTAAGATTACAGATTACAGGTTACAGATGAAGTTACAAATATTTTTATCCAGTAACACTTAAAAATACTACACTATTTCTCTCCAAACCATAGTTTGTAGCTCCTCAGTAGAAGTTTGTCAATGTTGTTGTAATAAGCTGCCATATGCTATGGTTTGGCTGAATAAAAAAGAATTATTTTTTGGTGTATAATGCTAAGCAGATTGTCAAATATTATTTGGTTAAGTATTCACCTCCTACCTACCAAATGACACAAAATAAATTCTTGAATAACATTGAAAAAAAATTTAATTTTCTCATCCAAAACATAGCTTCTCATACTTCATTGGAATGAGTTTGTTAAGAAACAATAACATGTGAAGTTGATTTTTGTGAATAGTGCTGGCTGGATATGGTTGATACACTAGGTAGAGAGGTGAAAGGACATCTTGAATAGTATTAGAGTATTGTTCCAGTTAGATGCTGTTCAGACAAACACGATTTAGATGCAAAAAATAGACAAAAAACAAATAGATTCTTCTCAGATACCATATCAAAAAGACACTACATAATATAGATGGCATAGGAGACTATGAAAGTTGCTATTCATGTTGTTTAAAATATCTTTCTTGATATGCCTCTTTTTTCAATAACCATTTTTAGTGATTGTTAATGAACTTTTTACCTGGAGCATGTTTGATCATGACCAGCAATAAATACCTAGTGTCCTTGATTAAAGCACTTAATTCTGATTGCCCACATAGGGGCACATGCACTAAGTAATACTGCACATCGATGGTGCACTTGCCTTCAACCAATGCAAACACTGATTTTGTAGAGTTGGTATGCTGGAGAGTCTGGCAGTTGCTTGCTGCTTGGCGATTCTCTCCTGTACTCAGGCTTCCTTCACCCTTCACTCCTTAAACTGTCTGACACAAAGTGACCCTGGCTTTCAAAAGTGTTGTTAAACCCCAATAAATAAGTAAATAAACTTTTTACCACTTTTAAGAATTTTTCTATTCACATTCTGGAGTTTTCAAAGAATATTCCATCAATTTTTTTAATTGCAAAAAAATACAGAGGGTTGGATGCTTCTGTTCAATGCTAACTGCATTTAAGAATAGAATAATCCTTCCCAGTACTTGAAGGACTGTCAGAAGTTGGTCAACAACTCAGACATCAGTTTATTTATGTCAAATTGGACGCAGTTGACAGATGATGGAGAGTGATACAAGGAACAGTGGGCTAGTCCTATCTGAAAATAAAAAAAATGAAAATACAAAAACCTGCCATTGATTCTTGTCTGTCTTTTTGCATCCTACTAAGCATCTCTTTAACCCTTTGCACACTGATGCCAGAAGACTAAAATTTCAACCTTCAAGTTTTTCCCTATAATGTATCTAGAACTTTAAGAAATTCAATCTTGTTTGACAGAGCTCTCTCTGAGCTCTGTCAAACTAGACTGAATTACTTAAATGCCTAGTTGCATCATGGGAAAATTTGCTGTGGTGTTTTGACATCGGAGTGCATAGGGTGAATAGTCTATCTGCACCTGTCCATTTGAAGGACATCTATCTAGGGCTCGGTAAATCTTCAAAATTCGATTCTATTCAAAATCATCCCAATGATTTGATTCAAGTCCCATTGATTCATGAATATTAGAACTGTCAAGAATCCTACCAAATATCTCCCCTTGAACTTTTTTTCTGGGATCAGGTCTATTGTACAGAAAACCTGATGAGAGAAAAAGAGTTGAGAAAGTTCCACTTCTAAAACTACTTTGCTTCTGTTCTGAAATATTTCGCTTTTTATTGATTTGCCCAAGCAGATAAGTCGCTGTTGCATACAATAAGTGAGTAGAAACTGACAACATTTATGGTTGTAACAAGGTGTAATATCTACAACTTGAAAACCATTAAGATTTGATTCAATTTGATTCGAAATTCTCAGTCTGATTTGATCAAAAATTTTTAGATCCACAGGGCTCTTTGTCCATCTGAAAAGCATCTAGCAATGTAATCCATTTGGGAAATAAATAATTGCACATTTATCAAATAACTGAGCAGTGTGAATGATAAGCAAGTTTTGGAATGTAACATTAAATTAAACTCTGGATTAATCATATGAGATCATAATTATAAACATGATAAATGAGTGATAGCTGATAATTAAAACACAACCTGTCAGGGTTAATTCTTGAAAGTTGGTTAAAAAGCAGAACTGCTATAAATTAATTTAATTAAAAAAATGCATGCATATTTTATTCAACCCTTTTGGAAGTTTCCACATCACTTGTACAAAATGGTATCTTGAAAGTCCATTCAATGAAGAGTACAGTTCAGCCACAATGGACTGGCCACTTTCCACTGGTGAGATATATTTCCATGGATGCAATAATATTAGATTTCAAATACTAATTACAGGAATAATTATCAAAATTTAATCAATGAAGCACCGGGTACAACCCGGTGCTTCATCAATTAGAATTTTGCTGATGATGATTTTTATTCCCTGGTAAGCACATGCGTGGACATCAATGCCCAAGCATGGATTACGAACAATCCACAGCAACTGTACTGTAGGGTTCATATTCAATTAACCATTTATCTAATTTAAACAATATTAAATTTCACTTTTCTTCAATTCTTTCACAAAATTTCAACAAAACCATATCATGTGACCCCTCTTATTTATTGGTGCTTTATGCCACATCAGCAGATATGGCTATATCATGGCGATAACCCCTCATTGAAATTAGTTCAGCTGCTCTTATATATTATGAATAAACATTTTGGTAAATGACTATTACTACTGCTGCTCACACACGAGCAACACTGATCATTACTTCATTAGAATGTTACTGAATGTTATTCAATCGTTATCATTTATTGGTGTTTAAAGTCACTTTCAGCATCTGAGGCTACAGACAACTTCGCCGAGAGTAATAAAATAACACCTATCTCTTGAAGTGAAATGATGCTCTTCGATCATGTCATTAACCCTTTACCTAATGAATTGGACACACATCTGGCCAGTTATACTAAATGTCAAATTTGGATCAAATCAGCCCCTAGAAATTTTGGTTGGTGCCCAAAATGGGCATCCTCCCACACGGAGACCAAATATTGACCAACTGAGTTCCTTTGAAAAAACTAGAATCTGCATCACAAAATCAAATTCCATACCACAATCTAAGCATTATTGCAAGTGGTTTATGAGATGATGATTTTTGAAGTATTTTAGGCTTTTGGGGCATTAACCCCGATCCCAAGGGGCATAGTAACTTTATGGGAAAAAAAATCAGAAGAGTATACTCCATCAAGATGCTTTGTACCAAATTAGTTTAGATTTGGCCCAAAGGTTCTGAAGAAGAATACTTTGTTTATGGAGTGCAAGAAATATAATGTCTTGGCATTTCCCCATTGCCAATGTTGTTAAAATGGGTATCCCCATACAGGACCCCTTGATAAAAACAATAGCAATTTTTTTGGTCCATCTGATTCCACTGGTCCCAAGGAAGCTGCGTACCAAAAAACAATACTCAGGTCCATGCAGTTTTTGAAATATGGCCACTTGAAGTTTTTTTTCTATTTTTCACTCCTGGGATACAAGAAAAATAAATTTTGGGTATCAATCAAGTACTTATGACCCAATTATATTACATGCCAAATTTGGTTCAAATCAGCCCAGTGGTTCTTAAAATACAAATTTTAGGTGGAGCCCAAAATGGGCATGCTCCCACAGAGAATAATATTGACCTAAAAACCTCCCTTGAACAAACTTTAACCCTTTACCCAATGAATCACCCGCATAATATGCAAATTCAGCAGCTGAAAAAATATTATTTTTCGAAGATTTTCAACAAAACCATATCATGTGACCCCTCTTTGGAATGAGCTCACTGAACTCATTCCAAAGAGGTGTCACATGATATGGTTTTGTTGAAATTTTTCGGAAAAATTTTTAAAAATGATATTTAAAATAATAAATTTTGAAATCGTCTGCATTGGGTAAAGTGTTAATCTTCATCACCAGAGGAAGATTCATATCAAGGCTTTGTCTCTGGGTGTTCATGAGAAGATTTTTAAAGATTTTTAGGCTTTTTGAGCATTAACCCCAGCCCAAACAACATGGTAAGGGTATTCTCCAAAGATGGTCTATGCCATATATGTTTGAATTTGGCCCAGTGGTTTTGACGAAGAAGATGAGTTTCAATAGTTAACGGATGACTCACGTTGGATGACGGACACCAAGTGATGGCAATTGCTACCACTGACTTTCAGTCAGGTGAGCTGAAAAGAGAATCTCTCACCGATTTCCAGAGAAGTGCCTAATGAAGTGTCAAAAGATAAGGGAAGGACAAAGGCAGTAAGCATAAATGGTGATTTATTTTTATATTAATTTTCAGACCGCTTTTCCGAATTTTGTTAGCCCTTTTCCCAACAAATTGGTTGCATCTGCTCATGTGATCTGTTGTAAAAAATTTTTTTTTTCAAATTTCAACAAAACCATATTATGTGATCCCCTCATTGGAGTGAGCTTATAAAGCTCATTCCAATGAAGTGTCACATAATATAATTTTGTACAGGATTTTTTTTTTATATTTGAATTTTTTTTAATTAAAATAACAAATCTTAATATTGCCAAGATTTGTTAACCCTTTACCCAATGTAATGGCCAAAACTGGCCAGCACTATTCACAAAAATCACCATTTAATTTTCATTATTTTTTGTCTCAAAAACATAGCTTATGACCCTTGTGGGAAGAAGCTCATTGAGCACGTTCCAATGAGGGGGCATAAGCTATGTTTTTCACATAAAAAATTAAAAAAACTTAGTTATTCAAGAATTCTGTTACAAGTGTTTGTTACCATTCATGTTAGGTAAAGGGTTAAAGGATTAAAAAGTTAAATATGTGTTTACTAAACATGGTTGCCCAAGTTCCACCTATTTAGGCCTGCTGGCTGGAGTGTTCTTGAAGTGTATATTCAGTGCTTTGTGCTTTTGCACTCGAATTGTTGTATTTTCGGATACCGAATTGCCGTATGGGGTTTGAATAAAATGGACAGATATTTCATGAACATATCATCTATGATTCTATGATAGGTGAGTGGTCTTGAGGGTGCACATTAAAATAGTGATTTAATTTCTAGTTCTCCCATAAATTTATTGGCATATGTGGGAGCAAGTTTAGTCTCCATACTAATACCGTATATTTGTCATAGTTTCTGTTGAATTTGAAATTATTGAAAAGTAAAATATTTGTAGGACTAATCTCAGCAAAGAGAGTGAGCTGTTGATTTGTGTGCCTCATTTTGGTTTTTCTTTTGGTGCACATCTCTGTTGTTCACTGGGATTGGTCATCATGTACTAATTGTATCTATCGCTGCTTTTTTCTATCCCCTTCGAGTAACTTTCTGCTGGGCAACTGATCCGTCAATGGCAAACTTGTCCTCGTCAGAAGCTATAAGCGGCAAGCTATTCAACAATTACCACAAAAAACACTGACAAGATCCAAGCGATCGAAACCAGTCTGATAATAAAGAACTCCACATTTCTTTTGGACAACTCCTGCTTAAATACATATGAGTTTAATTGTACACTTTTCAACATGTTATTCAAGTTTGACATACAAACCATATGCTTAACTGGAAGAGTGCTGAACTAATTGCCAATGGTGATTTGTAGCATGAGTATCACTTTTTCAAAGATGCCACGCTACTAGCAAGGGAGGCCTTAGATTAATAAGATTTTGTCCATGAATAATGGTTTTGTTACAATTTATTAGAAGATGGTTGTAGGCAATAAACTGTAACAAAACCTTTTTATACAAACATTCAATTCTGTTGCTAAGAAAACAACATGCTAACGTAACAAGAGTAAAGTCAATAAGTGACTTTCTTTACTTTTCAATAGAGACATGACGGTGGCTTCTGACATTCAACTTGTTACGTGAAAAAAAAGAATGGTTTGGTTCAGGTTATATGAAGTAGAAATATAGAGTCAGTTGATGGGAATTTTATTTTATCATTTTATTTTCTCATACAATTGCTTAACCTTTTACCCAAGGTAACATCAAAGCTGATCAATGCCATTTACAAAATTTGAGATTCAAATTAATTTGATTACTTTCTCATTTTTTGTTTCAAAAACATCGCTTATGATCCCTTATTGAAATTATCTCAACTGAGCTCATTCCAATGAGGGTCATAAGCTATGTTTTTGAGTCAAGAAATGAATATTTTTATAGTTATGATTTTAAAGAGTTGCCTATTTGGGTTAGGCGACGGGTTGTAATGTATGGACTATTTCTACAGTGCTCATGTATTTGAAGTCGAGTTCATATGAATCTTCCTATATTTTAAATGGAGATAACATTTATAAGAAGATTAGGGCATGAAAGTTAGGTTCAGTAGGAAAAACCTGAACCACTTCATTTTTTCCCCCAACATTAGGTAAGCAAAAGGTAAGTTTTTGGTTTTGTTACAATTTATTGGAAGGTGCATGTTGGCACCCTCCAATAAATTGTAACAAAACCTTTTTATACAAACATTCAATTCTGTTGCTTAGAAAACAACATGGTAATGTACCGAGTGTAAAGCCAATAATTGACTTGATTACTGTAACTCTTTGTTAGCTGGCTTGACACTGAAGCAGATCAGGAGACTTCAAAAAATTCAAAATCATGCAATGCGGCTAATATTCCAGAAGCCCGAAAGGGACTATGTCATGTGACCACATCATGTGACCCCCTCATTGGAATGAGCTCAATGAGCACGTTCCAATGAGGGGTCACAAGATATGGTTTTGTTGAAAAATTTTGAAAAAGTTATTCTTTTCAACTGCTCAATTTGCATATTACGCGGGCAGATGCAGGTGATTCATTAGGTAAAGGGTTAATGAATCTCTCCCAGCTTATTCCTGTGCACACCTCCATGTATACACACCAACATGCTCGCTATGCTCTAGTGCTGATAACAGAGTCCTTATCTGTCCAGAAATGAACTTAAAATGCTGGCGACAAAGGGCCTTCTGTTTTCAGGCACCCAAAATCTGTAACAGTCTACCGTTCCGCATTCAACACTGCACATCTGTTCAAGGTTTCAAAAAGAGCCTTAAAACATTCCTATTTATAGATTCATTCAGTACTTAAAGGAAAGTGCCCGCAAGCTTTCTTTCTTTTCCAGTCATTCTTTTCAGTCACGTAGATCGTAATTTAATTTGTTAGGCACTTTGAGCCTACATAGATCGTTATAGAAATACGATTATTATTATTATTAAGTTCATGCATATTTTTTCTGTGTTAGAGGCTTTTCAGTACAAAACTGTACATCAGTGACTATATTTCTGACATAATTTTTCAGCTGCACATATTTGTAGTTATTTATTTATTTATTGGTGTTCAAGGTCACATATTTCTACCCAATGACTAATCATGACCACAACTTGGAGATAAATTCAAGTTTAGTTAATCATTCATACCCAAGTTGCCCACTGTAGAGGACTTCCACCCCAAGTATTGGTGACAAGGTCCTACTTTACTAGTAAAACAAGCACTGCTTCACTTCTTTGGGTTCCCACAGGGCACCAATTAGATAGCTTGGTACTTAAGTACCGGAAAAGAACAGTGCAGTCAACCATAATGTAACTAGAGGGGGTATCAGTACCAACAGGTGGCCAATGTAAAGGGGTGGCTGGAGTAAAAAAAAAAAAAGTTCAAAACCTGCACACAAAAGTCCAAAATTAAAGAAAATAAGCAGCTAAAGGGTTAAATACTATAATAATAACCCCTAAGAAGCATGCTAACATAAAATAGGAACATGGCAATATGCTACAAGGTAAGTCTCCACTTGGAAGAAAAAAAAGACAAACCTCAAAACCTGCACATAAAAGTAAAAAAAAAAGTATCAACTTTGTTTCAATGGGTTAAAATTGAGAAAAATACCCGGATAATGTCACAGTAACCACCATGGCAATATGCCAGTAAGGTGAAACCCTACATGAAAAATATCCACTTGGAAGAAAAGAAAGAAAAACCTCAAAACCTGCACATAAAAGTCAAAAAGTATCACATTTGTTTCAAAGGGTTAAAATTTAGAAAAATACCCTGAAAATGTTACAATAACCACCATGACAATATGCCAGTGAGGTAAAACTGCACTTAAAAAAATATAAAAACCTGCACACAAAAGTACAAAACCTGCACACTAAAGCTCAAAATTAAAGTAAATAAGCAGCTAAAGGGTTAAATAATATAAAAATAGCCCCAAGAAGCATCCTAACATAAAATAGGAACTATGGCAATATGCTACAAGGTAAGTCGCTACTTGGAAGAAAAGAAAGACTAACCTCAAAACCTGCACATGAAAGTAAAAAAAAGTATCACATTTGTTTAAGGGGTTAAAATTGAGAAAAATACCCTGTCACAGAACTACAATGGCAATATGCCAGTAAGGTTAAACTCTACTTGAAAAATATCCACTTGGAAGAAAGGAAAGACAAACCTCAAAACCTGCATATAAAAGTAAAAAAAGTATCACATTTGTTTTAAAGGGTTAAAATTTAGAAAAATACCCTGAAAATGTTACAGTAACCACCATGACAATATGCCAGTGAGGTAAAACTCCACTTAAAAAAATATCACACACGAAAGTACAAAACCTGCACACAAAAGTCCAAAATTAAAGTAAATAAGCAGCTAAAGGGTTAAATAATATAATAATAGCCCCCCAAGAAGTATCCTAACATAAAATAGGAACCATGGCAATATGCTACAAGCTAAGTCGCCACTTCGAAGAAAAGAAAGACAAACCTCAAAACCTGCACATAAAAGTAAAATAAGTCCAAAACCTGTACATAAAAGTCCAAAATTGAAGTAATTCAGCGGGAAAAGGGTTAAATAATACAAACTTAGCCCTAAGATGCATGTTTACATACAATAAAAAGCAAGGCCATATGCTGCAAGGTAAATCTCCACGTGGAAGAAAGTAAAAAAAAAAACATCAAAACCTGCACGCAAACATCAAAATAAGTCTAAAATTTGATTCAAAGGGTTAAAATTAAGACAAAATACTCTGGAAAAGAGTTAAATGTTATAGTGAACCACCATAGCAATATGCAGAAACTAAACAAAATTTTAAAAAGCCAAAAAATCAAAACCTGTACACAAAAGTTCAAAATATTTGAGAGCGGACGCCGACGTCAACATGAGGTCTATGCCATAGGCTCACACAACTAACATTGGTGAGCCAAAAATTAATATTGGAACAGACTTCAAAACAAAGAATTCCAATTTACCCAAATCAAACTTAGTTACCAAACTGAAAATCCCTAAATACATAAAATTCTTCAAAAACAGAGGAGTTCAAAAGAAGTTACAGAGCTCATCTCATACTTTCTTCTTGTAGTTTCAATAGACTACAAACAAACAAAACAGATTCATCCTTTACATTAACATATTCTAAGGATGGGGAACAATTATTGCAAGTAAGGTTATAAAAAAATTCTTTCTTAGGCTTTTTTCCTAGATTTTTTGACGAGGGAGAGAAGTTTTTCTTTCTTTTTTTCTGAAAGTCAAGAAAATCCTTCCTGAATATAGTTGCAATTAGAAATTGAACTCCTTATACTATTATACAGCAAAAACAATGTTTTCAGCAGTGAAAATATCCCAAAATGCAAATATCTATAAGTGTTCGATGAGGAGAGAAGTTTTTCTTTCTTTTTTTCTTTAAGTCAAGAAAATCCTTCCAGAATATAGTTGCAATTAGAAATTGAACTACTTACATTATTATATAGCAAGAACAATGTTTTCAGCAGTGAAAATATCCCATAATGCAAATATCTATAACTGTATCTTGTTTGAATTTTTTTTTTATTGGGGTTAAATGACATTTTCAACAGCCAAGGTTACATTGTGTCAAATAGTTTTATTGGTGAAGGAAGCTGGAGTAGAATCACTGAGCAACTGTCAGACTCTCCAACTTACTAATGCCGCACAAACAGAGTTAGCAGCAGTTGAAGGCAAGTGCACTATCGACATGCAGTGTGCCTCAGTACACAACACCATCATGTCCCCACATGAACAATCATGATTAAGTGTCTTGCCCACTGGCACAATGCTCTTACTGCTGATCAAGATCAAACCATCAACCTTTCAGTTGAAAGGCCAATGCTCTAACCCCTGAGCCAATGCACTCCCAAATAGTTGGTTAACCCTTTAACCAATGTAATGGTCAAAACAGGCCTGTGCTATTCACAAAAATTGCCATTATTTTTTCATTTTTTACCTAAAAAATATAGCCTATGACCCCTCATTGGAACTAGCTCAATGAGCTTGTTCCAATGAGGGGTCATAGGCTATATTTTTGACACCAAAAAATTAAAAAAATTAGTTATTCAATAATTTTGTTTGCAAGTGTCATCTGCTTTTCATGTTAGGTAAAGGGTTAAAGTTTTAATCTTTCAGGTACAAAACAGTTTGTAAGAGATTTCCAGGTTTTCAATGACAAAGGAGGGTGCCTTTAGAAACCATTAATGTTTTAAAGAGCCTAATGCTGACATCTCTATACATTAGTTAGTAATAAATGAACAATTAATTTTACAAAATAAGTTACTCTGCCTCACAAAATAAGAAGAAAATATTAACTGTTACAGAGCTGTCTGATTGGGTCGGCTCAAATTTCCCCAGCCCACTCACAAATTTATTTTCAAGCTGATGATGATTCGGGCAAAAAGTGTATTCCAGGCACTGAAAGAGTTAATATTTTCTTTTCTTCAAATGACAGTAAATAACATATGAAAAGCATCAAAATGGTATTTTTCATGGTAAATATTACAATAATGTTATTGTGACCATACAATAAGAATATAACAGAGTGATGGTATGATTACCTGAGCCTGTAGGGAATGTTGTTAGGTTTGAGAGGTTACAAATATCAAAGGATGCCACTCAATATTAAAAAAGAGAGAGAGAAGTGAAATTTATGGGGGTTGTATGGGGCAATGTATTGTTGTTTCCACAGAAAGCTACATAACTATTGATAAGTAGACCTATAATTTGACAATCCGTTTAATTATATACAGTTCTGAAAGAGCACACAATGAGCTCAGCAACCATCCAGCTGCTTGACCAACTGGGCAGCTCACTGGACCACCTGCTGATGAGTTCCTGTTGCTTCTAAAGTTTCAATTTTTATATATTTTTTATTTTTGAGTGGGGGCGGGAGATGGTGGGGGGGGGGGGGGGAACAACTGGATAAAAAGTATCAACTGGATAAAAAATCCATCCCAATGTGTTTTGGGAGGAAGCAACTCTTTCTGTACAAAATAAAGGATCTACAGAAATCAAGTACTGCAAGTTGTTTTGGAAAGTTTGCAATTCCTAAATATTTAACTTTTAAAATATTTTGAGAGATATCTTATATCTTTCCAGTCCTTTTATGGATGCTTATAGAGGAAAAAGTGCATCTAATACTCAGATAGCAACAGTTCAACTGTAGCTTACTATTCAACACACTGGTCCCAAACAAATATACTTCCCAGATAACAGTGGTAGAGGAGAAATAATAAACAAATTTGTTGTGCTTAATCTGCAACTTATTTCCACTGGTACTGTATTGTCATATTGCTGGCATAGTGGAGTCTACTCAAGTGGATATCTCTTAATTGAATAACCCTGTTAATTGAATATAACTTCTAAACACACAAAACCATTTCAGTACAAATTTGACCTGTTAATTCCATACAAGTTACAGAGTAACTCCAGTTAATTGAAGAAAAAATATTGCAATGTTTACCCCGATTTGAGATTAACTTGACAAACACTAAATTCCCCTTGTTTATACACTTATTTGATCTTAGAATATCAAAAACAGAATTTTTTCTTTTATATCTTGTTTGACAGAGCTCATGTCTCCTCAAATGGAATGAGCTTGACGAGGGGTCATAAGCTTTGTTGCCGAGGCCAAAGTTGGCAAAATTGGAATGGTAATTTTCGGGAATAGCACTGGCTGGACATGGTGTTGCATTATATTCCCCTCTAATTTAACTGTCCCTGAGCTGAAGGCACAATCAGGACTCAATGAAGCAAACAAGCAATGTTAATTTGGAAACCGTAAAAGACTTTGAGCCTACATCACACTGGTTAGAGGCATGTCAGACATCAATGGAACATAAACTTTAACCCTTTACATATCACAAGAAGAAAATGACATCATGGCTTATGGTCACTCATTTGAATGTGTCAACTGTCCCAGAGCTGAAGGCACAATCAGGACTCGATGAAGCAAACAGGCAATGCTAATTTGGAAACCCTAAAAGACTTTAAGACTACATCACACTGGTTAGAGGCAAGTCGGCCATCAATGGGCCATACACTTTAACCCTTTACACATCACACCAAGAAAATGACATCATAGCTTATGATCCCTCATTTGAACAAGCTCAACAAACTTGTTCCAATGAGGGGTCATAAGCTATGTTATTGAGGCAAAAATTGAAAAAAATAATAAACTTTGAAATGACGATGTTTGTGATTATCTCTAACCAGTATTGGGCATTCCATTTAGTAATAGGTTATTTATATACCGATTAATAGAATAACCCTGTTAACAAGCCTGAATATAAGCAACCTGTCATTTGCAAAATGAGGTCCCCAGAGGGTGAATTTGTTGATGCTATCCCCTACAGTGGGCCAATTTATCCTCTAGGTACATCTTTCTGTTTTGTCTTGAGACCTTGATTCAGACTGAGGTTCACAGAGGGTAAAGTTTGTGATGCTACCCTGCTGTGCAGGGTAGCATCACCAAATTCACCCTCTGGGGACCTCATTTTCAAGATGACAGTCTGCTTATTTTCAGACTTGCCTGTTAATTACATAATTGTCAACAGCCAAGCCATTTATCACAATGTTAGTACAAACCTGATGAATGAACAGTGTCATTCAACAGAAATTTATACAGATACCACAAAATTCCTCTGTTTTACCCAAGTTTTCACTTTCTAGATTTAGTATATAATCCATTTTATTACATGTTCTTTTATTAGATAATATGAAAATGCTGAAAATATTTCTCTATATTCATCTACTTATTGGATATAAAGTTACTTTCCTTGCAGCTTGTGTGGTGTTATATAATGGTTCCATTCTTGATTTTGCCCCCAAAGTTTAGATTTAACGAAATCGATTCATGAGGTCTGCAAAGAAAACTCTTGTTTCTCATGCGATTTTTCGATCAGGGAGCCTATCTTTTCTTTTTCTGGGGGAGTTAATCCACAAAAGAGTCCTAAATAGAGTTGGAATTAGAAATTTAAAAATTTAACACCTTACACTATTAGGAGTAAAAACCATTGTTTTCAGCAGTGAAAATTTCCCATAATGTAGTTGCAAACTTAACCAACTATATCTATATCTCCGTGTGCTCTGTCAAACAAGATGTAGTTGGTTACATTTTTAGTTTTACAAATGCAAACAAGAGGCCCCAGGGGGCCTGAGGGTGCTCACCTGACATGGCAGCCTAAATATCAACCCAGAGAATTGATTTCAACAAGTTGCATCTGCTCCTCCTAAGAAAAGCTTATACCAAATATCCAAAGATTCTGACCAGTGGATCTAAAAAAAAAAAGAAGATTTTTAAAGAATATTCCTCGTATTGAACTAAGTTATAATTCGGGCTCCCACAGGGATCCCATATATGAACCCAGGGACCTGGCTTTAACAAACTTGAATCTCACCCCCCTAAGGATGCTGCACACCAACTATCAAAACATTCCAACTGCTGGATCTGAAGAAGAAGATTTTTAAAGAAAATTCCTCATTTTGAACTAAGTTACAATTCGAGCTCCCACAGTGAGTACAAATATGGACCTAGGGACATGACTTGAACAAACTTGAATCTCACCCCCCTAAGGATGCTGCATACCAAATATCTAAACATTTCGACTGCTGGATCTGAAGAAGATTTTTAAAGAAATTCCTCATTTTGAACTAAGTTATAATTCGGGCTACCACAGTGAGCCCAAATATGAACCCAGGGACTTGGCTTGAACAAACTTGAATCTCACCGCCCCTAAGCATACCCAATATCAAAAGATTCTGCATGCTGGATCTGAAGAAGAAGATTTTCAAAGAAATTTGCCTGAATTGCACCAAGTTCAAATTTGGGCTCCTATACTGAGCCCAAATATAAACCCAGGGGGCCAATTTGAACAAACTTGAATCAGATCCACCCCACAATGTTGCATACCAAATATCAAAAGATTCTGCCTTCTGGATCTGGAGAAGAAGATTTTTCAAGAAATTTGCCTGAAATGCACTAAGTTCGAATTCGAGCTTCTATAGTGAGCCCAAATATGAACCCAGGGGGCCGATTTGAACAAACTTGAATCAGATCCACCCCACAATGTTGCATACCAAATATCAAAAGATTCTGCCTGCTGGATCTGGAGAAGAAGATTTTTGAAGAAATTTGACTGAAATGCACTAAGTTCGAATTCGAGCTTCTATAGTGAGCCCAAATATGAACCCAGGGGGCCAATTTGAACAAACTTGAATCAGATCCACCCCACAATTTTGCATACCAAATTTCAAAAGATTCTGCCTGCTGGATCTGGAGAAGAAGATTTTTTAAGAAATTTGCCTGAAATGCACTAAGTTCGAATTCAGGCTTCTATAGTGAGCCCAAATATGAATCTAGGGAGCCGATTTGAACAAACTTGAATCAGATCCACCCCACAATGTTGCATACCAAATATCAAAAGATTCTGCCTTCTGGATCTGGAGAAGAAGATTTTTCAAGAAATTTGCCTGAAATGCACTAAGTTCGAAATCGGGCTCCTATACTGAGCCCAAATATGAACCCAGGGGGCCGATTTGGACAAACTTGAATCAGATCCACCCTACAATGTTGCATACCAAATATCAAAAGATTCTGCCTGCTGGATCTGGAGAAGAAGATTTTTTAATGTTTTTCCCATTGCCTATAGTGTTAAAAAGTGCTGACTCAGCACTTTTTCAAAGTCCTGAAAAAAGTACCTTTTGATCAAACTGATAGGGATTTTTTTAACCATTCTATTCTACTGGATAAAAGTAAGCTTTATACAAAATAAGAATTCTCTGTGCCATGTAGTTTTGGAGATATGGCAGTTTTAAGGTTTTTCCTATTTTTAGCTCCCGAGGTTCCCACAGGTCAATGAGAAAAAATATTTTTTTGCATCAATCAACTACTTATGACCCATTATCATCTCATATCAAATTTGATTCAAATTGACCTCACAGTTCTGAAAATAGAAATTTTAGGCGTGGCCAAAATCTTTGCTCCTCCCATAACGAAGGCAAATAATGCCCGACAAACTTCTCTTGAACAAACTTGATTCTAAACCTCAAAAGGACTCCG
Source organism: Pictodentalium vernedei (assembly GCA_031216915.1). Lineage (NCBI taxonomy): Eukaryota > Metazoa > Mollusca > Scaphopoda > Dentaliida > Dentaliidae > Pictodentalium > Pictodentalium vernedei. The sequence continues at coordinate 234,212,936 of CM062292.1, read as the reverse complement.
TATACCACATATCATGTCTCTGCTACTGGTGGTTCATTAGAAGAAGATTTTTAAAAAATTTGGCCATTTTTTCCACACCCCTCTGCTCAATATGAGCCAAAACCTAATTTGCATAAAAATCAAAATGCCCCTATACAACCACTACTTACGTGAAATTTAATTAAAATGTGGCCAGTGGTTTAGGAGAAAGAGGCTCAAACACCACCTTCTCGCAGGACGACGGACGGATGGATGGAAGACGGACGAAGAGTGATAAGAAAAGCTCACCCTGACTTTCAGTCAGGTGAGCTAAAAAATATCATAAAGTGATGAGTTGGATTTTCAATAATGGGGGGGGGGGGGGGGGGGGGGAGGTAACCTGAGAAACAAGATTTTTTTTTAATAGCCTAAAGCAAATATTATACAGAAGAAATATTTAAAAAAAAGAAAAAGAATTTTTCACTCACAAATAGGCTTGTGAAAATGTTTAGTTCCTCGAACCCATTCAAGAACCATAGATACCCTCCACATATGTTGAGCTCTCATTATTATTTTATTTATTGGTTTTTAAGGTCACTTTCAGCAACATAGGTATGAAGTCAAGATTAGACAAGCATTCACACCCATGCTGCCCACTTTAAACATCCATCCCAGGCATTCGTTCTGGGCCCTATTTTACCAGTAAAGCAGAACTTGTTTACTACAGTAAATAAGCACTACTCCACTTTCCAGGCATCCCAGGGGAAGAGCTCTCATTAGCACAGCCAAAAAAGATATAATGTATTAACAGACTGAGTGCTAGAATCCAATATCATAGCTTCATGTTTTCATTAGCCAATTTGCTTAGAAATAGAAAAAAAAAATTATATAAAACGTTTTTTAACAATTTATTAGATGTTGCCATTCTCCAAGAAATAGTAACAAAGCTATTGTAATGAAGCCTCCTCCCACAACCGCACCACTCTCTGGTAGCATAGTATATATCTTTGAAAAAAAAATACTCATGTTACAAATCATTTTGGAAAAGTATTTTAGAACTGCATCAGTTAACCTACTCAATTCATAACTGAAGCCAAAGGATCACTGAATGTAACTCCTTATTGGAATGACCTCAACGAGCACGTTTTAATGAGGGGTTCACATATTTTGATTTTGTTGAAATATTTTTGAAAATTTGAAGAAAAAAAAAAAAATTAAAATAACAAATTTTGATACACTGTGCATTGGGTAAAGGTTTACCCTTAAAGGCCTGGATACAGCTTTAATAATTTTGTCTACTATAAAACAGGTGTTCCAACATCCAGTCTTTCGGTAAACTTGCAAGTTATGTTCAAAGTGCGTTAGCAATTGTTTCTAGGGAAGTCTTCTATTGGCAGTCAGGATTTGCCTAAAAACAACTGCAAAGTCATAGGATATAGACTATAGGAGTGTGGCAAAAGAAGAAGAAAAAAAAAATATTCATAAACTTAACCCTTTACCCAAACCACACGATATTAAAATTTATTAGTTTATTGTCTTCCCAATTTTTCAAAAAATTTTCAACTCAACCATATCATGTGACTACTCACTGGAATGAGCTTGATTGATGAGCTCGTTTCAATGAGTGATCACATATGGTTTTGTTGAAATTTTTTTTTTCAACTGCGTCATTTGTAAATTACGCAGGCAGATGTGGCCGATTTGCTAGGTATAGTCTTAAGGAAGTGGTATCTAACGAAGCTGATATTCATTTAACACAGTTCATAATCGATTCAAACCAATTCTACTAATAATATAGCACCATAATATTTCTATCCATCATCACAAAGGAACCACTGTTATGTGATTACAAAAGCAGTCTCTTTCTCGATCAGATTATGATCTCATTGAGATTCACTTACACCAGTGGATCAGGATGTCTTACACAAAATATTGTGAATCCAAGAGAAAATAATGAAATCAACATGTGATTCATTGTTCTTGCATTTCGTTTCTGACAAGTGAAATTGTAGTGTTGTTGGGAAAAAAAACGAATGATTACTTTTATTGAAGTAAGTCTTGATAATGAATAACTTTTATTGAAGTCGTGATACTTGAATCACTTTTGTTGGTCACTCACTCCAATGTTTTCACCAATATCTCCTCTAATTTCAACTGTAGAGGTTTTTTTTTTTACAGAATTGTTTTTTTTCAGTTTTATTTCTTTGTGTTTATAATCTGTTCCGTTATTTATTTATTTATGTATTTAATTATTGATTTATTAAGGGTTAAGGACACTTTAACAGCCAAGGTCATATAAGGGGTGCGGTGACTTAGTAGGTAGAGGTGCAGGCTGCAGCCGAGAGGTCCTCCATTCAAATCCCACATCCAACAATCGCATTGTGTCCTTGAGCAAGAAACTTCACCCCAATTGCCCATGTGGGGGCACAGTGACGTTGTGTACTAAGGCATACTGCATGTCAATGGTGCACCTGTCTTCAACCAATGCTAACCCTGCTTGTGTGGAATTGGTATGTTGGGGAGCTGACTGATGCTCGCCATTGCTCAGTGGTTCTCTCGGGGAACTCTGGCTTCCTCCATCCATAAAACTGTCATGGTCATGATTAGCCATTGTGCAGAAATATGTGACCTTAAACATAAATAAATAAATAAATAAATAAATAAATAAATAAATAAATAAATAAATAAATAAATATCGTGTCGGTGACAGTTTTACAGATGGAGGAAGCCAGAGTACACGGAGAGAACCACCGAGCAACGACGAGCAGCTGCCAGCTCCCCAATGTCGTAACTCCACACTGTTAGATTGGTTGAAGACATGCGCACCATCGACGTGCAGTACACCTTAGTACACAGCATCATCGTGCCCCCATGTGGAAAATCAGGGTTAAGTGCCTTGCCCAAGGACACAAAGTAGGAGTCTGAATCAATTGCTCAGACAGTTGCCCATCCAAAATCTGTTCTTTTAAACTCGAATATAAGTTTGAGTATCAAATAGTTTTTATGCTCTTTGTTTTGTCACCTAACAGTAAATATAAGGTTTGCACTGAAATGACTCATCAAGATAAACCACTTTTCTTATGGCAGCTTCTCAAAATCACAAGATGACTTTGATTTGCCCAAACACAGAAATATGGCGAAGTAAACGGGGCCAAGGCAGCGATGTTGTAGAATTCACCCTCTAGGCTGGTCCTTGACCAGATGATATCCATCTATGCCCTTAATTTATAGTCAGACAGACACGTGACCCAATAAGCAAACATATAGTTCATCAATCACCTTGGCTATTTATTGCAAACCCAATGTGCAAATGCACACACAATTCATTGACCACCAGCACTCCCATCTGTTGGTCTATCAAATACAAATTTGTCAACCCTTTACCTAACACAAATAGAGGACGAACAATATTTGCAAAAAAACACCCAAATTGGAATGAGATCAATGACCTTGTTAATGTAATGAGCTCAGACAGTTCCGAGAGGAGTTTATAAACTTTGTTTTGAAAGTGAAATTTGAAAATGCAATAAAATTTGAACAGTGATTTTTGTAGATAGTGAAGGCCGGATATGGACGTTACATTGGTTTGGCCAACCCTTTACCCTACTCACATGTACTCAAAATATATTTTTTATTTTCATTATTTTTTGTTGTTGACATTTTGCAGAAAATTTCAACAAAATCGTATCAGGTGCTTCCTCCCTATTGGAATGAGCTCAATGAGCTCACTGCAATGATGGGAACCATGATATGATTTTGCTGAAATTGCTCAATTTGTTAATTATATGGGCAGATGTCATCGATTTGTTATTAACTCTTTACCTAACATGAAAAGGCGACGACACTTGCAAATAAAATACTTGAATAACCAATTTTTTTCATTTTTTATCACAAAAACATAGCTTATGACCCCTCATTGGAACAAGCTCTGCGAGCTCATTCCAATGAGGGGTCATATGCTATGTTTTTGTGATAAAAAATGAAAAAATAATGAAAATTTGATAGTATTTTTTGTGAATAGCACTGGCCGGTTTTGACCGTTACGTTAGGTAAAGGGTTAACTTAATTATATCTTAATTATTTTTAAAATGCGATTTGTAACATGAGTATTTTTTCAAAGATGCCATGCTAGCAACAAGAGGAGCCTTAGTTTAGCAAGTTATTGTTCATAATTGTTTTATTACTATTCATTGGAGAACAGGCACTCTCCAAAAAAATAGTGACTAAACAATTTTTCCTCAAATAAGACACTAAAATGGCTTTCAGCACCTTTCAGTAGAGTCAAGATAGTGGCTTCCAGAACTCAAAAATAAGCAGACTGTCATCTGCAAAATGAGGTCCTCAGAGGGTGAATTTAGTGATGCTACCCTGCACAGCAGGGTAGCATCACTAAATTCACCCTCTGTGAACCTCAATCTGAATCAGGGTCTCAAAATTAAACAGAAAGAGGTACCCAGAGGATAAATTGGCCCACTGTATGGGATATCATCATCAAATTCACCCTCTGGGGACCTCATTCTGCAAATGTCAGACTGCTTATTTTCAGGCCTGGTTAAAAGTCTTAAGTAAATGTCCACCCATTAAGTCTCTGAGTTCTTAATCATGTGGTGTGTAATGGTGAAGGTTTAGTACACACCAAACAAGAATCCTTTTCAACATTTGGTGTTAGCGAGATACTTGGCAATTTATATGACTACCTATGATTTCAACTGCTTTTCAAATAAATACATGATCTGCTCAGGCATCCGTGCAGAGTATTGTTCAAGAATAGGTGTAAGCACTTGGAATATCTTTTCTGAATCTAATAAACAGTTTCCATTGGTTCCCTGTAATAATGTTTGAGTTGATTGGTCCACTGTGTTCTTAATGTCTGATTTTTCAGACAAGAGCTGTCCTAAGGACCCATGAGTCCCTTTTAATGCTTCCATGAGAAGAGTTTCTACTCGTTTTGACATCTTGTCATTTCCTTCAGAAACCTACAAAAGAATGATAAAATTGTTTTTAGTTTTATGATATGTAATTTCATAAGTTACAGATTCTACGGTCAATCCAGAATAAAATAAAAACCCTCTTGCTCATCAATGTGAATATGAAACCACTGCTTCCTTTCTGCGTTGCGCTATCATGCTTACACCCTTATGCCCCACACTTTTTTCATGCTCCTGAAATATCAGTAGTAGGAAAAATATAATTTCTATGCAGCACCTTAGGCCTGTCTGGCCTTAGAGCCTGGGTGATGCTCATTCTTGCTGGGACTAAGTCTGGAAATAAGCAGACTGTCATCTGCAGAATGAGGTTCACAGAGGGTGAATTTGGTGATGCAACCCTGCTCAGCAGGGTATCATCACTAAATTTACCCCTCTATGAACTTCAATCTGAATCAAGTTCTCAAGCCCAAACAGAAAGAGGTACCCAGAGAATAAATTGGCCCATTGTATGGGATGGAAAATTCACCCTGTGGGTCCTCATTCAGCAACTGACAGATGCTTATTTCCAGGCTTGGCTGAGACTACAAGTGCAATAGACATGGGTGATGTTTCTGCCATGAACTGTATGCAACATTTTGTTACCATTCATTAATTTCAACACCCGGACTATGATTCTCTCAGTGCAGAATGCACGCTACCTCGGGGTGAGGAATAACATTTTTCTGCGATTATCGTAAAATTTATATTTCATCAGTGTACCTAGTATAATAATAGTCCTAACTAGGACCATCTGGTCATTACGCCCTCCTCCCACTTCCTTTCAGATCCTGCAAGCTTCCTATTCAAACAGTGTAATTACTTGGGCCATTTTTTTATGCAAACCTGCAACAGCATAAATATTTTTGTTTATGGACCACTGGGTGTTACCTGTTTACGCACAAAAAATTTGCTGTTGGTTCCATTAGATTTTTCTGAGCTCTAAAATTTATATTCAAGTGGCTCACAACCGGCAGGTGATTTTGGGATTCCCCCTTTTCTCTCTTTCGGAAAATTAAAAATTTAGGTCTTTCCGTTAACATTTGTTGTATTTCATGTAGCGAGCACTAGATTTGTGGTGCACATAGGCTGCAATTATCTCTTGTAACTGGTTCATTGAACTAACTTGATGGAAAAAGTATCCTCATTCTTGCTTACACCATTTAAGATGCTACTTATGACCGGAATTCAACTTATTGCATGGAAATGTCTTTAAAACAACAGAGTAACATCCTTCGTGTAACAGATACTTTCAAATCCTAATACTAAACAACTTAGTAAATCTTGACCACTAATGCATTACCAAGTGAACGTCTTGGATAACCTCAGCCACACACTCATTACCCTTTTTTCTGGATGTGACGGTGGAAATCCATTTAGGGTTTCACTCACTATCATTTGTTCCAGCATGCAACATTTTTGATCCCTTGTGTAACATTTTGGGATGCTACAGCATTGACTGTTACACGAAAGTAATACTGACCATTTTGGTCACGACAATACAATGATTTCTCCCCTGAAAATGCTGGAAACAGGGAAATATGAAGTGCACATTAGTCACTTTGAAAACATTTATTTGAAACAAATATATACATATAAGCTGTTGCTAAAAATGCATTATTTAGAAGATGATGTTGAAAAATACAACAGGAGGTCAACCTACCTTTTATTTGACCTTTTTTTGATGTGTTTGATCTTCTTTTAACGAATCATATATTTTTAATCACAGCACGTATGTCACGTTTCAGAGGAGAAATAATGAAATTGAAACAAAAGGGGATACCTCATTATTTCACTTCAACACCAGTTCGTTACAAGAGAGACATGGATGTTGGAGACAAAGTTTGTCAGAAATTTTTACTTGGTTAAAGTCAATGTTGGGTAGTAACTACTTCACAATATATTAACTCACTCATATTCTACAGATAGATATATTAAAGACTTCTTTTTATTAGAGAGTCATAATGTACCATAAATGTGCAAGGAATGTGTAAAAATATACTAGGGGACATGATATTTTCAGAAAATTCCGCTATATTACATGCCATATATACATGAATTTCCATGTACATGATGTTCATTGTATATGCATCCGATGACATTGATAGAGATGCACCGAGGAAGGAATAATTATGACATATTAGTTACAGTATGTGTTAACCCTGTCTCTGCGACATAAATTTTGACTAATTTGATATTGTCTCGTATATGTTCTTTTCTATATGTATATGTTCATTGTTGTTATGCAATATGTCCATATGTATGTTTTGTTGCTATTAAATTTATCTTTACCTTTATCTTATCTTTATTGATAAATACCCAGGCTCCAATCAGTTGAAATCTTTTTTGATTCCCAAAGGATGAATTATAAGTGATTTTGGAGTGGTCTTACCTTTGATTCAGTCGGTCACCACATACATGAAAGCATTTTTCCTATTCAATGATAATTTAGCTGCCAACTTTCAATCCATTTTATTGTCCTATTAGTACTTGAGAAAGAACGGGGTTGACGAATTTAAACTCGCATACAGAGCGTATTCAGGACATATATAAATTTTTTTCGACGTCATTATACCCTTTAGCTGACTCGTCATAAGGAGTTAGTCAGTAATTATACCACCAACTTTGTAAATTTTATAAAGTTGTTAGTATGACTTAGTAGCTCAATATAACAAAGAAGCCAAGTCATTATAAGGATTTAGAAAAGTATTTCATCCATGTCCTAAATATGTTTTACGATCATGAATTAAAATTCACTACCTCAATCTCTCCTCCCAAGTGTACTGGCAAGATGGTGGCTAATTGTTATATATGTCATAGGGGGGTCAAACAATTTTTTCCACATATACTCACTCTAAATACATCAAAATGCATTTTGGAGCAAAGAAAGAAATTACCTAATTGGCACTGGGGCAGGGCAATAACTGACAATTTTCATTGAATAATGGTGGTCATCAACGAATTTGAGGTAGACATTGTTCCCAAAGAGATAAAAACCAAAAAAAAACTAGATGAAGTGATTGTGCCCGCACAATACACAGGATTTTCCTCCTATTTTCAGTTCCTGAGCTTTTTCATCTGAAAACTGAGAAGAACGCAGAAAAACAAATTTTTGATGAGCCTATTAACACATTGATGCTGCTTCCCACAAATATATGAGTGGTTGACTATTGAGCTCTATCCCCACTCTCTCTGAATGTTTTTTATTAGAATAACTGGTCACGGGCAGACAAATGGGTTACTTTCTCGTCGGGAATTCACTTTGGCGATGGAATTATCAAATGGAGTGGCTTGATCCTGTTCTGAGTGTATAAATAAATGAAGGAATGGGCTGTGTTTACAGCTACTGCGAGAGAGAGAGAGAGAGAGAGAGAGAGAGAGAGAGAGAGAGAGAGAGAGAGAGAGAGAGAGAGAGAGAGCCATCTATTTGATCAGCGACTTCTCGGCCGCGCATGTGACATTTGTTGTGTCTGGTTTGGGTAATTGTTCCTGACTGAGGTCTTGTTTGCCAGTAAAGGGTCACATCTGGGGTGATGGTATACCCTCGGCAGCCAAATGACTATATCGAACCATAAGTTTATTTTGTGATGGTGTGCATTTCGTAAATAATGGCTATTACTGGTGATATAACCAAAATAATCTACTGATGTCTTGATTCGGACCGTGTACAGTCATGTACAATTTAGTTGGAGGTCAAGGTCACACAACAGTCTATAATAGCCAAACCAAACCTGTTTGGGAAATAAGCAGGGTCTGTGCAACATTTTGTAGGGTACCTCACCCCGCCATGCTTCCCTTTTAAGCGATTGTCTAGCACGAAAATCTTGATGGCGGCTATGTGAAAATGGACTTATAACAGATCTTGCTCTTTTTTGGTGGTGGTGGGGGGGGGGGGGTGGGGGGGTGGGGGGAGGGTGGCTAGCTGGTTGGCTGGCTGGGGTTAAAGCCTTTTGAATACCACAATATCATAGCTTATAGGAGGTCATCGCCACCAATAGGTGGTCTGGGCTCTCCAGCAGCGAGGATTTTTGGTCACATAAGGAATTCAAGAGGCTACTTATGGCACATTTCAGAAGGCAAATGAAGCAAAACTTTACTTCCAAAAGATGATAAAAAGTTCAAATGGACTTTGAATTCCATTTTTTCAACCACAGAGGCTTTTAACTTGTCAATGACATAGGGTATTATTGTGTCAAAAGAGCAAGAACGAGTCAGAAAATGGATTCGAGAAGCTATTTCTGGCAGCTATCAGGAGCGAAATGAAACAAAATTTTGCTTTCAAAATACGATAAAAAGTTTTAATAGACTGTCAATTCTACCTTTTCAATCAGAGAAATGTGCTATCCCTTGCGGATATGTGGTATTTTTGTGTCGAAAGAGTGGTTCGTGTACACAAAAACTCTTCCTGGTGATTGAAACACGTTTGGCATTTGATCGAGTTGTGTACATCTTTTATTAGAGATTGTTTGGACATCCGTGGGGATGTGATTTCATTGAAATCACATATTCGTGGGTGCCCAAATCATTTCTTGTAAACTAAATCCAATTTGTACTTTGCGTGTAATTGTATGGTACTGCAAACTGTGAAATTCGCCATAATTATTTTGCGTTTTTTGTTCCGGAATTTTTGAGCTTATGAGAACTTGATTGATACCTAATGAAAGTCATCAAGGTTAAAATGAGGTGACTGTTATTTATTTTGGTAGGTTTACAGCAAATTCTTATTTATTATTTAAAATATAAAATAAAGCTACTTGAAGAAAATCGTCTTTGCCCAACGTAATGGCCAAAAGCGGCCAGCACTATTCTCAAACATTGCCAATAAATTTTCATTATTTTTTTCATTTTTGTCTCAAAAACATAGGTTATGACCGCTCATTGGGACAAGCTCCTCAACTAGGATCCTCTGGTCATTACCCCATCCTCCCTCTTCCCTTCATGGATGTGTGAGGATGAAGAAACGACAAGAGGACCCCCGAAAACCGACAACAACCTTTCAAATATCATGGTAGGACCCCCCTCCCCACCAACAAAACACTGACAAGGCCCCAAAATATAGAGTCCTGGCTATGCCCCCTGGGTCACGCCCAGACAAATGGTCAGACATTCAAAGGTGATAAACCAGAGTATAAACCAGTATGTGAAAGCGCTGTAGTCTGCAGAGGATGTTGTAGAGCTTTCAGTAACGAAATCTATTGATGGCAAAGATCCGGTTTCTGTGGGAAAATGTTTGTTAACACTGTTTGCACCTGCCAGGCTCCTATAAATGACGCCGGAATTGTCTGTTATATACTACAGGCAGTTTTAGGGTGGAGAAACCGGAGATGCTGGAAAGAACCAATGGGCAGTGGCAAGTAACTGTCAGACTCCCCAACTTACTAACTCGGCACGAGCAGAGTTAGCAGCAGTTGAAAACAAGTGCACCATCCAAGTGCAGTATACCTTATAGTAAGTACACAGCGCTGTCATTCGCAAGTGCATTGTTATAACGCGTACTGTACTGAAAGTTGGTGGTACACATATCTTCAAGCTATTGTAAGCCCTGTTGTGCATGCCTTTCGTGAGAGTGGGTATTTTAGTGATGTAAAAGTTGAACAGAATATTTAAAGGATATGCATTACAAAACAATATATTTTTTCAAGATTCTTTAGTTTCAGATATTGCATGAACATAATGCTATTGTAGCCGGTAGACCTACAAATAGTACGAACTTATCAAACTTGTGTGGGAGAACTACAGGCAAACTTTCTGGTCTCGGTTCTGGTCTGGTGTTAGGAAATCTCTCTGTCCCCCAACACACACATACTTTGAACTTTCTAATTTCTCAACGGCCCTTGCCGGGTGTATTCTGAATTGGCTGTGACATTAAATTTTGGCAATGCCGTCGCAATTGCCACCGTCATCAAATTCAATGAGGGCAGAGGGGGGTGGGGACGGGGCTGGAGTTATATGTTCATAAAAAATAATAGATTCTCAGTGTTGTACTTCGATTTCAAATCTTGTACTTTCTGGTCTCGGTTCTGGTCTGGTGTTAGGAAATCTCTCTGTCGATTTGAATAATGAGTTCTTCTCTGTCATAAATGCATATATTTAGATCCGAATGGCAGCATGTAGCAATGTGAAAGGCACAAATTCTGTCATTACACTGTGTTGAACAATGCACAGGCTTCTAACCACGTGAAGTGAATGACAATGCATTTTTGAAACAGAAGGCTTTGACAAGGGAATGAAATTGTACTTTTGAATTGAACTAGGCCCCTATCGAAGCTCATGATATTCCTAACAACTTTATACTTCGCTTCTGCAAAAACCAACATCAAATATTTGATAAAAACGTGTTCTGACTCACCACTTTCACAAAGGAAGCGGTCTTGGTGTGCTGCAACGCTAAAAATGCCTTTCTGTCCTTTTTTCAAAACTTCTCTAGAGGAGGAAGCCCACTAGCATTAATGTTGGCAGCTCGCGGCAGAAACCTGCCGCCCCCCCCCCCCCCCTCCCCAACACAAACACGTTCAAATTGCTCTGCGACCCCTGTGGAGTGTATTCAAGTCAGTAAGAGGTAATTGACGGCCAATACGACGCCATCACATTTTTTATTCGAAATAAATTTGAATCACAAAGAAAGTGACAATATTCAGCAAAAATCTAATTTGGCTGTGACATTTGGGAATACCGTCGGAATTGCCACCGTCAAATTCCGATTTTTGTTCAAAATTTTCCAAGTCCGAACCGGACTGGTAGTTATCCAGCCATCAGAAGAAAAGTGAAATAAAACCCTATTCCCGTGGGGTGGGGAAAAGTTTAAAGAGACAGTGAATGTTGCCATTTCAATCACTGATACCTTATACGAGTCAAGAACACCAAGTATTCTGATGCCAAAAAGAGGGTGTACGGACCGTTGAGAGGCCGAGAGTGTACATTTGGCGATCGCTCGAAGCCAAACGCAACAAAATTGTGCTTCCAAACTATGGGGAATCTTTTTACCTATATACGGACTACAGATTCTCAATCACTGGCATTTTTAACCCACTCCTGTAGTATAGTATAATCAGATCAAATTACCAGTCCGAAGACCGATTTTTCGTTTTTTGGTCGTGGAGTCCGAACCAAAATGTTTTGGGAGGAAGAATTTTGAGGGGTGTTTTTGGGGCTAATGACTGATACAAAGCACACAAAAATCAAACTTTTTTGTTGTTGATTTTTAGGCCATTTCGGGCGTCTTGGACGACATTTCGGCTCCAAAAGAGGGTCATAGGATAATTTAGTTCGGAACGGTTTAGCGACACAGGCATATACTTTGGGACGCGTTCCCCAAGTTTAAAAAAAATCGCAAAGTTTTTTCGGAGATTTAGTGATTATAAAAGGGTTGGAAAAAAAAAAATAAGAATTCCGAAGAATAACAAATGTATTTTCCTTTTCAAAGGAAAATCCAAAAAATGCCGCTCAGGATCACCGATCCAATGTCGAGTTGTGACAACAGTTCCTCGCACCAAGGCCAACACACCTATGAAGTTTCATGACTCTAGGTTGAACCACTATCAAGTTCTCATCCGAAAACCAATTGTTGCGATATACTATGTTCAAGGTCACTGTGACCTTGACCTTTGACCTGGTGAGTCCAACATCAATAGGGTTCTTCCTCGCACCAAGGCCAACACGCCTGTAAAGTTTCATGACTCTAGGTTGAACCACTATCAAGTTATTATCCGGAAACCAATTGTTGCGATATACTATGTTCAAGGTCACTGTGACCTTGACCTTTGACCTGGTGAGTCCAAGATCAATAGGGTTCTTCCTCGCACCAAGGCCAACACACCTATGAAGTTTCATGACTCTAGGTTGAACCACTATCAAGTTATCATCCGGAAACCAATTGTTGCGATATACTATGTTAAAGGTCACTGTGACCTTGACCTTTGATCTGGTGAGTCCAAGATCAATAGAGTTCTTCCTCGCACCAAGGCCAACCCACCTATGAAGTTTCATGAATGTAGGTTGAACTACTATCAAGTTATCATCCGGAAAGGAATTGTTGCGATTTACTATATTCAAGGTCACGTTGACCTTGACCTTTGACGTAGCGAGTCCAAAATCAATAGGGTTCTTCCCCTCACCAAGTCCAATCTACCTATGAAGCTTCATGAATGTTAAAAAATTTATAGTAATTTATATATTTTTTATACTTACCAATGACCCAGACTTAGCTGGTGCTAACTCCAACAAAACCAGGGCCAAACACAAATTTTGCCCCCCCAATCCCCAAAATTTGCATCCAAAACAAAAAGAAATCATGTCCTAAAGGACCTCCATACTACGCCTCTACTGCGCATGCGCAGTGACGCAGTCGTCCCGAAATTGGCGCCAATTATCATTCTTACTGGCAGTGCCTGGTCAGCGCTATGTACTCAGCGGGGAGGCAAGAGTTCCCACTCCAGGGAGGGCCATCCCCGTCTGGGTCATTGGTAAGTATAAAAAATATATAAATTACTATAAATTTTTTAACATTTTTATACTGTACCAATGACCCAGACTTAGCTGAATAGTAAACAGGCTGGAGGGCCTAGGACATAGAGGAAAATCCAATAAGCTCAACTATATAGTAAAGAGGTAACCCCTTAAGGAGAGAAGGAGTATTAGGCTTTACATGTATCTTTCTTATTTAATATTAAATTAGAAAGATACACTACCCTTAATAATTGAGCACAATAACATTCATGTTCTCTATTAACATCCAGTATAACCCTTATACTAATTATTTTTAAAGCAAGCCAATAAATAAAGTAGTCCAGAGAATTGAGACTCTTTATAATCATTTAAAAGTGTCCGAGTATTGTATATTAAAGCCCGTTTGACACTTGACATATACAAATGCTTCACACCGAGCTACACTTTAAAAATAAGACATGAATGAATTTAAACATTAATATTACACTTTAAAACCATCCCGGAAGCGACTCAGAAATACTGACTTGGAGGAGGCATTCCTTGCTTTTCACTATAAAGCAGGTGACCTAAGGGAACACCCGCCCCCCCCCCTTCCCCTTGCCCTGGGTCAAATAGCCCAGAGCGAAGAGGGCAGCCGGACGGAGTCACTGCCGGAACAGAAAGCCTGCATAACTATAGTTGCAACTGTTTAGTGGACGACATTCTGAGCAACAGATAACGGACCTAAACAATGCAGGTCTCCAGAAATGGACTCAATATTTCTGAGATAAAAATTCGTAAATGTGGATGGCTGAGACCAATAAGCAGCCTTCATTAAATCTGTAATAGCAACACTATTAGCATAAGCCCAGGAAGTAGAAAGAGCTCTTACTTCATGAGCAGAAATCTTAAGCACAGACTGCTGAGAAGAAGATAAATCTTCATAAGCAGTACGGATAGTTAACTGAATCCATCTAGCAATAGAATGGACTGAAATGTCCTTTCTATTAGGCATCAAAGACAGAAAGAAACGTTTCCGTCCCTTTCTGATAAACTGAGATCTCTGTTTATAGATACGTAGTGCTCTAACAGGACAGAGTAAAGGCCTACGCCCGTCTGAAGACGGAAGAGCCTTAATAACAATAGGTTCCGGATATTTATTAGGAGCCTGATTCTTAGCTAAAAAACCCACATTAGTAGTGAAGGTGATAGTGTTCCCAACACTACGATAATGAGAATCATCCACCGACAGTGCATGAAGCTCACTGACTCTTCTGGCAGAAGAGAAAGCTAAGAGAAAAGCTGTCTTATAAGATCAGAATTTGAAATCTACTGTCCCAAGAGGTTCAAATGGCTTTTCCTTCAATTTAAGGAGAACCCAAGCTAAATTCCACTTAGGAATTAATCTAAGAGTTCTGGGTCTATTTATCGAAAAGTTTCTAACCAACTTCGATAAAGAGACATTAGATCCAATTTGTAAACTATCATGATGTGCATAGGTATCAGATAACATAGATCTATAACCCTTTATAGAAACAGGCTGCAGTTTGATTTCGTCAAACAAGTATACCAGAAAGTTTGCAATGTCTGGTATAGAGGGATCAAATATATCTACAGAATGATCCCTACACCAACGACGAAAAACCTTCCACTTAGCTGCATAGTTTAGCGAAGAGGAGGTCCTCCTACAGTTAGAAATCGCGTCCACTGCTCGTCCTGTAAAGTGCTTGCCATGCAAGAAGAACCGCACAACGGAAAAACGTGAAGGTTGAGACCTTGCGGGTTGTGATGGAGTTGGCGCGATTTCCCCTGCGAAAGAAGATCCTCTCGTGGAGGAAGCTTCCGCGGTAAGTCCCACAACAGACACCTGAGTAGATTTATCCACGGTCTCTGTGGCGACAGAGATGCTACCAACAGAATCTTGCATTGAGATTGTTTTATCTTTAGCAATACTTGTTGAATTAACGGCGCTGGAGGATACGCATATCCTATCATTCCGTCCCAAGGGATCGACAGAGCGTCTACTGCAAATGCTCTTGGATCCGGACACGGAGACACATACGTCTGCAACTGATTGTTGAGATGTGTCGCAAATAAGTCTATCATTGGCCGTTCCCATTGGTAGCAAATCTGACTGAATACTTGTTTGTTGAGAGTCCACTCCGACGGCAACAAGCGACCCTTTCGTGAAAGGGAGTCTGCTAGCACATTCAGACGACCCGGTATGTGACGGACCGAAAGAAGAACGTGATGTTCTAACGCAAACAGAAGGATTCTTTCCGTTAGATTGAACAACGGAACTGAATGAGTGCCTCCCTGATTCCGTATATACGCCACTACTGTCGTATTGTCGGATAGGATTTGGACATGAGCATCGTGAATAATGTCCATCCAGTGACGTAACGCAAGCCAAATTGACATCATTTCCTTGATGTTTATGTGCTTGCACAGGAATTGCGGATCCCAAAGACCCTGGCATCTCGAATCCATTGGGATTAATGATGCACCCCAACCTGTTTGACTGGCATCCGTCATAATGGTAAAACTCGGATCCGGCAACTGCAGCGGAACTCCTTGAGTTAACCACTGAATGTTTGCCCAAGTCTGAATCTCTTGTTTCACTTGATCTGACAAGAGAACGTCTACATCGAGCGAATGAATTTTCACACTCCAATTCTGAGTCAGGAAAATTTGAAGAGGACGTGTGCGTAGCCGCCCCATCGGAATGAGATCCGCGGCGGCTCCGCACAGACCTATCAGTCTCATAAATTCTCTCGCCGTGACTTTGTCTGCGTGCAGACAATAGCGAGCGTAACAACTGACTAATTTCGCTCTGGTTAACGGCAGACGAACGAGATTTTTGTGCGTCTCGAAGCTCATTCCCAGATGAGTGAATGACTTGGACGGCACCAGATCCGACTTCTCCTCGTTTACTATAAAACCGAGACGTCGGAGCAATAGAAGAAGATTCTGAACATCGTTCTGAAGCGTTAACTCGTTGCCGTACCTCTGAAGAATGTCGTCCAGGTAGGCCGACGTTACCGCAGACGAATGAGCTCGGAAGTAGATCATTACCGAGTTCATT
Organism: Pictodentalium vernedei; assembly: GCA_031216915.1. NCBI lineage: Eukaryota > Metazoa > Mollusca > Scaphopoda > Dentaliida > Dentaliidae > Pictodentalium > Pictodentalium vernedei. The sequence continues at coordinate 234,196,505 of CM062292.1, read as the reverse complement.
ACCCGAGTGAAAGCCCAGGGTGCTAGATTCAATCCGAAGCACATCGCCCGGAATTGATACACCACTCCTAGGACTGCGAAGCGTAGATACTTTCGGAATGTCGGATGTACCATGACGTGAAAGTACGCATCTTTGAGATCTATGCTCGTTGCATAATCGTTCACCCGAATACTCGCTCTGACCGATCGAATCGTCTCCATATAAAACTTCGGAGCGACGATCAGCTTGTTTATCCAGCTCAAATCTATGACTGGACGGAATGAGCCGTCTGGTTTCGGAACCAGAAACAGATGGCTGTAGAATCCCAGAGATTCCTGGTTTTCTACGACCTCTACCGCGTTCTTCATTAAAAGAGACTGCACCTCTGATAACAGAGCGTCTCTTTTCTGTGGATTTGACGGAAGATGAGTCCACTTTGGACTTCGAGTTAATGGAGGCTTTCGTTTGAAGGATATCTTTAGACCTTCCGAAGTCACTCCTCTCACCCAAGGGTCGTCCGTAATCGACGCCCACTCTTGTGAAAAACTCGACAACCTTCCGCCAACCGGAACGCGATAGAGGTTTAAGCCATCACCTCCTGGACCTGCGAGGCCTGCGGTAGGAGAAACCACGTCTTCCACGACCCGCACCTCGCCTCGTCGACCTCGGGGCGTCCGACTGATTGTCCCGGCCTGAAGGACGTCCCGAACGAGAGTCGCTATCCTGACGGTCTCTCGAATAAGACCAAGAGGACGCACCGGAACCTCTATAGGAACCTCTCTTGGGCACATTAGACCCAGAAGTGCCTGTCTCATTCATGTCTGCTGTATCCGACTTTTTAGGAGCCGATCTGAACAACAGAGAATCATTAGCTTTCTTTTTAATTTTATCATAAATAGCGGAAAGCTTGCCGTCAAAGAGAAGTTCTCCTGAGACCGAAGCGACTCTAAGAGAGTTCTTCACCTTAGAATCCACTAGTGTGGATGTAGCTAGGGCTGCGTCACGTCTAACCAACTCCAGATTTGCCACTGAAAGGGCGGAGTTACACGTGGAATAAGCTACTGCCCTTGAAAGAAGTCTTAAAGAGGATTGTATATCCTGAAACTCTTCCCCTTGAAGGTGCAGTGATAACGCCTTAGTAAGGTGATCTGCGTAAGATAAGGCATGTAAATTGGCTCTGTTAGACGCAATAGCTGTTTCCAACACCACGGCTGGAATAGAAGCTGACGACGGTAATGATAGCTCTAAGTCTTCCGCCTCGTCGTCCATACGCAGAGGAACTCTCGGTATACCCTGTCCTGCCGTATCGAATTTATTCCTTGCATTAATGGAAGGCAGGTTGAGAGTATTAGCGGACAAGAAACCTGCTTTCCCCGCCCTGGAAGCAAGTTTAAATATAGCGTCGTTCAATAATTCAAATGTTCTAGCAACATTATTGGACTGCGACGGAAACTCGGGAGCGATGTCCCTGAACCGCTCAAAAAATTCAGAGTCCAATGACGCTATAATTCTCCTGTCCGGAAGCACAGCAGTCTGGCCCGACGGAACAACTTGAGGGAGAAAGTGCCGGATGAAGTCCACGGCAGCTTTATGTTGTTCCGAAAGGGATAGCTCCAAGTCATCCGTATCCCTTTCACCATCCGGTCGGACCTCACGATGTTCCCGGTCGTCCGCCCCCGATGCTTCGGCGGAGCGTACCGACCCAGCGCCGTCGGATAATTCTCGATCCGAAACCGTTTCTGTCGGCTGCTGGGATGCTGCGATAAGCTGTGCTATCTGCACAAGAATGTCCGACGTCGAGACCTGCGGAGACGCAGTCTTTCGCTGCTTCGCCGAGGGCAGCTCCGCATCAGATGGCTCCCGCATACTTTTCCTATGCGAACGTCCGGAGTCCATCGGTCTCGAATCCCTGGCTGCCGGATGGTGTGACCTGGTCGCCGAAGAATCCTGCATCGGCGAAGCTGGTAATATATCGGCGGTCACGCAGCCAAGGTGCGGTCGTGTGCGCTGACGAGAAGAGGAAGCCTTAACAGTCTCTGCGGACTGCTTATACAACGGAGCGTCCCGAGCGACGGACGTATGCTCCGCTAAAGACACATTTTGTACCACAACATCTGGTCCCAGATGTTGTTGTACGAGAGAGGGACCTCTCTCGCTCGCGGCCCGGCTGGACCTGGACGAGCTAGGAACCGGACTAAAAGGCTTCCTCCGTTCTCGCTTACTATCCGCCGTCACTGGGTGCTCGCATCACCCAAAATTTCCTCTTGGACCGCATCGGACGAACCCGGCTGCCGAACCATTCGGTGAATGGACGCTACACCGGGCGAGCTAGCGGACGACATTTGTCTAATCTCCATGAGCACTTTTGCCGCTAGCTCTGAATTCATTTGTGACGACGGACGCACACTTGAAGAAGATAACATGGAAACATCACCCTGTTCTGGTTCCTCTGAAATAGAAACTGAGAGAGTAGAGTGACCTTGTGGAGAAAGAGCCGGCATCGCTCTTTCTCCAGAAACAACATATCGTGACACACGTTTCCAATGTTTCTCATCCCAATGTTCACATATAGGACAGGGATTAATGCGAGAACACTGACTACAATTAATACAATGATCATGAAAGTCAGAGGAAGATTTCTTCCTATTACAATTTGAACAACGTCCCTTCATTGTGAAAGAACAACAATAAGTCCTAGTTACTCGCAAAAACCCCTGACACAAAGATACATAATAACATGATCCATTAATAAATGAAAAAACAATTGCAAAACAAAATAATTTTGAAAAAATATTTTTTCAGAGAAGCCCAAGTTGCTGAAAAGTAACGTTGAGCCCCGATGGATCCGATGGCAAAGTGTGGTCAAAAATTTTAAATTTATATAAAATAATTAATGAGACACTTTCGGATAATATAAATGTATCTTATAATGAGATAAACTACCACAAAGGCAAACAGCCCCCCTCAAAAAAGGCTGTTGCCAATGAAAACAAACAGTGTAAACACACTAGAAAACATGACTCCAGGCACTGAAAAAACTGGCCCGGAATCAGTCATCAATTACACTCTATCTGATGCAAAACAGAGACTCCCAGGGGAGAATCTGTAGAACATCAGATGGAAGATGCAGAACACAAACGTTATACACCCATGGGTGAAAACGTAACTATGGGGAAAATAACAGAAAACATTCTGTAACCAAGCAACTCTCCCAGGAAATTTTAGAAATGAAATTTCTCAAAAATATGCCAAAAGCATGGGAGAGTTGCCAGGGGGCACTTTAGAAGGCTAGGGGAGAGGAAACACTGAATAAGCAGTGCAACAATTAGCAAGAATGACAACAAGAGGCCCATGCCTCGAAAATAGGCAACTTAACATAATTTCATCAAAAAATTTTAAGTACAGCCCTGATTATTTTTTGCCACTTCTTTTTCCTCTCCTCCTTCTATCCTCCTTAGAATCACATTTTCTCCAAAAATTACGTGTCTGGCATCCTTTAAACTGAGATTTACAAGCACAAAGATCAGTGAGATGTTGACTGATGAAGGGCCAAACAGAGAATGATAATTGGCGCCAATTTCGGGACGACTGCGTCACTGCGCATGCGCAGTAGAGGCGTAGTATGGAGGTCCTTTAGGACATGATTTCTTTTTGTTTTGGATGCAAATTTTGGGGATTGGGGGGCAAAATTTGTGTTTGGCCCTGGTTTTGCTGGAGTTAGCACCAGCTAAGTCTGGGTCATTGGTACAGTATAAAAATGTGAGTTGAACCATTATCAAGTTATCATCCGGAAACCAATTGTTTAAGATTTACTACGTTCAAGGTCACTGTGACCTTGACCTTCGACGTAGCATGTCCAAAATCAATAGGGTTCTTCCTCCCACCAAGACCAACCTACGTATGAAGTTTAATGAATGTGAGTTGAACCACTATAAGTTATCATCCGGAAACCAATTGTTTACGCCCGCCAGCCCGCACGCCGACCCGCCCGCCATTCACCAAATTATAAGTCGAGTTTGACTTCGTCACAACTCGACTAAAAATGATATTTTACTAATCTTTAAGTTATTCCACAAACAAGCATTACACGATATTTTTTAACAAAGGGAAATAACTCCCATAATTTTCATCCAATATCGCTGGTCATCGAGCCTGGCGTAGACATTGTTGCATGAGAGACATATACCAAAAAGAATTGAAATCTGTTGCTACTATTCAAGTTATGCCATAAACATGATTTACAGAATATTTTTTATAACAAAGGGACATAACTCCCATAATTTTCAAGAGATATCAGTGGGCATCGAACTTGACGTAGACATTGTTGCTATAGAGACTTATACCAAAAAGAATTAAAATCTGTTAACTATTGTTCAAGTTATGCCATACACAATGTTTGGAAGGATGGACTGATGGACGGAGGGACAGACGGACGGAGCTCTACGCTATGCAGGGGGATAATAAATAACGGGGGTAGCAGACCACAACAGGACTTAGAGTAGAGATGAAAGCAGGCTTGCTTAACTACAGGAATAATGATACTCCAAAAGGAATTAGAGAAAAATATGAAGACGAGTCAATACCTGTCAACATCTAAATCAATTACTGACAGATATAGAGACTGAAATAAGATCTTGTCAGACATTCTTGTTTATTAACTGGATGAGTGCAAAAAGCCACTATCATGGCTCTATTGAATCTTGCTGAAACCCACTTTTGTGGTTTTACACTGAATACATTAATTTGTTGTTTACTCAAGAGTAGAAAAAAAATGTTTATATAAAATTGTTTTATTACAATTTATTGGAGAGTGCCAACAAGGACTCTCCAATAAATTGTAACAAAATAATATTGTTTATGAACAAAGTCTTATTGAACTAAGGTTCCCACTGATGGTAGTATGGCATCTTTGAAAAAAATACTCATGTTTCAAATTGCCTTTAAAAAACAAGAGGCCCCAAGGGGCCTGAGGGCGCTCACCTGACATGGTAGCCTAAATATCAACCCAGAGAATTGATTTCAACAAGTTGCATCTGTTCCTCCTAAGAAAAGCTTATACCAAATATCCAAAGATTCCCACAGGGAGCCCATATATGAACCCAGGGACTTGGCTTTAACAAACTTGAATCTCACCCCCCAAAGGATGCTGCACACCAAATATCAAAACATTCCGACTGCTGGATCTGAAGAAGAAGATTTTTAAAGAAAATTCCTCATTTTGAACTAAGTTACAATTCGAGCTCCCACAGTGAGTCCAAATATAGACCTAGGGACATGGCTTGAACAAACTTGAATCTCACTCCCTAAGGATGCTGCATACCAAATATCAAAACATTCCGACTGCTGGATCTGAAGAAGATTTTTAAAGAAAATTCCTCATTTTAAACTAAGTTATAATTCGGGCTACCACATTGAGCCCAAATATGAACCCAGGGACTTGGCTTGAACAAACTTGAATCTCACCCCCTAAGCATGGTGCATACCCAATATCAAAAGATTCTGCCTGCTGGATGTGGAGAAGAAGATTTTTAAAGAAATTTGCCTGAAATGCACTAAGTTCGAATTCGAGCTTCTATAGCAAGCCCAAATATGAATCTAGGGAGCCGATTTGAACAAACTTGAATCAGATCCACCCCCACAATGTTGCATACCAAATATCAAAAGATTCTGCCTGCTGGATCTGGAGAAGAAGATTTTTTAAGAAATTTGCCTGAAATGCACCAAGTTCGAATTCGAGCTTCTATAGTGAGCCCAAATATGAATCTAGGAAGCCAATTTGAACAAATTTGCATCAGATCCACCCCACAATGTTGCATACCAAATATCAAAAGATTCTGCCTGCTGGATCTGGAGAAGAAGATTTTTAAAGAAATTTGCCTGAAATGCATGAAGTTCAAATTTGGGCTCCTATACTGAGCCCAAATATAAACCCAGGGGGCCGATTTGAACAAACTTGAATCAGATCCACTCCATAATGTTGCTTACCAAATATGAAAAGATTCTGCCTGCTGGATCTGGAGAAGAAGATTTTTTAATAAATTTGCCTGAAATGCACTAAGTTCGAATTCGGACTTCTATAGTGGGCCTAAATATGAATCCAGGGGGGCTGATTTGAACAAACTTGAATCAGACCCACCCCACAATGTTGCATACCAAATATGAAAAGATTCTGCCTGCTGGATCTGGAGAAGATTTTTGAAGAAATTTTCCTGAAATGCACTAAGTTCGAATTCGAGCTTCTATAGTGAGCCCAAATATGAATCTAGGGAGCCGATTTGAACAAACTTGAATCAGATCCACCCCACAATGTTGCACACCAAATATCAAAAGATTCTGCCTGCTGGATCTGGAGAAGAAGATTTTTTAAGAAATTTGCATGAAATGCACCAAGTTCGAAATTGGGCTCCTATACTGAGCCCAAATATGAACCTAGGGGGCCGATTTGAACAAACTTGAATAAAATCCACCCTACAATGTTGCATACCAAATATCAAAAGATTCTGCCTGCTGGATCCGGAGAAGAAGATTTTTTAATGTTTTTCCCATTGCCTACAGTGTTAAAAAGTGCTGACTCAGCACTTTTTCAAAGTCCTGAAAAAAGTACCTTGTGATCAAACCGATAGGGATTTTTTTTAACCATTCTATTCTACTGGATAAAAGTAAGCTTTATACAAAATAAGAATTCTCTGTGCCGTGTAGTTTTGGAGATATGGCAGTTTTAAGGTTTTTCCTATTTTTAGCTCCCGAGGTTCCCACGGGGCAATGAGAAAAATTTTTTTTGCATCAATCAACTACTTATGGCCCATTATCATCTCATATCAAATTTGGTTCAAATCGAAGGCAAATAATGCCCGGCAAACTTCTCTTGAACAAACTTGATTCTACACCTCAAAAGAAAAAAGGAAGCTGCATACCAAATATCAAGTCTCTGCTACTGCTGGTTCATGAGAAGAAGATTTTCAAAGATTTTGGTGCCCCTTGGGGGCGAGGCCCCACCCAGGAGGAGGGGCAACTTCATTTGAACAAATCTTAATTGACATTAGGTAATAAACATTTACCCAACATTTGAAAAATACTGGGCCAGTGGTTTCTCCGGAGAAGTTGGTTTTGTGAAATTTATGCCGGACGACGACGACGGACGGACGAACGACGGACAGAAAGCGATCAGTAAAGCTCACCTTGAGCTTAGCTCAGGTGAGCTAATAATTTAGTACTCAACCAGTTAACTTCTCATGAGGAATGAATGGCAGCCCTCTGGCTTTTTATTAATTCATTCACTTATTTATTTGTGTTTAATGTCACATATTTCTGCACAATGGCTAACTGTGACCACAACATGCAGATAAAATCAACTTAACTTCAGTCAAATGTTTGTAACCATGTTGCCCATTTTAGAGGCCTTCCACCCCAAGCATTGGTGACTGCATCCTATTTTACCAGTAAAAGAGAACTGGTTTACCACAGTCAACAAGTACTGCTTCACTTCCTGGGATTCCTATGGGGGATCCGGCTTATTACCAGCTGAAGACAAAGTCTCAGGATGGTAATAAATCCACAGGCTGTCATTCATTCTTTTTGGGTCATTAATAAACTTTTATCGCCCTCCAAACTCATCTTATGATATTGTTATGTTCAAGATCTGTTCTCAGCTCACCTAGTTTTACAAAGTCAGATCAAGACCTTTATTGGTAAACATGTTAAAGTACCTGTTTTGAGATCATAAAGTTTGTCAAAGTAGACAAAGAATTTTGATGGTTAACAGCTGCCAAATGATAGTACAAACTGGTTAAGTACAATGAGTCACTATAATGGCTCCAATGAAAGTGCTAAAAGTCACTTCAGTGGCTTTACCCCTAAAATAATTAGCTTGTTGTTTGCTCAGCAGCAGGAATAAAAATGTTAATATATAACTGTTTTGTTATAATTTATTGGAGAGTGCCAAACAGGTACTCTGAAAGAAATTGTAACAAAACAATTATGTATGGAGTAAATTGCGCCTAGCATTGTATTTTTAAAAAAAGACTCGTGTCACAAATCCCATTTGAAAATAATTTTAGAATTTTATCAGTTAACCCTTTGAAAACTCTTGGTATCTTCCATGTTAGTTCAATGGCAGCAACTGGAAAAGTCCATATTCCCAAACAAGAGGCTTAGACAGCTCTGCCGAGGGTCACTGCTTTTAGGGGAAGCTGAATACAAGATAAGAATCCAAGTGTTACTGCTTGTGACCTTAACCTTCATGATATGACAATGGGTCAAAGTCATGACATAATGTTAGGTTATGGGTAACAATTGTGTGAAGTATGAACAAGATCTGTCACACAGATTCAATTATACAGCGCAGCCAAGGGCTGCATAACAATATCAAAGCCTTGTTGTCTGGGACCTTGACCTTGATGGTAGGACCTTGGATCAAAGCCGCGATACACTTTTGTGTCATGAGAAAGAATTGTACCAACTATGAATAAGATCTGTCAATCATACAAAGTTATATGAACCAGACAAGGGCTGTATAACAATATAAGTATTGCTGCCTGTAACCTCTATCTTGATAACATGACCTTGGATCAAACTCATGACACATCTTTGATGAGTAATAATTGTACCAACTATGAATAAGATCTGTCAATCACATCAAGTTAAATGACCCAGACAAGGACTGAATAAAGATATCCAAGTTTTGCTGTCTCTGGCCTTGACCTTGTTATGACCTTGGATCAATGTCGCATAACATACCATATAATAATTTTGTGACACATTGCCTTTTCATATTACATAGTGGTATAAAGTTTCATTAAAAAATATTCAGTGGTTAAGAAATTATGGCCCAGACAAACGAATGTCAAAGTTTTTCTAAATGTCACCTTATCATAGTGCTTGCGACCTTGACAGGGACATACCATATTATATTTTGTGACACACTGAATTTTGATATTACATATTGGTATAAAGTTTTATTAAACAAGAGGCCCCACGGGGCCTGAAGTGCTCATCTTGAACAGAACACAATATAAACAGAGTCCAAGAATGAGTCTACATTAAGCATTCCATCTACATAGGATACACTGTCAATCCTTGAGTACCTCAGGAGTGACAAAATAATCCGGGCATCATGCTTTTTCTTCAGTTGATCATAATGTTAAATGTAGAGCTCCCCTATGAAGCCCCTTGATACAAACTATGTGGATTAATCTTAGTTACACACCTCTAGAGGGTCCTGAATACAAAATTTTTAATTCTTCAGCAACATGGCCAATTCCGGCTCCCATAGGGAGCCAAAATATTAAACCAGGCTCTCGATTTGAACACAGTTGAATCTGACTTCCCTAGAGATGTTGTGTACCAAATATGAAAGCATTCTGACTGTTGCATATGAAGAAGAAAAATTTTAAAGAAATTTCTTCATATTGCACTAAGATAAAATTTGGGCCACCATAGCGAGCCCAAATCTTAACCTAAGGATCCGATTTGAACAAACTTGAATCTGACCCCCCCTAGAGATGTTGCATACCAAATATGAAAGCATTCTGACTATTCTGACTGGTGGATCTAAAGAAGATTTCTTAAAATTATCCCCCATATTGAACAAAGTTAAAATTTGGGCTTCCGTAGGAAGCCCAAATATTAACCTAGGGACTTGGTTTGAACAATCTCGAATCTGACCCTCATAACAATGATGTATACCAAACATTAAAAGATTCTGACTGGTGGTCCTGAAGAAGATTTTTTTTAAAGAATATTCCCTATATTACCCTATGTTAAAAATTCAGGCTCCTGTATTGAGCCCAAATATGAACAAATGGGCTTCATTTTAACAAACTTGTATCTGACCCCCCTATGAATGCTATATACTGAATATCACAAGATTCTGATGATTGGTTCTGGAGAAGAGATTTTAAAAAATTTTTGCAAATATGCTGACTCAGCATTTTTTCAATGCCCATTGCAGAACGCCCTAACATAACCAATGGCAATTTTTTTTTACCTTTCAATTCTACTGGTCCTACTTCATACCAAATAACAGCTCTCTGTTCCGTGTGGTTTGGGAAATATGGGTGTTTGAAAATATTTCTATTTTTAGCTCCCAGGGTTCCCATGGGGATAGCAGGAATTTTTTTTTTTGCATGAGTCAAGTACTTATGACCCAATAATACCACATACCAAATTTGGTTCATACCGGACTATCAGTTCAGAAAATAGAAATTTGGGGCAGGGCCAAAAATCTTACCCCTCCCATTACAAAGACAAATATTGCTTCACGAACTTCGTTTGAACAAACTTGATTCTACACCTCAAAAGGAAGCTCCATAGCAAATATCAAGTCATTGTACATACTGGTTCTTGAGAAGATTTTAAAAATATTTTGGAGCATTTTCCCCCACTCCCTCCCTATGGAGCTGGGCAAGTTGAGTTAAACAAAAATTCAATGCCCCTCCGGGACCATCACTCACACAAACTTTCACTTGAATTGGCCAAGTGGCTTTGGAGGAGAAGACCAAAACATGGTGTTGACAGACGCCGGACGGACGGACGACAGACAGAGAGTGATGAGATAAGCTCAGCTTGACTTTGTCAAGATGAGCTAAAAATATTCAAGGGTTAAGAAATTATGACCCGGACAATCAAATGTCAAAGTTTTTCCAAGTGTCACCTTATCATGGGGCTTGTGACCTTGACTGTGAGGAGCACATACCATATTATAATTAGCGACACACCGTCTTTTGATATTAATAATAATAATAATAATAATAATTTATTTAGCTTAAAATTCCATTAAAAATGCTCTTTGGCTGTACATAACGCTGACGTAGACACTAAAAGAAAACAAATCTAAGAGAAGCACAGAGTTATAAAAGATCAATAAAAGCCTGGAGGAATAAAACAGTTTCAAGATTTGATTTGAAAGTAGAAACTGAATTAGTCTGTTTAATATCACGGGAAAGTCAGTCAGATCGGTCAGATGGTCACCCATTCGAGGAATAACCAGACTCGACGTTGCTTAACTTCGGTGATCTGACGAGAACCGGTTACAGCAATGCCACCGCGCCCCCTTGAACTTGAGATATAGGGTTTACTTCGGCTTCCCCTACATGAATGTTAGAACAAGAGGATTTATAAGGCTGTTTGGGCGCTCCTATGTTGATTACCTCAGTTTTCTCATCATTAAGCTTGAGGAAATTACTTGACATCCATACCCTTATCTCTTCAGCACACTGTTCAATAGCACCACAAGCATGATTTTCAGTGTCAGAAGTGAATATACAGCTGTGTATCATCAGCGTAGAAATGACATTTCAGATTGTACCAACGAATAATGTCGCCTAAGGAAAGGACATAAATCAGATATAAAATTGGCCCTAGTACATAGCTTTCAGGTATGAAAAAACAGACTTTACGCACTGTCAATCTATGCAATTACGCAATTTATTAAAGCAATTTTTTTTCATAAACACCCTAGATTATTGACACTACATATTTTTCAAGCACTTTCCAGGACTTTACTACTGGTGATAAGATTTTCAAGCCCTTTCCAGGCCCTGGAATTTCGATTTATTTTTTATGAACCCTGTTTAATGGGGTGTGTATGTCAATTAGCTCTGAGAGGGCCAGACCAAAGTCATCAAACAGCTCACTGACTGACTCGCTATTGTGTGATGTCAGTGCGGATGAGAAGTTGAGAGAGGTGGCAAAGTTGGCAATGTCGATATCACAGAATTTATGGTAGGAGATTTTTCGCCTCACTGGTGATGGATTGGGTGGATTAAGGTCACAGAAAATGGGAAAGTGGTCCAATAGAGCAATGTCTGTGATCTCAGTGCCCTGGATCAGACTCGCTTCATCAGAGCGGGTGATTACAAGGTCGTGCATATTACATACTGCTATAAAGTTTCATTGAAAAATATTCAGCGGTTAAGAAATTATGGCCGGGACAAACAAATGTCAAAGTTTTTCTAAGTATCACCTTATCATAGGGTCTGTGCCCTTGACCTTGAGGGGCACATACCATATTAAGATTCACGACACACCATCTTTTGATATTACTTATTGGTATAAAGTATCATTAAAATATATTCAGCGGTTAAGAAATTAGGGCCAGGACAAACAAATGGCAATGTTTTCCTAAGTGTCACTTTATCATAGGGCCTGTGACCTTGACCTTGAGGGGCACATACCATATTATAATTCGTGACACACCATCTTTTGATATTACATGTTGGTATAAAGTTTCATTAAAAAATATTCAGTGGTTAGGAAATTATGGCCCGGACAAACAAAATGATGATGCCGGATGGACAGACCGTCGGAAGGACAAAAGGACGACTTAGTATCAGAAAAGCTCTAATAAATACTACAGCTCATGATACTATTGTGAGATTACAGTATATATTTTAATAAGCTGAATTGCAAGTAATGAAATACATGTATCAGCAAAGATTGCTTTAATGAATTGTTCACCAATTTGCTGTTAACTATGTGGGAGACTATAACAAAATTCCACAGGTAAAACATGAGGGAATCCCCAGTTTATTACCGGGGCAATACTATTAGAGTCTCTCACAGTTCACAGCAAATCAATGAACAATTCATTAAAGTAACTTTTACTGATATTTCATTGCGAGCAACTCAAAATCCCACAGTGTCAACTCCAACAAATAATGATAAAAGCTAAGATTTCAAGGAGGCTTATATATTACCATAACATTCACACAGTATTAATGGGCCCTGGGATTTACTGAACTATTTGTGTGCAAGAATCCCATATTTGGACCTTATTCTGAAGTGCAGGTAGTGCAGCTCAAAGGCTTCATAATCAGCACCTGTGTTTCATTTGTTTAAACTGAAATGATTTAGTGTGTGTGGTTTTGCCTTGTTATAATTTATGGGAGAGTGCCTGTAGGCAATCTCCCATACACGCTAACACGGCAAAGACATGTGAGCGAATTTTGATGACAAAAATATAATTTAGCACTCCACCAGTTTAATTCAAAGAATTTCCAGGAGACAAGTTTGCACTCTCCTACCTTTTTGTACAGATCCGTTATTTCAAGAACAGCATCAGTCAATCTGGATATACTTCTTGTACAACTTTGTGCAAGCTCTGAAAAATGTATAATAAACAAAGATAAAGTATATTCAAGATGATTTAACCCTTGTAGGCCAAGACGTTTTTCATACATCTATAAAAGCTACACTTTTGATTCTACATCCTTTGGTTTGGAGTTGTTACTAGGCAAATCTTGACAGTCAAGGCTTGTATAGAAACTGCTGCTAAGGTTCCTGTAAAGTAACCTGCATGTTTAACCAATGAGACTGCACATTAGGGCACCTGTTTTTTGCAGTAACAAGAGACCCTAGGGGGCCTGAGGGCACTGACCTGACATGGTAATTTAAATATCAAACCAGGGACTTGACTTAAGCTGCATATGCCCCTCCTAAGAAAAGCATATACCAACTAGATGAAGTGATTGTGCCCACACAATACACAGGATTTTCCTTCTATTTTCAGTTCTTGCACTTTTACGTCACAAAATTGAGATAAATGCATAAAAAACATATTTTTTTTTATTTTTGTTCGGAAATTTTCGAAGTCCTAAACAAAATATTTTCAGACCAAAATTTTTTTTTCTTCTTAAAATTGACCAAAACGCATAAAAAAAACAAAAAACTAATTTCCGGATTTTGGTCCAAAATTTCTAAGTCCGGACCGGGACCCCAAATGTTCAGGCTAAATATGAACCCAGGGACTTGGCTTGAACAAACTTGAATCTCACCTCCCTAAGCATGCTGCATACCAAATATTAAAAGATTCTTATTGGTAGATCTGAAGAAGAAGATTTTTAAAGAATATTCCTCATATTGCACTAATTTAAACATCTGAGCTCCCATAGAAAGCGCAAATATGGACCCAGGGAATTGATTTCAATAAACCTGTGAAACAATCTTCCAAAGATGTTATATGTGAAATTTGAAAGCTTTTGGAGCAGTGGTTTGGGAGAAAAGTAGTCTTAAATGTTTTTCTCATTACCCACAGTGTTAAAAAAATGCTGACTCAGCACTTTTTCAAAGTCCCAAAAAAGTACCCCATCATAAAACCGATAGCAATTTTTTTTTTACTATTCCATTTTGTTGGTTCTAAGGAAGCTTCACACCAAATAATAATTCTCAGTGCTCGATTTTGGAAAATAGAAATTTTGGGCGGGGCAAAAATTCTTGCCTCTCCCATAACGATGGCAAATATAGCCCCTAGAACTTCTCTTGAACAAATCTGAGTCTACACCTCAAAAAGAAGCTGCACACCTAATATCAAGTCTCTGCTACTGCTGGTTCATGAAAAGATTTTTTAAAGATTTAGGCTCACTTTTGGGGTGTGGACCTACCAAAGGGCGGGTCAACTTGATTTGAACAAACTCGAATTGACATATGATAGGGAACATGCACACCAGATCTGGTTCAAGTTTGAGAGAAGAAGTCGATAATGTAAAGTTAACGCCAGACGGACGATGGACAGACGGACAGAAAGTGATTAGTAAAGCTCCCCTTGAGCTTCGCTCAGGTGAGCTAAAAATTAAAAGTCAGAATTAGGCCTCTAATGGTTTAACTGGCTGTGTGCTAGAAGCCACTATTAGGGTTTTCATAGATATGAGGGTACCAGATCAAAAGCCTGTTTTCCTTGCTCAAATTTCATATTCAGTCAAAAGCAAATAATGTTTTGTTTATTTATTTATTACAAATTATTGGGCAGTGTCAGTGGGTACACTCCAATAACTTATAATAAACAAATTTTGAATAACAAATTCAGACCACTAAAAATAATCTACCCCTCAACCAATTCAGCCTTAAAGGCCTATTTTCGACTTTTTCAACCTCAGAACAGGTGCCCTGCTGACAATAGACATATTACCTAGGCAGTGGTTTCTAGTCAAGTCTTGGCTGCCTGTTAAGGTAGCCAAGACTTTACTAGGAATCACTGCTAAGCCATTAGGCGTATAGAGACTGTGGAATGGTGGGAATTCAAAAACCCTTGTCCAGACCCTTAAGGGTTAAAAGAAAACAATAAATTGAAAATTATAAATTCAAAGTAATTTGTATATTTTTTATACTTTTAATATTTTTATACAACAACCAATGGCCCAGACTAGCTGAATCATAAAAAGGCTAGCGAGCCTAGGACATAGAGAAAAATCCATTTACTCAATCACTTTATAAAGGATATCTTTTACAGGAGAATAGGAGAGAAAGGAATTATATATGTCCTTCTCATTTGCGAGAAATGAGAAAGACATAACACCAACAATGTAATTGAGTATTATATATTACATAATTCTCCATTTAATGCCAGCATAACCCATTATGCTAATTCAGTGAGGGGAAGCCAATATATAAAGACAGTCCAGAGAATGAGACTATTTATACTCATTTAAAAGTGTCCGAGGATTGTATATTAACGCCCGTTTGACACTTGACATATACAAATGCTTCACAGTGAGCTACACTTTGAAAACAATACATAATGAGACATATTATTTGCTTCACACCGAGCTACTCTTTAAAACCATTCCAGCACCGACTCGGAGCTACTGCCACCGGAGGTCTTCCCTTGCTTTTCACTATAAAGCCAGATGATAATAAGGGAAAAAAACGTTGCCCCCCCCCTCCCCTTGCTCTGAGGTACGAGACCACAGCGGAACAGTGTCACAGGCTGCCTAAATAACTATAGATGTAATCAAATTAGTGGACGATGAGCAACAGAAATAGGACCTAAACATCTAAGGTCACCGGAGATGGACTCTTAATTTCTAAGGTAAAACTTGGTAAATGTAGAGGGCTCTGTCCAGTATACCCAGCCTTCATGAGATCAGTAATGGCTATACTGTTAGGATAAGCCCAGGAAGTGGACAGCGCTCTTACTTCATGCGCTGATATCTTATTTACAGAATGCTGATCTGAAGATAGATTTTTATAGGCAATGCGTATTGCCACCTGAATGCATCTAGCAATAGAATGAACAGAAATATCTCTTCTGTTAGGAATTAAAGAAAGAAAGAAGCGTTTTCTTCCTTTTCTTATAAACTCTGATTGGTGTTTATATATGCGCATAGCCTGGACTGGACACAGAAGAGGTCTACGGTTGTCCATAGATGGCAGAACCTTAATGGAAATAGGCCCAGGCCATTTATCTGGAGCCTGATTTTTAGCCAAAAATCCCACTTCTGTAGTTCAAGTAATGGTATTACCCACACTACGGTAGTGAGATTCGTCAACAGATAAGGCATGAAGTTCACTAACTCTTCTAGCGGATGCAAAGGCTAAGAGAAATGCCATTTTATAGGTCAAGAATTTGCACTCTGCATTGTCCAACGGCTCAAACGGAGCTTCTTTAAGCTTCAACAGAACCCAAGTCAAATTCCACTTAGGAATTAATCTGAGGGTTCTAGGTGTATTGATAGAAAAATTTCTAACCAGTTTGGATAAAGAAGCATTAATTAGATCCAATTGCCAAGTTATCATGATGAGCGTAAGTGTCTGATAACATAGACCTATAGCCCTTAATAATGACAGGCTGCAGTTAGAGATCGCCAAACAAGTAGACCAGAAAGTTGGCAATATCCAGTATGGACGGATTGTATATGTCTATCGACTGATCCTTACACCAACGGAAGAAAACCTTCCACTTCGCTGCACAATTCAACAGAGAGGAGGACCTCCTGCAGTTAGAAATTGAGTCCACTGATTATTCTGTAAATTGCTTGCCAAGCAAGAAGGACTGCACAACGGAAATACGTGAAGGTTGAGACCTTCCGTATTGTGATGCAGTGCGCGTGTCTTCCCCTGAAAAAGAAGATCCTCTCGCAGAGGAAGCTTCCGAGGAATAACAGTCACCTGAGAAGATTGATCCACGGTTTCTGTGATGATAGACGTGCTATCAGAAGAATTTTGCAATGAGGCTGTTTGAACTTTAACAGAATCTGCTGAATCAACGGAGTTGGAGGATACGCATTTCCTATCATTCCGTCCCATGAAATTGACAGAGCATTCACTGCGTGCACTCGATGATCTGGACATGGCGACATGTATGTCTATAACTGATTGTTCAGATGTGTTACAAACAGATCTATCATGGGTCAATCCCCACTAGTAGCAAATCTGACTGAATACATGCTTGTTGAGCGTCCACTCTGATGGCAACAGGTGACCTTTCCGAGATAGTGAGTCTGCTATATGTTCTGACGACCCAGTATATGATGAACAGAGAGATGAATATAATGATTCACGACATACAGGAAAATTTTTTATGTTAGTTCGCATAACGGAATCGAATGAGTGACGCCCTGGTTCCTGATATAGGCTTCGACTGTCGAGTTGTCCGACAATATCTGAACATGAGCGACCACTAGAATGTGAATCCAATGTTGTAGTGCTAACCATATTGACATCATCTCCCTGATGTTTATGTGTTTTTCTAGGAACCAAGGGTCCCAAAGACCCTGACACTTCAAGTCTGTCGGGCTCAGGGTCGCACCCCAACCCGTTTGACTAGCATCCGTCATAATCGTGAAAGCTGGATCCGGCAGTTGCAGTGGAACTTCCTGAGTTAACCACTGAATATCTGCCCAAATCTGGACCTTTTGTTTTACTAGGTCCATTAAGACAATACTGGTCTCAAGCGAATGTGTCTTCACACTTCAGTTCTGGGTAAAGAATATCTTGAGGGGACGTGTGTGCATACGACACATCGGAATGAGATCCACAGCCGCTCTGCACAACCCCATCAGTCGCATGAATTCCCTCGCTGTTAATGCATCTGAGTGTAGAAAAAAGCGAGCATAACAAATGACTGATTTTGCTCTGGGTAACGGCAGACGAACCAGATTGTTGTGAGTCTCAAAGCTCATTCCCAAGTGAATGAACAACTTGGACGGAGCTAGATCTGACTTTTTCTCGTTTACGATGAAACCGAGATGTCAGAGCAATAGAAGCAGACTCTGAACATCATTCTGAAGAAAAATTTTGTTGCCGTATCTCTGAAGAATGTCATCCAAGTAAGCCGACGTTACCGCAGACGAATGAGCTCAGAAGTGTGACATTATCAATTTCATTATTCGAGTGAAAGCCCAGGGAGCCAGGTTCAGACCGAAGCACATCGCTCGGAACTGATACACTTTCCCTTGTACTGCGGACCGCAGGTACTTTCTGAATGCCAGATGTACCATGACATGAAAGTATGCATCCTTTAGATCTATGCTTGCCGCATAGTCGTTCACTCGAATGCTTGCTCTTAACAATCGAATGGTCTCCAAATAGAACTTCGGAGCCACGATAAGCTCAAGTCTATTACCGGTCGGAATGAGTTGTCTGGCTTCGGTACGAGGAACAAGTGACTCTAGAAACCCTGATAATTTTGATTCTCGACAACCTCTATTGCTTCCTTTGATAAGAGAGCCTGTACCTCCGCTAGGAGAGACTCTCTTTTGCAAGGATTTGACAGAAGCTGTGTCCAGTGCAGACATCTTGTTAGTGGTGGTTTCGCTCTGAATGTTAGCCGTAGGCCGTCCGAGACTGCATTTCTTACCCACTGGTCTTCCGTAATTGTTATCCAGTTTTTCGCAAAGCTTGATAACCTTCTGCCAACTGGTAAGCAATAGAGGTTGTGACCATCACCTGTACGACCTGTGAGGCTTACGGGATGAGAAACCACATCCTCCCCATGGAGAGTCTCAATCCGTCGGCTTAGGGGCATCTGACCGGTAGTCTCAATCAGATCTATGCCCCTTTCCCGAGTCGCTGTACTGACGACCTCCAGAGTAACCATGAGGGTTTCCTATACCCTCGTGAGGAGACCCCTTTTCATGATTTCTGTCTGGGAGTCCTCCTTTACTCTTTTCTGCTGACGCAGGTCGATGAGATGTCGACTTTAGAAGCAGAGTATTAGATGCATTCTTAGTAGCCTGGTCATACACCAGAGAAAGCTTATCGTCAAATATAGTGTGTCTGAAAACCGGGGCGACTCGGAGAGAGTTTTTCACCTTGTCATCTTCAAAGATGATGACCCAAGGGTACCATCACGTCTGATTAACTCCAAATTTGCCAGTGTTAAGGCGGAGTTATACGTGGTAAACATAACTGCCCTGGAAAGAACTCTTAAAGAGGTACGGACGTCCTCAAATTCCTTCCCGTTGAGATGTTGCGCCATAACTCTTGTAAGGTGATCTGCGTAAGACATAGCATCCAAATTCGCTCTATTTGATGAAATTGCCTCTCAACTGTGTCCGAGCGAATTGTGAATGGCCCAGGCAAGGATACCTCTAGATCCTCGGCCTGCTCATCCAAACACAGAGGAAATCTCTGTACATCCTCCCCGAATGTTTTAAATGAAACAGTAAATTTATGAAAGATGATAAGAAACCGCCTTTCTTCTTCCCACTGGAGAGTTTAAATATGGCATCGTCTAAATGGCCAAAGGCCTGTGACACCTGCCTAGACTGAACTGGAAAAGATAGCACCTCCTCCTTTGTCTGGATAAAGTCTGCGCCCAATGACGCCAGCGGTTTCTTTCTAGTCGTCGCAGCATTCTGATTTGCCGGAATAAATTCAGGGTAGTATTGTTGGATTAAATCCATCGCAACCATGTGTTGTTCTGAAAGGAAAGGGTAATCTTCTTCCATATCCCTTTCACCATCCGAGAGAATCAATTGTGAATCTCAGTCTGCTGCATCTGAATGAACAGATGACCGGATCGACCCTGACAGCTCAGGTTCTGAGACTGCTGTAGGCTGTTCTTGCACTTGCTGGGATGCTGCGATCAGCTGTGCAATCTGTGACAGCAAGTCCGTTACGGAGGTCTAAGGAGCAGCGGTCTTCTGTTTCTTCCCTGCCTGCTGCTCCTGGGACGGTGTGTCAGAGATGGCTCTTTTCTCCGGACGTCCCGATGAATGAGGCCTCATCTCCCTAGCTACCGGATGGTCCGACTTCGCTGGTCCCTTCTTGGTGATGCAGGCTGGATATCCGAAGTCGGGTAGCTAGGGTGCGGTCGTGTGTGCTTGGCAGATGACGTTGAAGAAGCCATAACTGCAGCCAAGGATGGCTGCCATCTATGTGGAGCATCCTGAACAGAAGGCATCGATGTATGCTCCGACTCTCACAAGTTCTTAATCACAACATCTGGCCCCAGATGCTGCTGGGAAAGAGAGGGACCTCTCTTGCTCGCGGTCCTCTCAGACCTCGCCAAGCGTCCCACGGTACTTGCAGACTTCTTCCTCTGTTCCGTCATCGGTGGGTGAGCATGTTTATGTTTTAAGGTGCTTGCTCTACCCAATGCACTTATATCGACCGCAACGGACACATACGGCATCACAGTGCCCACGGATGGAGTAACCGCTTCACAGGTCGAGCTAGTTGCAGACAAGGGACTAAAACCACTGGCTAGTGGCTTTATCCCCTGTCTAATATTCATGAGCACCTTGGCAGCTAGCGCTGTTTGCTCATCAGAGCGCGACGACAGTAGCACACTTTCTCTAGGCATCACATAACCATCACTATGTTCTTGTTCCTCTGAAAAAGAAACTGAGAAACTTGATTGACTTTGCGGCGAGAAGACTGGCATGGGCCTCTCACCGCTAATAATGTACCATGACAATCGTGTCCAACATTTGGCATCCCATCCAACACATGTAGGACAAGAATTAGTGGGAGTACACCGACTACAAGCAAGGCAACACGCATGAAAAATCGGAGATAGACTTCCTCACCTTGCATTTTGAGCAATAAGCTTTCATAATTAATCAAAACAAAGTCGACAGTACTCCCACCAACTCCACAATAAATATATAATAAAGATACATAATAAATCACATTCAAAATAAAAATCGAAAAATTAATTTCAAAAAATTTGAAAAAATTTTGATAGGAGCACAAGTTCTCAAAGCGAACAAATAAGCCCAAGGGTATCCTGATAGAGCCTGAGTGTGGACAAAACTACAAAAATAATTGCTACACTACCGGAATACCATAATATGTATCTTACCACAATCTTACAGTAATATAAATGTGAAACTACATATATTTATAAGACGTTGCCAATGTAAACAACGTCACAAGAAAAACCGGAAACAAGACTCCAGGCACTGAATAAACAAGGCCCGAAGTCAGTAACAGATTTTACACTATCCGATGTAAAGCAAGATCTTCAGACGAAGAAAAAACGATACATCGGATATAAGATGCATGACCCAAATGCCTAAACACCCCTAGGGTGAGGATGTACATGGGGAAATACAGAATAAACATTCTGTATAACACGTCAAACTCCCAAGAAATTTAAAAAAAAAATTTCAATAAAATAAGCCAAAAAGCTTGGGAATTTAACAGGAGGGCTTCAAGGAAGGATAGGGAGGGAACACTTAACAAACAGTGGAAAAATCATTAGCAAGAATGATGACGTCAGGTCCGTGTCCCGAAATTGGGAAACATAAAATAATTTTGATAAAAATTATAAAGTTACAGCCCTGAACGTTTCCAACCACCGTTGTTCTTTTCCATCATCCAATTATGTCCTTGGATCCACCAATTCTACCATTGATTTGTCTGGCATCATTAAAACTGAGATTTAAAAGCACAGATATCAGTTTGTTGTTACTGACTAGAGGGCCAAACAAAGAATAATGGTTGGCGCCAATTTTGGTGTCTTTCTGGATACTGCACATGCGCAGTTCGCAAAAGTACAGAGGACCAGATAGGACATAAATTTTTTTGTTTTGCATGCAAATTTGGGGGACAGGGGGGCAAAATTTGTGTTTGGCCCTGGATTATTTTTGAGTTAGTACCAGCTAGTCTGGGCCATTGGTTAGTGTATAAAAATACTGTTTATCATCTTTACAAAGATTTCAGTGGAGAATATTTTACATTACCCACAATGCTGAAATTTGAGGACCCCATAATACGCTTGATGAAACCTAAGGGGCTTCCTTTGAACACATTTGTAAATCATCCTTACAAAGATGTTATTGGTTAAGCAGAAGAACTTGGACCAACTGCTCCTGAGAAGATTTTTAAAAGTTTTTCACATTATTCAAAATGTTAAACTTGTAGGGGGGGGGGGGGGGGGGGAACTGGCCTCGATAATAAAGTTGATCAGGATTTTTTTGTCTGACCTTACTCACATTGGTCATCCTGTAAAACCTGCATCAGGCAAATACATGTAAAACCTTGTGCGGGGCAGCCTTTTGATGATAGGCAAGTCTGTTGTACATGAAAGTTTGTGATTAATACGTCTTTTTCTGAAAAAATTCTGAGTTAACATTATTGACTGATGAATTCAGCATCTACAGCATTTCAATAGTTTGTTGAAGAAGGTTCCATTTTAGTTACAAACTAAATGGAAGGCGTTAATAAGCATTTTGTATCTCAATGCTGTGTGTTCTGGTTTCGAAATAGAGCAGTGTGTCATCGATTTAGACAATTGGACATTGATAAAGACATTTTAGGAAACTATAAATCTTACTTCATAACAAAATGTACCGTATTTAAGTAAGAACATACCTTCAATTCATTGTGACACTCCCTACTGTTTTTGAAAAAGCTGTGATGGGCACGACGCAGCCTGGTGTGTGGTTTACAACATGCCTGCTTCAGGGTTTACTTTACAATTTTCTGCGATATTGTCAGAAAGATATTTTTCAGGTAACTAGTTTGGGATTCTGGTTGCTTTATTTCAAAACTCGCATATAGATTATTACCAAAGACACATTGGCCCCTTGTCAATTTATGACCAATTAAACTAGAATACTGAAACCCGATGTGGGCGTTACTGACACCCACAGTGGGTATTATAAGATGACCAGTGTGTTACTGTAATCCTCTTCAGGATCCCCAATAGTCATACTGCACAGTTTGTGGAAAAGAGATGTTTTGAAATTTTGTTTTATATTTCGCCAGTGTGGATCCTCATAGGGGTTCCAGCTAATTTTTTGCTATAAATTGAGAACATGTCACTCACTGATAAGATGTGCCAAATTTCATTCAAATCTGTCAAAGGTTCCAAAAATATGTAATTTGGGTTCACCGTTGGGTCAAAAATCTTGCCCAACCCATTACAAAGGTAAATACTTCCCCTCAAATATTGTTTGAACACAATTTGTTCCGACACCTCAAACTGAAGCTCATTACCAAATATCTATTCATCGCATCTATCACCAATCTAATTTTTTATTAAAGGGTTCTCTCCTCCTCCCTAAGGGGGTGACTAAATTTATTTATTTATTTTATTTATTGGTCCTTAAGGTCCGATGTTTCTGCACAATGGCTAATCGTGACCTCAACATGGCGATAATGTCAAGTTTTATCAATCATTTATGCTGCCCATTTTAGACTACTTCCACTTCAAACAATGGTTACTGAGTCCTATTTTACAAATAAAACAGAGCTTGCTTACCATAATAAACAAGCCCTAAACAAACATCACTGACATGAAAATTCACCGGAACTGTCCCTATGGTTTTTGGGAGGAAGGCTGAAACACCACCTGTATAACAAATAAGGACAGATGCCTACAGACAACAGGTTAACAGTTTTGCTCACCATGAATTTCAGTCAGGTGAGGTCACAATGAAAATGAAAATGAAAGTGTCAATGACACTGTAGCTTAACTTGTGTGTTGTGTTTGATGAAAAGGATAATGTTCAATGTTTATGAAAGGATTATGAAATAAGACAAGAATTGTGATAATTGGGAATATGTTTATTTCTGTTCCCTGTATGCTATGTTTATGATAAAAATAATATGAGGTGTACACTGTACTAAAGAGCTGAGGGGTGGGTTAATATGACCTCACAGTTAATGTATGTGGCCCTCACAGTTAACGTATATCAACAAAAGTTACCAAGTTACAGTGAAATTATTCCAAAACGAGTCATCCTATCAAGTTACATTAAAATCCCTTCATAAATATGGCCTGTAGACTGTGCTAAAGGTTTTTGGGCTTCGGGCCCCTGTAGCCATCAGTTTCCCAATTGCATCCAAAGGGGACGTTCTCATCTAGACATTATATGAAGTCAACCTACCAAGTTACAATGAAATCCCTTAATAAATATGACCTGTAGACTGTGCTAAAGGTTTTTGGGGCTTTGGGCTCTGGTTGAATGATCGCAACCAAAAGGGGACATTCTCATCTGGACACTATTTGGAGTCATCCTACCAAGCTACAATGAAATCCCTTCATAATTATGACCTGTAGACTGTGCTCAAGGTTTTTGGGCTTTGGGCACCTGAAGCCATCACAGTTGACCAATCACGACCAAAAGGGGATGTCATCATCTAGGCATTATATGGAGGCAAACTTACGGGTTACAATGAAGTCCTTCCATAAATATGACCAATAGACTATGCTCAAGGTTTTGGGGTTTTGGGTTTGGGCAGCCATCGAGGCAGAATGATCGCGACCAAAAGGGGACGTTCTCATCTAGACATTATTTAGAGTCATCCTACCAAGGTACAATGAAATCTCTTCATAAATATCACCTGTAGACTGTGCTAAAGATTTTTGGGCTTTGGGCCCCTGTAGCCAACACAGTTGCCTAATGGTGTCCAAAAGGGACTGTTCTCATCCAGACATTACATGAAGTCAACCTACCAAGTTACAATGAAATCCCTTCATAAATATGATCTGAAGACTGTGCTAAAGGTTTTCGGGCTTTAGGCTTGAGCAGCCATCATGGTTGAATGATCGCAACCAAAAGGAGACATTCTCATCTGGACATCATCTGGAGTGCTCCTATGGAGTTACAATGAAATCCCTTAATAAATATGACCTGTAGACTATGCTCAAGATTTTCGGGCTTCAGGCACCTGTAGCCATCACAGTTGACCAACCACGACCAAAAGGAGATGTCATCATCTAGGCATTATTTGGAGTCAACCTAACAAGTTACAATGAAATCCGTCCATAAATACGACCTACAGACATGCTAAAGGTTTTTGGGCTCGGGCAGCCATCAAGGCTGAATGATCGTGACCAAAAGGGGACGTTCTCATCTAGACATTATTTGGAGTCATCCTACCAAGCTACAATGAAATCTTTTCATAATTATGAACTGTAGACTGTGCTAAAGGTTTTCAGGCTTTGGGCCCCTGTAGCTGTCACAGTTGCCCAATCACTTCCAAAAGGGGACTTTCTCATCTAGACATTGTATGAAGTCAACCCACCAAGTTACAATGAAATTCCTCAATAAATATGACCTGTAGACTGTGCTAAAGGTTTTCGGGTTTTGGGCTCAGGCAGTCGTCACGGTTGGCAGATCATGCCCAAATGGGGAAATTCTCATCTAGACATCATAAGGAGTCATCCTACCAAGTTACAATGAAATCCCTCCACATTAAACATGACCTGCAGACTGTGCTATAAGTTTTGGGGTTTCGGGCTTGGGCAGCCATCATGGTTGATAGATCATGCCCAAAAGGGGACGTTCTCATCTAGGCATTATACAGAGGCATCCTACCAAGTTACAATGAAATCCCTTCATAAATACGACCTGTAGACTGTGCTAATGGTTTTCGGGTTTTGGGCTCGGGCAGCCATACCGGTTGCCCGATCGCGACCAAAAGGGGATGTTCTCATCTAGACATGACCCCAAACCTGCATATGAAATTTCGTGATGATCAGACAAGAACTGCGGGGTGTAGCCCGTGCTAAAGGAAAATGTGAACAGACGTCACAGACTAACAGACTAACAGACTTCCGCACGCGTGATGGCAATAGCTTATCTTGACTATGTCAAGTTAAGCTAAAAATATAAGACCAAACACACAAATCTGAAAACTTAAAACTTCTCATAATCTAAATAGCCTCATTTCTTGTATCAGCTTCAAACACTTGATTTCTGATTTTTGAGAGGTGTCTTTATTTTGACCCTTTATGAAACAAATCGGCTGCATCTACCCATCTAATATACAAATTGAGCAGTGAAAAAATTTCTTTCAAAAACTTTCAATAAAACTACATCACCTGACACCTGATTGGAACAAGCTTGTCAATCTCATTCCAATAAGAGGTCTCATGATATGGTTTTGTTGAAATTTTTTGAAAAATTTTAAAAAACAATAATTAAAATAATAAATTTTGATATCCTGTGAGTTGGGTAAAGGGTTAAGATATAACAATAGTAGTCATTCCCTCATTGTTTAGGTTTGGGGCAACTGTGTTACCACTCAACTGAGTGCTACACTATAGGCACTATCCCACTCTTTCTTTTTTTTATTGGGTTTTAACACATCACTTTCGACAGTCAGGGTCACCTTGTGTCGGATAGTGTTAACAGTGGAGGAAGCCGCCGCACCCAGACAGAAGCAGTGGAGAGCAACTGTCAAGACTCCTCAATGTACCAACTCCACACAAGCAAGGTTAGCATTGGTAGAAGACGAGTGCACTATTGATGTGCAGTATGCCTTGGTACACAGTGGCACTGTGCCTGCCCCCACATGGACACTCAGAGTTAGGGGTCTTGCCCAAGAACACAATGTTTAAGGACACAATGGTCACTGAGCTCTGTCAATCAACGTATATTTGGTTAAAATATTAAACTGCAGTCTGGGAAATATTTGCTGCTGAAAACTTTGCCATTTTGACATCAGAGTGCAGAGGGTTAAGCACATCCATAGAATATAAATCCTTGAATTTGTGGTATAGAATGAAGCCCAAATAAGAGGCTCTCAGCACTCTACCTGGCAAGACATTATGAGGTGGATTTTTCAATCATTAAATATTGAAAATTTCTGAAAAAATGCTTTAAATATTGAAAAACTTTCAGCTGATGAAACCTGGTGGTCTTTCAGCTGAAAGTGAGCTTGCACTGGTTTTGCTTATTCAGCAATTGTAAAATATTTTTCAGGTGGAAACACCACTCTTCAGCATCCGAGTAGTATTCAGTTGCTCCAGACAGTAACTGTCAAACGTTTTGAAGTAAACAGTGGCAAGTGCAACTTTCAATTATGAGGAGTATGATGGCATAATGAAGATGGAAAAGGTTTTGTGCAACTTATAATTACCTTGAGATGCCTCAGATTGTGAGGAAGAAGTAACTTCTTGAGTAGGAGTCTTTTCTTTTTCATTAAACTTAAACACATTCGGTAAAGCAGGTCTGAAATAATTAAAATACACAATATAAAACTAGATAAGTATAGCAATGTAGAGAGGTTTGGTTTTCAGGTATATTATTTATTTATTTATTGGTGTTTAAGGTCACATACTTATGCACAATGGCTAATCGTGACCGTGACAGTTTTACGGGTGGAGGAAGCCGGAGTACCCGGAGAGAACCACCGAGCAACGACGAGCAGCTGTCAGCTCTCCAACATCGTAACTCTGAACTCTGTACCGTAGCACAGGCAGGGTTAGATTGGTTGAAGACATGCGCACCATCGACGTGCAGTACGCCTCAGTACACAGCGTCATCGTGCTCCCATGTAGGCAAGGTTTTCAGGTATAACAGTACTAAATATTTTCCCATGTGTGAAATAAAATATGATTTTAAAATGGGCATTTATTTATTTATTAGGGTTTTAATGACACATTAACAGCAAAGGTCATATCATGTCGGTGACAGTTTTATGGGTGGAGAAACCCGGAGTACCCGGAGAGAACCACCGAGCAACAACGAGCAGCTCCCCAACATCTTAACTCTGCACTGCAGCACAGGCACGGTTAGATTGGTTGAAGACATGGGCACCACCGACAAGCAGTACACCTTAGTACATGGCATCATTGTGCCCCCATGTGGACAATCGGGGTCAAGAGCCTTGCCCAAGGACCCAATGCAGAGTCCGAATCGATCGCTCAGATGGTCACACATGCAAGGACTAACCGGGCTCGACGTTGCTTAACTTCAGTGATCTGATGAGAACTGGTTTCCACAACACCACCCCGCCCCCAAAATGGGCATTCAAATATCTTTTTCAAGTATAGCACTTCAGACAACTTTTTCTGTCCTCAAAACTAGGGGCATGCAACAAATAAGAGAGAAAAATTGAGAGGAAGGAAGCACATTTTTTGCCCAACAAAAACATGCCGATAGTCAATTGTATTTTTTTTTGGCTGGAAAATTACACCCTTTTCCCTCTGAAATATTCAGCAATGATGCACGATTTCAGTAAAATGTTTCAAAGGTTTTAAGTCAAAATATTTTATCCAAGGCTGCTTAGTTCTGAAGTTTGGAAATTGTATCATTTCCGAGTGCCGCTTTTCAACGTGAGTAAATCTAATTCAAATATGTAATACTGTTATATCATAAGTATTAAATTAATAACTAATGGGTTGTAGATAGATGGGCCATATAATCCAGGCGTTGATTGTCTGATATTTCCATACAAGTTTTAGATGCATGTGCAGTTTATGATACCCACAGCTTTGAAAATCACATGTTCAACAAAGATGTCTTTCTTAGTAACCACTTGTGTCTGGGCTTTAACTGGTTGAGGGCTAGATTATTTTTGGTGATCTGAATTTGTTATTCAAAATTTGTTTTATTACAAATTATTGGAGAGTGCCTGCGGGCACTCTCCAATAATTTGTAATAAAACAAATTTATATAAACAAAATACTTTTGGGGTTTGGCTGAATGTGAAACATAAGCCAGGAAAACATTAGCTTTTGCTCTGGTATCCTCATTTTCTGAAAGCAGTGATATCATAGTGACTTTTAGCACTCAACCAGTTAAGCATTTGCTTTCATGAGTGATCCATGCAAATGAGAAGATGGTGATGGCACACAAAACTGTGTGCGAACAAATTCTTACAAATGGAATGGGAGGTGATGAAAACTTGTCAGTACCCAATTTTCTGAAGCAATACAAAGTCTCTATAAGGCAGAGATATTACCAGGACAGGGTGAGTGACAGTAGTAAAGCAATTAATTTTCTTTCAGGGTTTTTATTTGTATGTAAAATAAATGATTGATGAAGTATTTTGTTATGTTCATTTTAACTCGCTTGAAATATTATTGCAAAAGACCTGTATGACAAATATTAATCAAATTGGAGAATGCTTGTTCAAGTTATTGAGCTAATGATCTCAAAATTCATAAAAATTGACTAACTAAGGCACATAACTCTGCAACGAAGAATTGGGTTAGGCCAGTTTTCAAACTTGCTTAAGATATTATTGCAAAAGAACAGTATACAAAAGAACAGTATGGCATATATTAGTAAAATCGGAGAATGTTTGTTCAAATCATTGCTCTAAGAGTGTGAGGAGGCCCAGAGAAAAGGTCAATCGGTTATACCCATGTTGCCCATTTTAGAGGACTTCCATCCCAAGCACTGGTGACTGGGTCCTATTTTACCAGTAAAACAGAGCTTGTTTGCCACAAGTGTCTAATATATATTATTATGCCTCACGTCTCTGACATCAGCTGTGATTGGTTAATTTGACACCTTCTAAAAGTCATAGTACTGGAGTTTTTGGACAAAACATGGATACTATCAGAACGATCTTCTCTGGAGACATGAGAACAAAGAAAATGTAAGCTCCACTTCCATTGATCAGCATAGATTATGCACACACTGATTGGAATTTCTCAACACCAAATGCTGGCACCCTGTCTATTTAACTTTTGTTGTCACCGATAGACACAAACTTACCAATAAATATGTCATCTTCAGTGGGTGTGTTTTCAATTTTAACTGCAAACAATGAATTCAAAAGAATCAGAAATATTAAAAACCTATGTGTTGTTCATCACTTCTAGTGAATCATGAATGTGACTTTCATAATTTCAATCAATTTTTTTTCCACAAGTTTACTATCAATTCTCATCGACCGCACTGAGTCTCTGCCTTAAGTTCAAAATAAATTGTGTCACTCAGCTTAATTCTCACAATTATCGTTGTCCAAGAAACAAGAATTTATATTCCATTATACCACTTATCACAAAAGCATTAATGTTTAATAACGATTTATAACATGAAGAGCATGATGCAGTTGTAAACACTGATATTTGGTGATATAGAAACTCCCAATGCGACGACACTTGTAACAAGTCATTTTCGAATTTGGTGATCTGGAAACTCCTAAAGTGACATCATTCATTTGAAAGACATCACTAAAAGCATGTTTTTGTATTTGGCTTGATTGTTATAAGATTGATGGCATGTTTTAGTTAACGCTTAACAATGAAAGCTATTTTTTGTTCGGCATAATAAAATAATTAAAACGTTTCTTTTCATGTTCTAACGGTCGATAGTACCTGAGTTTATGTGATTATGTTGGGTAACGGGTTACATACATTGAATTTAACTTTAAAACATTAATGAAAAAATCCATACAATTTACAGGGGAGGGGGGCAGTGGGGTGGGGGAGGGGGATTAAGTTAAATGAGCCCAAATTATACTCATTTCGGTGGCAAGAGAAATCCTGCCCTGGGAAAGAATATCTGCCAGCAGCATGCAAAATTAAACAAAGATCGTCAATTTTGAGTGTGTGGTTTCACTTATGCTATCATGTATTAATGAGGGGTACAGTCTCACAGTTAGTGGCACACACTTGACCAAAAATAATCATTCAGGCAAGAATAAGGTTTGAATGAGTGACTGCTTGCCTAACCCGAAGAGGCATGATACAGCACCCATCTTTCTTAATGCCTAGCATATCGGTAATTAACAGGTTGAGTCAGCTGGTAGAGTTGTAATTATTTTTCAAAGGTGATGTGTAAAATGGCAATTTTTTCTGATACCATGCAAGCAGCAAGAAGAACCTCAGTTTATTACATTTTTCGAAATAATTTTTTTACAATTATTAGCACTATCCAATATATCACAACAAACAAGCTATTAATTGAAAATAGAATACGTTTTCATTTTTGGAATTCACTAAAAACAATCCCAGTGTGGGTTCTTAAGATGAGTTTGAATAGTACTGGCTGGTTTTGACTATTACATTGGGTAAAGAGTTGATATAGAGGGCATTTACACTAAGTCTGTACAGTGCACATGGTTGGTTATTCAGTTAAAAATGAATTTTATTTTTTTTTATAACCAGAAAGTGTGACTAACTCTGTGCAGTGCACTTTCCAGTTATAAAAAATTGGTAACTGCCATATCACATGCTACATGAAAATATATAATGACTTGGGCTGTAAAAATGCTTTGGGTAAGTTAGTTACATGTCATTACATAGGGTGCTGGATTCAAGGAACTATTGGAAATACAAATGTACTTACACTGGATTGTGGAAATTTTTTAAAGTGAATTCCAAAAATGAAAACATGTTCTATTTTCAATTAATAGTGTGTTAACAATACTCTTTTATATAAACATTTTATCCTACTGCTGAGTAAATAGCAAGCTAATTAACTTCTAGCACACTGGTAGTATTTCAAAATTTTCAGTATTGACTCCATATTTCCCATACAGTATGAAAAAATTGACAAATTATATCTTGTTCAACAGAGCTCATTGAGCTCTGTCAAACAAGATATAATTTTTAAATTCTCATTTGCATTGTGGAAAAAACTTGTTTCTGAAACCTTTGGTATTTTGACATCAGAGTCCATAGGATTAATGCAGTGTAAAGCCTCTAAAGTGGCTTTCAGCACTTTTCAATAGAACATGATAGTGGCTTCGAGCACTCAGCCAGTTAACAGAAATCTTTTTGCCAATACTATACTGCACTTGTAGTGGGAGTAAAACTTGATCCAATAATATCTTGTTTGACAGAGCTCAATGAGCAATGTATAACAAAATTTAGTCTGTTACATTCCTAGTCAAGCCAGAAAATAAGCCGACTGTCATCTGCAAAATGAGGTTCCCAAAGGGTAATTTAGTGATGCTACCCTGCACAGCAGGGTAGCATCACTAAATTTACCCTCTGTGAACCCCTGTGATCTGAATCAGGGTCTCAAAACTAAACAGAAAGAGGTACCCAGAGGGTAAACTGGCCCACTGCTTGGGATAGCATCATCAAATTCACCCTCTGGGGACCTCATTCTGCAAATGTCAGACTGCTTATTTTCAGGCCTGTTCCTAGTAGCATTATTGGAAATATTTGTCATTGAACGCTGTGGTTTTCGAAATTAGAATGCTATGAGTTAAAACCAGGATACACTTAATTTAGTGCTATAACACTTGGGACAAGACAAATACAAAAATTAAGAAAACCAATTTCTAAAAAACTGTATGTGGAAAAGAGATATGTTTAAAAGCTTACCTCTCCATTTTTGGACCACTTCCTCTCCGAGGTTGTTGAGGTGAAGTTAAATTTGGAGTGCTACCAGTCAACTGTGCAATTCGATTTCTGACACTTGGTGAGTTAGCAAGCTCCTCAGAATCAGAAACCCTTGTGATAGTCGAGTCAATAGATATAGGCCCAGACGAGTCAACAATAGTTACTTCTTTAGCAAAGAAATTCTGAGCATTGTTCAATTGAGTATGTGAAACAGTACTAGATGGTGAAGCTGATCGACGGCGCTGATTCAAATCTTTTGTTGTTGTTTGTGTTGTACATAATGGTGATGCTGATCTTCGATTATATACAGTAGAGTGGGAGTCTCGGACAGGAGGCTCATTGGGACTTGGGTGAAGATTACTCAAGGTAGATGAATGCCTACGAGCTTCTGCAGCAGTGTGCTCAATCTCTGAAACAATAGAGTTTGTAACAGGATCAGAGAACATTGCTGAGGAGGAAT
The DNA here is from genome assembly GCA_031216915.1 of Pictodentalium vernedei. NCBI lineage: Eukaryota > Metazoa > Mollusca > Scaphopoda > Dentaliida > Dentaliidae > Pictodentalium > Pictodentalium vernedei. The sequence goes on along the minus strand of CM062292.1, from coordinate 234,163,860 downwards.
GATTGGAAGATGAAGGTGAGGTAGTCCTTGCCACAGCTTTTTTAGAATTCTGGTCTGGAGTCCAAGATGATCGAACTGATTTGTGAGATCTTGGAAATGTGGATGTAAAAGCTGCAGCACTTGTCACATAACTGTCCGAAGATGATTTTTTATCACTGTGTGACTCGCCAAGAAGTCCTGAACGACCTAGAAGTATATCCTTTGCTTGATCAAGTGTAAGCTCATTAGCCGCTCTACGAGGTTTAACATGAGAGATGGATTTTACATGAGAAGCCTTTTTGAACACTGCTTCATGTTTAGCACGTGTACTGGTAGAAGGTGGTGGCATCAGTGTTTTATCTGAAGGAGATATCTTATTCACTTGATCATCCTGTTTTTTCACGCCTGAACTGCTAGTAGCACCTGGATATGATTTCCTGGAATCTGACTTTTCAGATGATAATTTAGAAGTGTCTGAGCTAGATTCACTGCATTGTGATTGGTCAGACATAGCACTTAGAACATCAAAAATGTCCGGTTCACTTCTGGAAATATCTGCAGACATTTTTAATGGAGAGATGTGTGTTCCTGAATCTTCATCACTGTCCTCTACTATTGCCAAGTTTGGAGTTGATGTCGCCCATTTTGATGCATTCTGAAGGTTAGAACCAGATTTACGATTCAGGGGTGAAGGCTTTTTCCTTGTTTTTGTATTGGCAAGATTTTGAATTGAGTTTGACTTTAGGATGTTTTCTCCAGAAAGTCTTTTCTCTCTCTCTTCTTTATTACCGTTTACCAACAGAGATGATGAAGACGAAGATCGCAGCATTTTAGCATTGGCAGATTTGGTGGGTTTCATGTATGATGGTTTTCTTGAGTCAATACATCCTCCTGTCTTGACTGGTTCAACAAATCTTGATGTTACTTTACTTGCAGCTGTTTTTGTTGGTGATGGTAGGTTAATGGATGACTTTTCATAATTATCCAGAGTTGATTCTGAAGTAAGAGCTAAAACAATAAGAACAAATTTACTGTAAGAACAATTTAGGCTAAACAAAATTAAAGATTTAATTTCGGGCATATAACCCTTAATGGCCTGAGCAATTGTCTAGAATTCCTACTGGACTACAACCTGCACATGATCAGTTGCTTAGCTGTGATTTCTAGTGGAGTCTTGGCTGGCTGTAAGGCAACCAAGACTTTACTAGAAATCACTGCTCAGGTGATTTATCTATTGTAAGCAGGTCTTCCTAATGGTGGCATGTTAAGGAAGCATGATCTGAGATTGTAAAACCTTGAAATAGGCCTTTAAAGGTTAAAAAAAAAAAAACAACCAAAAGATATAAATCAATGAGAAATCATTACAATATTACTGCAGGGATAATTCTCATATTTGCACTAGAAAAAGGGTGAATAGCAACAAGAACCAGAAATAGAATGAATAGCATTCTTCAACTGAACAGGACAGAATTATTTGATGCAGTTATGAGCAAAATGTCCCAGATTAAGTAAAAGCACCTTAGCATATTTCTTTTTTCTTTTTTTTTTTTTGGGGGGGGGGGGGGGGGGAGGGGGGTGAGGCAGAATATGCGAGTTGTCAAGCCCATTAGTGGTTTCTCAAAACTGTGATTTTTATTTACTGGTGATTGATGCATCTTTCTTTCAGCAACTATGGTTGTAACCACAACCCAAGTATGAAGTCAGCTTTGGCCAATCACTTATATCTATGCTTACAACTTTAGAGGACTTCAGCACAGGTGGTGACAATCAGGGTCTTATTTTACCAGTACAGAACGTGTTTACTCCAGTAAACAAGCACTGCTCTACTCTGAGAGTTCCCTAAGGGGAAATAACAGATACAGTGCAAGATAAATTTGGCGTTAACAGAATTTATTCATAAAGATGTATAGTTACAATTCATTGGAGAGTGCCTGTAGGAATTCTCGAGAAATCTGTATTAATTATTTACCAAACATACCAGAAATGAATGGCGAGTGATGTTCATCAAAAATGCTGTTAAAAATTTAATATTTTTTCAAATTTTGGCACAAAAAAAGTATAGGACCCATCACTGGAATGCATTGAGCATGTTCCAATGAGGGGACAAGAGTTATTTTTTGATGCCAAAAAATGCATTTATATTTTAATTTCTCTTATTTTATTATTTCTTTCTTTTATTGTTATTATTTCTTGGTTGGGCCTAAAAAAATAAAAAAAATTAGTTTCTCATGCTCTCCCGCATGGTCCTTTTGGCTGCCGCTCCTTTTTTATAACCAATTTAAACTTTACAAAAATAAAAATTAAATGGTTTATGTCTGATATTTTACCCAAGTCAAAAAAACTGATGAATTTGTCCCTTGAATGCAAGAAGGCTTTGCAATGCTTTAGCATTGCAAAGCCTTCTTACAATCAAGGGATGAAATACACCACCACCCATGCTATTCTGTACATTATGAGGCCTGAAACTTGAACCAAGAACATGAACTTTTGATGGAAAAGAAGTAATTACTGAAATGAAAAATAAAAAAATGCTTGCCCGCATGTAATTTTTGAAATAATGGCCTGAGAAACAGAAGGTCTACTTTGTGTGGCATTAGTGTCATCTTCTAGTCATGCTAAGTAAAGAGTAAATACAACAGCTTTTGCATCAATTTAAAAATGAAGTTGATTGTCACAAAATTATCTTTATTTTGTTAATCCTTAAATCCTCAGATTAATTTTATGATAATAACTATTGTGCACATATACATGTACAGATGACTCAGCAATGTTTCTACGTTATTGTTGGCTGCCTATACAGGCAGCCAACAATAATGTAAAAACATTAAGGTAAATGCAGCCTACCAGTTCTCAAGGAAGAATACACTTGGAGCAACTTTTTAAGGGCAATACGAAAAGGGCCGAGTTGGCTGTATGGAGACCTCAGGGTTAATTGGCATTTATGCCTCAATGGCTATTTTTAGGGATTTAAGTTCAAATTAATGTAAAGTCTGGAAACTTCAACTTAAAGTATACATGATTTCAGGGCACATACCGTGACTCTCAACTTGACATAACCTGAGGTCTACCTGGGTTTAAATGAGCCCAAGTAGGCCCCTATTTATTTATTGGGGTTTAAGTTCCCATATTTCTGCACAATGGCTAATTGTGACCACAGCATGGATGTAAAGTCAAGTCCAGCCAATCATTTATACCCATGTTGCCAATTTTAGAGGACTTTCACCCCAAGCATTGGTGCCCAGGTCCTATTTCACCAATAATAGAGCCTTGTTTACCACAGTAAACAAACACTGCTTCACTTCCAGGGGTTCACACGGGGAAAGTAGGTTCCTAAGGTGATACAGATGCTTGCAAGAACTAAAACATACCTTGATTCACTTGTGTCAGTATCAATAGTTGAAATGGTGGAAAAGACTAAATGTATTAGATGTATTGGAAAACTCACAATAGAAGGATCATTCTAATACAATTACTATAAATCTCGAAATTTGATTGGTTAATCAATAAAATTTGCGACAGTAAAATCAGCGTAACCTGTCGCAAATTTTGTGAATTCAAAAACTAGTTCAGGAAAGTCAAGATGTATTCGTGGGCGTTCTATTTTCGTTCCATTCAGATTCATTGACTACCATATCCAAGGTAAACAAACGCTGTGAACGCGTTGACTTTCTGTAAAATAAAAATGTTTTCTATCTTTCTCGTAATTAACTGTAATTAATATGGATGAAGTTGGAAAGTTTAATATTAATGTGGAGGAGATTTGGCAGAGACTGCTGAGTAATGAAATGAGAGTTGAAAAAACTGATTCCGACAGGCTTGACGACAACAGTGTGGAACCAGTCAGTGATATTCTGATAATTTATAAATAGCAATTTTTCGTACGGTGAAGAATGTATGGACGCTATGTGCGAAATAGAAAACCAAAATTCGGACAACTGGCAATAAAAACTTTAATTGTCCAAGGCCCAAAAATTTCTGACCGATCCGCTAGCGATATTATAACATCGACTTAAAGTGCAAGCGGTCCTTTCATTTTCTAATTTGTCACCTGCGTTCGTGGCACCAACATGTACAACTGCAGAAACGCGTTCACCACTGGGCCTGAGAGAGGTGAACTATTCGTTCTGCAAGTTATGTCATTACTAGTAGCCCAATTCCACCAGATATGACTTCCCAGAAACAGTTTAAAATGAACAATTGTTCTGTAACCATAAGTAATTATTACGGTTGAACCGTTGAACAAGGGCTTCCAATCAAAGAGCTCAATATTTTTAACTTCAATGGTAAATCCTCGAGTGCTTCCCGACTCAGACTGAAAAATCACAATGTGAACTCTAAACTTTGAACAGGGAAAGCAGCCGGCGTATTTTGTTTTCAGATTGTCACAAACATTGAAACATGATAAATATCGTCAGTACAAATATAAACATATTTTGTTATTGGTGATAAAATGACTAAAACGTTTGGAACTATTTGTTTTGTAGCAGCGTAAAAAAAAAATTTCGTGATTTTGTTCGGAACTCCCAAATGACGTCACGAAGGCTGTATTTTTAGATTTAAATTGTTGTCTTCAACAAGGCGTTGTTTTATAGTTGGGAGTTCAAATCTATCTCAGTTTTCAGCCGAATTATATTAGAATGGGGATAACTATGTTGTATTTGATTGTTTGGGGCCGTAAACGATGGTTTTACTGTCACAAATATCCGTTTTACCGGCTCCGCTAACGCGTCGCCGGCAAAACTCAATTTGCGACAGTAAAACCATCGTTTACGGCCCCAAACAATCAAATACAACATAGTTATCCCCTAATTTTATGGATCAGAATGCTCTTATTTTGTCAGATTTTAGAATGTACTGCATGTACAGTATCCCTCCAATTTGACACAAAATTAAGAAGGCAAAAAAAAATAAATAAATAAATTGCCATCACAAACAAAAAGAGAAAGAACAGAACAGAATTTTAGCTAATTATATTTATAATTGTACTGTCCACTGCAGATTACACTCTCCTCAGACACCGGTTTCTTGTTCCTATTATATTCGTCAAATGCTGTTAAATGAATAGTCACTTAATACCAATGAAATTTATTCAATTAACGTGAGTTTGGTCCCATGAGACAAAATGGGTATTTATTTCATTTTGTCTTGTTTGACAGAACTCACAGAGCCCTGTAAAACAAGATAAAATAGATTAAATGCCTGGATTGGATGTACTGAGGTGAAATAGTCCTTTAAACAAGGGGAAATCGGTGAATGTCAGGGTAATTTCTCTTCACATTACAAGATATTTTATTCAGTTAACAGGAGTTTACTTACTCTATAACATAAATGCAATTAACATGTCAAATTTGTACTGATTGTGTGGTAAATGGTTTACTTTTTGGAAATCATTTTCAATTAACAGTGTTTTTCAGTTAAGAGATATGCAGTTAAGTGGGAACTACTATACCAGCAAAGAAGAATTTGTTTAGGACATTAAACGAGCACTTCTCCACATCTTACTGTCCACCATTGGTAGATCATGAATTTGCCAAACAGTTCAGTTCTTCTACACATGACATGAGCGAAAATGACAGCAAAAATAACAAATACGAGATCAGTTAGCCATTTATAACTGTATTGCATTTCATATTGCATTCAGAACTTCAACACAGACATCAACAAACGCGCACTGTCCTCGTGGTATTGTAAAACTTTCTACAAGTTACTTCCTACAGAAAAGCACTTGTTCATTTCCCAGTATACTGCACTGTATTGGTCAACAACAGTATTGGTTAAAAAAAAATACATGAAAACAAAACTGGAAATTTGATAAAAATTGCATCTACTATATCTTCCTTATATACTGAATAACTGCAAGTCTAAAAACAACTATTACCAATAGCAATAAAATCCAAAAACTATAATGCTTGTTTGGCAATCAGTCACAACACAAAATGTGAAGTCCTAAAATCAATCAATATTATTACAGTTGAAGAATAAGAACTTATTTTAAACACAGTTTGTTCTTAACTGGTAGAGTGCTAAATTTTTTTTAGCCATCAAAATTTATTCACATGTCTTTGCCTTGTTACAATTTATAGGAGAGAGTGCCTGTGGGCACTCTCTCATAAAATGTAACAAGGCAAATCCAAACAGACTAAATAATATCACTTCAAAGATAATATGAAGCATAGCCACTGAACTTGAAGGCTTTTAGTTGCATTACCTGCACTTCAAAATAAAGCCCATATATGAGTTTCTAACACTCTACCAGTTAACCATTTCACTATGGAACTGCTGAATTAAATCTTTATGTACAAGCAAATATATTAAATGGATGGCACTCAACCATAAACCCTCTAAAAGCCTATTCTGAATTTGCAATCATGTGATGCTGATCTTTGACGTTTGACCTCCAAAACCAAAGGTGTTCAGGTCATACCAAGAACCATTTGTGTTTGTTTATTTAGGTTTAATGATGCTTTCAAGATCAAGGGTCATATCGTGCTGGACAGCAGTTTTATGGGTGGAGGAAGCTACTGTACCAAAAGAGAAATGGTGAGAAACTGTCTGACTCTCCAACTTACTTACCTGGTCAAAACAGGGTTAGCAGAAGTTGAAGGCAAGAGTACCATACCTTAATACACAGTGCCACCATGATTCAACATAGGCAATCAGAATGCAGTCTCTTGCCTAAAGACACAATACAGGCGACGTGGGTCAGAATCAAACCATAAAACTTTTGATCTCAAAACAAGCTATTAACCCTTTAGGTAACATGAAAAGCAGACGACACTTGCAAATAAAATTCTTGAATAACTAATTTTTTTCATTTTTTGTCTCAAAAACATAGGTTATGATCCCTCATTGGAACGAGCTCGTTCCAATGAGGGGTCATAACCTATGATGTTGAGACAAGAAATGAAAAAATACTGAAAATTAATTGACGATTTTTTAGAATAGCGCTGGCCGGTTTTGGCTGTTATGTTGGGTAAAGGGTAAATTGTAAATAGAATGTTTTTATCTTTGAAATTCACTAAAAAAATAAAAAAAAGACTTTCCATAATCTGTTCCAATAAAGGGTCATAAGCTGAGTTGCTTTTTTGAGAATGGTTTTGGCCATCACTTTGGGTAAAGAGTTGATGTAGATGAGATTTACACTAAGGCTGTACAGTGCACAGAGTATTATTATTATTATTATTATTTATTGGTGTTTAAGGTCACCACATACTTATGCACAATGGCTAATCGTGACCGTGACAGTTTTACGGGTGGAGGAAGCCGGAGTACCCGGAGAGAACCACCGAGCAATGACGAGCAGCTATCAGCTCTCCAACATCGTAACTCTGAACTCTGCACCGCAGCACAGGCAGGGTTAGATTGGTTGAAGACATGCGCACCATCGATGTGCAGTACGCCTCAGTACACAGCGTCATCGTGCCCCCATGTAGGCAATCGGGGTGAAGTGTCTTGCCCAAGGACACAACGCGGTTGCCGCAGGTGAGATTCGAACCGAGGACCTCTCGGCTTGCAGCCTGCACCTCTACCAACTGAGCCACCGCGCCCCCAGTGCACAGAGTAATTTACTCAGTTAATAATGAAATTTTTTTTATAACCAAAAAGTGTGGCGATTGCAAAGTGTTAGTCATACTTTCTGGTTATAAAAAATTGGTAACGGCCATGTCACACACTTCTACTGCAAACAATGGTGACTGGGACCACAGTAAAAAAAAGCAAAGCTTCATTTCCCGTGGTTCCCACGTGGACTGCACAGAATTAGTTGATAGTTTGCCATATCACACACTAAATGAAAATATATACAGTGGAGCCCACTTAATTGGATATCTCTTAACTGAATAACTCTGTTAACTGAATATAATTTCCCAACACAAAACCATTTACCATACCTCCAGTACAAATTTGACCTGTCAATTGAAAATAGATTTTAGAGTAAACTCCTGTTAATTGAATAAAAAAATCTTGTAACCTGTCAAGAAATTACCCTAACTCTCCTCAGTTTTTCCTTTGTTTATAGACCTATTTGGCCTCAGTGCATCCAATTCAAGCATTTACTCTATTAGATCTTGTTTGACAGAGCTCATTGAGCTCTGTCAAACAAGATATAATAGAATAAACGCTAAGTTTATCTCTAGAATACAGGAAAGTGACACAATCTCTGTTAATTGAATACCCCTGTTAATTGAATAATATTCATTGGCAAAGTGGCTATTCAATTAACATGGTTCCACTGTAGTGGGAAAGCTATAAAAGTGCGCAAGGGTTAGTTGGACACCTGTTACAAGGAGTGCAGGATTTTTCAAGGAAGTGATAGAAATACTTAAACTGGATTGTGGAATTGTTTTAACAGAGAATTACAAAAATGAAAACATATTATATTTTCAATTAATAGTAGCTTGTTTCAAGTCCAGTGCTCTAGCAGTGAGCCACTGTGCTCCATAAGTACTACTGAAATACCAAGTTTACCAAAAACAATTTTCAAAAGTGCAAAAAAACACACACAAACAAACACAAAAGCTAAATTTGGAATTTTGGATATGGGTATTTGGTGAACCAGGCTGGATAGGTAATGTATTACTTTATCACAATGCTCACATCACATCTAGCATGTAAATTGCAAGCACTGTCAATATTCAGGGATTCCTCTGCCCTCTTTGGGAAAATTTGCACCATTGGGGGGGGGGGGGGGGGGGGGGTTCAATTGGGAATTATTTTTGGAGTGGAAGAATCAAACAAAGACTAAGAAATTTTGCATTTGAATTGAACAGAGAACATCAAGACCGATACCTGAGCCACTACATGTCTAATACAAGTAAGTTTTGTAACAAGCAGTCACATAGAATCATGTTCATGCTAGTCTATGTAGACTCTTTTAAACTGTACTTATAATATTAAAGAAGAACATATCATTTGCCTCTGAATGTAGAATCTTTTGTAAGCTTCATAATGTAAGCAATTTAAATTTAATACACAATTCCTGCCCTGAAAGGTGTGGTCATAAGACCTCAGAGAACCAATGATTTTCTGAAGCCTTATGACCACCCAGATCAAAACACCAACTGTGCACTAAATTTTTGTTCAAGCAGGGACTGAGATTGGGAAATTAGGGATTAGGAATTGTAAAAAATCATCCTTAAATGCCTTTGGGAATGGGTCCCATATTCGTTCCCTGTAGACACCCAACAGAATTCCTGATATCTGCGTTCATTTCAGAACTAGGCTTTTTTGCAATGCTCGCATCAAGTCCTGTGTGTAATAGCCAAATGGGCATCATACTGAATGGAGGTTTGTTGTAAATGCAGTCAAAATTTGTGCTTGTTCAGATCATTACTTATTATTATTTGCTCGCAATGTGTCCTTGTCCTAAGCGTAAGAGCATTGAAAGGGCCATAACATTGTGTGGGGGTTTGTTTTCAAATAGAAATCATTATTTTATAGTAATGCCCACATAGCATCAAGTGTCTAAGAGGCTTGAAAATAGGCACCACACTGTGTGGCATTTAGTTGGAAGAGCTGTCCGTATTTCTGTTCGTTTTAGAACAATCATTCTTAGTAAGCTATTAATTGAAAATAGAATATGTTTTCATATTTGGAATTCACATTAAAAACATTTGCACAATCCACAAGTGTATTCCCATTAGTTCCTTTTAGTAACATTTTACATCATTAGTCAGTGTATATTTTCATGTAGCGCATATGATAGCTTATCAGCCAATCCTGCGTATTTGCTATGGTCAACCAGTGACTGTTAGCTTACCAATTAAATCTGTGCAATGCACAGGGTTAGTCACTCTTTTCTTTCTGGTTACAAATAAGGTGATCTCTTATGTGAATAACCATTGCACAGGGTTAGTGTCACACTTTCTGGTTATACTGAACAAAAATTTCATTATTACTTGAGAAACTAACCTGTGTTCCAGCCTTATTGTAAATCTCATTTATAGCTAACCTGTGCATTTACATCCTTTGTGTAAATCTCATCTGTAGCAACTCTTTACTCAATGCAATGACCAAAACCAGCCACTTAAATATTCTCAAGTTGCATTTAAACTCAGCTTATGGACCTCATTGGAATGGATTGTGGAAAGTTTTCTTTCAGTGAAAAATGAAAACAGATTCTATTTTCAATTAATAGCTTGTTTCTTTTTTTTGCAATGCTTGCATCACATCCAAAAGTGTAATAATCTTAAAAATAGGCATCATACTACACAGAAGTTAGCTGCAAGTGCAGTTAAAAGTTAAAAAATTTATAGTAATTTATATATTTTTTATACTTACCAATGACCCAGACTTAGCTGGTGCTAACTCCACAAAAACCAGGGCCAAACACAAATTTTGCCCCCCAATCCCCAAAATTTGCATCCAAAACAAAAAGAAATCATGTCCTAAAGGACCTCCATAGTACGACTCTACTGCGCATGCGCAATGACGCAGTCGTCCCGAAATTGGCGCCAAATATCATTCTTACTGGCAGTGCCTGGTCAGCGCTATGTACTCAGCGGGGAGGCAAGAGTTCCCAACTCAGGGAGGGCCATCCCCGTCTGGGTCATTGGTAAGTATAAAAAATATATAAATTACTATAAATTTTTTAACATTTTTATACTGTACCAATGACCCAGACTTAGCTGAATAGTAAACAGGCTGGAGGGCCTAGGACATAGAGGAAAATCCAATAAGCTCAATTATAAAATAAAGAGGTAACCCCTTAAGGAGAAAAGGAGTATTAGGCTTTACATGTATCTTTCTTATTTAATATTTAAATTAGAAAGATACACTACCCTTAATAATTGAGCACAATAACATTCATGTTCTCTATTAACATCCAGTATAACCTTTATACTAATTATTTTTAAAACAAGCCAATAAATAAAGTAGTCCAGAGAATTGAGACTCTTTATAATCATTTAAAAGTGTCCGAGTATTGTATATTAAAGCCCGTTTGACACTTGACATATACAAATGCTTCACACCGAGCTACACTTTAAAAATAAGACATGAATGAAATTAAACATTAATATTACACTTTAAAACCATCCCGGAAGCGACTCAGAAATACTGTCTTGGAGGAGGCATTCCCTTGCTTTTCACTATAAAGCAGGTGACCTAAGGGAACACCCGCCCCCCCCCCTTCCCCTTGCCCTGGGTCAAATAGCCCAGAGCGAAGAGGGCAGCCGGACGGAGTCACTGCCGGAACAGAAAGCCTGCATAACTATAGTTGCAACTGTTTAGTGGACGACATTCTGAGCAACAGATAACGGACCTAAACAATGCAGGTCTCCAGAAATGGACTCAATATTTCTGAGATAAAAATTAGTAAATGTGGATGGCTGAGACCAATAAGCAGCCTTCATTAAATCTGTAATAGCAACACTATTAGCATAAGCCCAGGAAGTAGAAAGAGCTCTTACTTCATGAGCAGAAATCTTAAGCACAGACTGCTGAGAAGAAGATAAATCTTCATACGCAGTACGGATAGTTAACTGAATCCATCTAGCAATAGAATGGACTGAAATGTCCTTTCTATTAGGCATCAAAGACAGAAAGAAACGTTTCCGTCCCTTTCTGATGAACTGAGATCTCTGTTTATAGATACGTAGTGCTCTAACAGGACAGAGTAAAGGCCTACGCCCGTCTGAAGACGAAAGAGCCTTAATAACAATAGGTTCCGGATATTTATTAGGAGCCTGATTCTTAGCTAAAAAACCGACGTTAGTAGTGAAGGTGATAGTGTTCCCAACACTACGATAATGAGAATCATCCACCGATAGTGCATGAAGCTCACTGACTCTTCTGGCAGAAGAGAAAGCTAAGAGAAAAGCTGTCTTATAAGATAAGAATTTGAAATCTACTGTCCCAAGAGGTTCAAATGGCTTTTCCTTCAATTTAAGGAGAACCCAAGCTAAATTCCACTTAGGAATTAATCTAAGAGTTCTGGGTCTATTTATCGAAAAGTTTCTAACCAATTTCGATAAAGAGACATTAGATCCAATTTGTAAACTATCATGATGTGCATAGGTATCAGATAACATAGATCTATAACCCTTTATAGTAACCGGTTGCAGTTTGATTTCGTCAAACAAGTATACTAGAAAGTTAGCAATGTCTGGTATAGAGGGATCAAATATATCAACAGAATGATCCCTACACCAACGACGGAAAACCTTCCACTTAGCCGCATAGTTTAGCGAAGAGGAGGTCCTCCTACAGTTAGAAATCGCGTCCACTGCTCGTCCTGTAAAGTGCTTGCCATGCAAGAAGGACCGCACAACGGAAAAACGTGAAGGTTGAGACCTTGCGGGTTGTGATGCAGTTGGCGCGATTTCCCCTGCCAAAGAAGATCCTCTCGTGGAGGGAGCTTCCGCGGTAGGTCCCACAACAGACACCTGAGTAGATTTATCCACGGTCTCTGTGGCGACAGAGATGCTACCAACAGAATCTTGCATTGAGATTGTTTTATCTTTAGCAATACTTGTTGAATTAACGGCGCTGGAGGATACGCATATCCTATCATTCCGTCCCAAGGGATCGATAGAGCGTCTACAGCAAATGCTCTTGGATCCGGACACGGGGACACATACGTCTGCAACTGATTGTTGAGATGTGTCGCAAATAAGTCTATCATTGGCCGTTCCCATTGGTAGCAAATCTGATTGAATACTTGTTTGTTGAGAGTCCACTCCGACGGCAACAAGCGACCCTTTCGAGAAAGGGAGTCTGCTAGCACATTCAGACGACCCGGTATGTGACGGACCGAAAGAAGAACGTGATGTTCCAACGCAAACAGAAGGATTCTTTCCGTTAGATTGAACAACGGAACTGAATGAGTGCCTCCCTGATTCCGTATATACGCCACTACTGTCGTATTGTCGGATAGGATTTGGACATGAGCATCGTGAATAATGTCCATCCAGTGACGTAACGCAAGCCAAATTGACATCATTTCCTTGATGTTTATGTGCTTGCACAGGAATTGCGGATCCCAAAGACCCTGGCATCTCGAATCCGTTGGGATTAATGATGCACCCCAACCTGTTTGACTGGCATCCGTCATAATGGTAAAACTCGGATCCGGCAACTGCAGCGGAACTCCTTGAGTTAACCACTGAATGTTTGCCCAAGTCTGAATCTCTTGTTTCACTTGATCTGACAAGAGAACGTCTACATCGAGCGAATGAATTTTCACACTCCAATTCTGAGTCAAGAAAATTTGAAGAGGCCGTGTGCGTAGCCGTCCCATCGGAATGAGATCCGCAGCGGCTCCGCACAGACCTATCAGTCTCATAAATTCTCTCGCTGTGACTTTGTCTGTATTTAGACAATAGCGAGCGTAACAACTGACTAATTTCGCTCTGGTTAACGGCAGATGAACGAGATTGTTGTGCGTCTCGAAGCTCATTCCCAGATGAGTGAATGACTTGGACGGCACCAGATCCGACTTCTCCTCGTTTACTATGAAACCGAGACGTCGGAGCAATAGAAGAAGATTCTGAACATCGTTCTGAAGCGTTAACTCGTTGCCGTACCTCTGAAGAATGTCGTCCAGGTAGGCCGACGTTACCGCAGACGAATGAGCTCGGAAGTAAATCATTACCGAGTTCATTACCCGAGTGAAAGCCCAGGGTGCTAGATTCAATCCGAAGCACATGGCCCGGAACTGATACACCACTCCTAGGACTGCGAAGCGTAGATACTTTCGGAATGTCGGATGTACCATGACGTGAAAGTACGCATCTTTGAGATCTATGCTCGTTGCATAATCGTTCACCCGAATACTCGCTCTGACCGATCGAATCGTCTCCATATAAAACTTCGGAGCGATGATCAGCTTGTTTATCCAGCTCAAATCTATGACTGGACGGAACGAGCCGTCTGGTTTCGGAACCAGAAACAGATGGCTGTAGAATCCCAGCGATTCCTGGTTTTCTACGACCTCTACCGCGTTCTTCATTAAAAGAGACTGCACCTCTGATAGCAGAGCGTCTCTTTTCTGAGGGTTTGACGGAAGATGAGTCCACTTTGGACTTCGAGTTAATGGAGGCTTTCGTTTGAAGGATATCTTTAGACCTTCCGAAGTCACTCCTCTCACCCACGGATCGTCTGTAATCGACGCCCACTCTTGAGAAAAACTCGACAACCTTCCGCCAACCGGAACGCGATAGAGGTTTGAGCCATCACCTCCTGGATCTGCGAGGCCTGCGGTAGGAGAAACCACGTCTTCCACGACCCGCACCTCGCCTCGTCGACCTCGGGGCGTCCGACCGATTGTCCCGGCCTGAAGGACGTCCCGAACGAGAGTCGCTATCCTGACGGTCTCTCGAATAAGAGCTAGAGGACGCACCGGAACCTCTATAGGAACCTCTCTTGGGCGGATAAGACCCAGAAGTGCCCGCCTTATTCGTGTCTGCTGAATCCGACCTTTTAGGAGCGGATCTAAACAACAGAGAATCACTAGCTTTTTTTTTAATATTATCATAAATAGCGGAAAGCTTGCCGTCAAAGAGAAGATCTCCTGAGACCGAAGCGACTCTAAGAGAGTTCTTCACCTTAGAATCCACTAGTGTGGATGTAGACAGGGCTGCGTCACGTCTAACCAACTCCAGATTTGCCACTGAAAGGGCGGAGTTACACGTGGAATAAGCTACTGCCCTTGAAAGAAGTCTTAAGGAGGATTGTATATCCTGAAACTCTTCCCCTTGAAGACGCAGTGATAACGCCTTCGTAAGGTGATCTGCGTAAGATAAGGCATCTAAATTGGCTCTGTTAGACGCAATAGCTGTTTCCAACACTGCGGTTGGAATAGAAGCTGACGACGGTAATGATAGCTCCAAGTCTTCCGCCTCGTCGTCCATACGCAGAGGAACTCTCGGTATACCCTGACCTGCCGTGTCGAATTTATTCCTTGCATTAATGAAAGGCAGGTTGAGAGTATTTGCGGACAAGAAGCCTGCTTTCCCTGTCCTGGAAGCAAGTTTAAAAATAGCGTCGTTCAATAATTCAAATGTTCTTGCAACATTATTGGACTGCGACGGAAACTCGGGAGCGATGTCCCTGAACCGCTCGAAAAAATCAGAGTCCAATGACGCTATAATTCTCCTGTCCGGAAGCGCAGCAGTCTGGCCCGACGGAACAACTTGAGGAAGAAAGTGCCGGATGAAGTCTACGGCAGCTTTGTGTTGTTCCGAAAGGGATAGCTCCAATTCATCCGTATCCCTTTCACCATCCGGTCGGACCTCCCGATGTTCCCGGTCGTCCGCCCCCGATGCTTCGGCGGAGCGTACCGACCCAGCGCCGTCGGATAATTCTCGATCCGACACCGTCTCTGTCGGCTGCTGGGATGCTGCGATAAGCTGTGCTATCTGCACTAGAATGTCCGACGTCGAGACCTGCGGAGGAGCGGTCTTTCGCTGCTTTGCCGAGGGCAGCTCCGCATCAGATGGCTCCCGCATACTTTTCCTATGCGAACGTCCGGAGTCCATCGGTCTCGAGTCCCTGGCTGCCGGATGGTGTGACCTGGTCGCCGAATAATCCTTCATCGGCGAAGCTGGCAAGATATCGGAGGTCACGCAGCCAAGGTGCGGTCGTGTGCGCCGGCGAGAAGAGGAAGCCTTAACAGTCTCTGCGGACTGCTTATACAACGGAGCGTCCCGAGCGACGGACGTATGCTCCGCTAAAGACACATTTTGTACCACAACATCTGGTCCCAGATGTTGTTGTACGAGAGAGGGGCCTCTCTCGCTCGCGGCCCGGCTGGACCTGGACGAGCTAGGAACCGGACTAAAAGGCTTCCTCCGTTCTCGTTCACTATCCGCCGTCACTGGGTGTGCATCTATTATTTTTATAGTGCTCGCATCACCCAAAATTTCCTCTTGGACCGCATCGGACGAACCCGGCTGCCGAACCATTCGGTGAATGGACGCTACACCGGGCGAGCTAGCGGACGACATTTGTCTAATCTCCATGAGCACTTTTGCCGCTAGCTCTGTATTTAATTGTGACGACGGACGCACACTTGAAGAAGATAACATGGAAACATCACCCTGTTCTGGTTCCTCTGAAATAGAAACTGAGAGAGTAGAGTGACCTTGTGGAGAAAGAGCCGGCATCGCTCTTTCTCCAGAAACAACATATCGTGACACACGTTTCCAATGTTTCTCATCCCAATGTTCACATACAGGACAGGGATTAATGCGAGAACACTGACTACAATTTATGCAATAATCATGAAAGTCAGAGGAAGATTTCTTCCTATTACAATTTGAACAAGTTCCTTTCATTGTGAAGGAACAACAATAAGTCCTAGTTACTCGCAAAAACCCCTGACACAAAGATACATAATAACATGATCCATTAATAAATGAAAAAACAATTGCAAAACAAAATAATTTTGAAAAAATATTTTTTCAGAGAAGCCCAAGTTGCTGAAAAGTAACGTTGAGCCCCGATGGATCCGATGGCAAAGTGTGGTCAAAAATTTTAAAATTATATAAAATAATTAATGAGACACTTTCGGATAATATAAATGTATCTTATAATGAGATAAACTACCTCAAAGGCAAACAGCCCCCCTCAAAAAAGGCTGTTGCCAATGAAAACAAACAGTGTAAACACAGAAGAAAACATGACTCCAGGCACTGAAAAAACTGGCCCGGAATCAGTCCTCAATTACACTCTATCTGATGCAAAACAGAGACTCCCAGGGGAGAATCTGCAGAACATCAGATGGAAGATGCAGAACACAAACGTTATACACCCATGGGTGAAAACGTAACTATGGGGAAAATAACAGAAAACATTCTGTAACCAAGCAACTCTCCCAGGGAAATTTTAGAAATGAAACTTCTCAAAAATATGCCAAAAGCATGGGAGAATTGCAAGGGGGGACTTTAGAAGGTTAGGGGAGAGGAAACACTGAATAAGCAGTGCAACAATTAGCAAGAATGACAACAAGAGGCGTTTGCCTCGAAAATAGGCAACTTAACATAATTTTAACAAAAAATTTTAAGTACAGCCCTGATTATTTTTTGCCACTTCTTTTTTCCTCTCCTCCTTCTATCCTCCTTAGAATCACATTTTCTCCAAGAATTACGTGTCTGGCATCCTTTAAACTGAGATTTACAAGCACAAAGATCAGTGAGATGTTGACTGATGAAGGGCCAAACA
Organism: Pictodentalium vernedei; assembly: GCA_031216915.1. Classification (NCBI taxonomy): domain Eukaryota; kingdom Metazoa; phylum Mollusca; class Scaphopoda; order Dentaliida; family Dentaliidae; genus Pictodentalium; species Pictodentalium vernedei. The sequence goes on along the minus strand of CM062292.1, from coordinate 234,146,721 downwards.
GAGAATGATATTTGGCGCCAATTTCGGGACGACTGCGTCATTGCGCATGCGCAGTAGAGTCGTACTATGGAGGTCCTTTAGGACATGATTTCTTTTTGTTTTGGATGCAAATTTTGGGGATTGGGGGGCAAAATTTGTGTTTGGCCCTGGTTTTTGTGGAGTTAGCACCAGCTAAGTCTGGGTCATTGGTACAGTATAAAAATTTAGTGTTTGTTCGAAATGTTAATTATTATTTCACAATGCTCATATCCCATCCTGTGTTTACGAGCCTTGAAAGGGCCATAATAGTGTGTGGAGGTTAGCTTTCAGTCCAGCAATTATTTGTGTTTGTTTTACAACAGTATTAAAAGGATTCTTTACTTTTGCACAATGGTTTATCTATTTATTTATTTGTTTGTTAATTATTTAATGAGGTTTAACAACCCTTTCGACAGCCAGGGTCACCTCATGTAGGACAGTTTTATGGCTGGAAGAAGCTGGAGTACCCAGAGAGAACCACAGAGTAGCGGCGAGCAAAGACTCCCCAATTTATTTATTGGTGTTTAAGGTCACATATTTCTGCACAATGGCTAACCATGACCGTGACAGTTTTACGGGTGGAGGAAGCCGGAGTACCCGGAGAGAACCACCAAGCAACGGTGAGCAACTGTCAGCTCCCCAACATACCAACTCCACACAAGCAGGGTTAGTATTGGTTGAAGACAGGTGCACCATCGACATGCTGTACGCCTTAGTACACAGCGTCACCGTGCCCCCACGTGGGCAATGGGGGTGAAGTGTCTTGCCCAAGGACACAACGCGATTGCCGCAGGTGGAAAGACTCCCCAATGTACTAAGTCCACTCAAGCAGGGTTACCATTAGTTGAAGACAAGTGCACCATCGATGTGTAGTACGCTTTAGTACACAGCACCACTGTGGTCCCACATGGGCAATAAGGATTAAGTGCCTTGCTCAAGGTCACAATGCTGTCACCCCTGGTGGGGATCAAACCGTGAACCCTTCAGTTTCAAGTCCAATACCATAACCACTGAGTCACCGCACTCCCATATGTTCCATCAAAAAGGGTTAAAGATTAATATGTCAGCAAAAAAAACCTTCTGTTCGAACAATAAATACCTATTAGATACCTTTGGATAATACAGCAATCTAATTATTATCACTGTTTACAACTAGTTCAGCCATGTAATAATAATCACCTTTCAATTCTACCATTTCACAAGCATGAATGATCAATACAGGATGGACAATATCATGAAAAGTTCATAGCTTTATTACTTTAGGGTCAAGGAAGTGATTCTAATCAAGATTTTGGTTGTTGTAGGCAAAGTTTTGACAACTGGATTTAACCCTTAGGGGCTTGGAAATTTTCATACATTTTTAGTAAAAAACTAACAATCTACACCCTGCTACTTTGCAGTTGTTTCTAGAAAAGTCTTGGCTAACTATACAAGCAGACAAGACTTGGCTGGAAACAAATGCTAAGAACATACCTTATAAATACCTTATAAATTTCGCCAAAGACTGCATGTCAGGGCACCTGATGTGTTGCAGTAAAAGAGCTTCCATTTAAAAGAAATGTATGTCTACCATATTCGACATGAATAACGTTTATACATTTGAAATACTTGCCGCTTTCATGATAGAAAATAAACTTCGCGTAATAAGCTTGCTATTTCTGTATGGCGTGGATCCATGAGGCTCAAACAGAGAACTTTCTATCACCAAAAGCAACAGATTACATTGTAATTTTACAATCTTCATGGTTTTCACCACGATTCCAACAGTGTTGGGCTTGTCTAAAGTATTCTGGAGAATGTCTACTTATCACAGTATCACTCTACTGACTGACTGGTATTGTGATTTGAGATTCAGTTCAATTCGAAACCTTAGAAAAGATTTGATTTGAGCCTAAATCGGAGGTTTGCAGGTCCCTAGAGAACAGGTACAATGCCTAACAATCTGTCTCTCAAGACATTTAACCCTTTACCCAATGTAACAGCCAAAACCGACCAGCGCTATTCACAAAAGTCGCCAATTAATTTTCATTATTTTTTCATTTTTTGTCTCAAAAACATAGGTTATGACCCCTCTTTTGAATGAGCTCACTGAGCTCTTTCCAATGAGGGGTCATGAACTATGTTTTTGAGACCAAAAAATGAAAAAAGTTAGTTATTCAAGAATTTTGTTTGCAAGTGTCATCGGCTTTTCATGGCAAATCACATATGATAAGATTAATCCTTTGCCTAACAAATTGATAATTATTTGGGGTAAAGGGTTAAAAAAAAATTATTTATTTATTGGTTTTAAGGTCACATATTCCTGCACAATAGCTAATTGTGACCGCAACATGTATATTATGTCAAGTCCAGCCAATCTTTTATACCCATGTTGCCGATTTTAGATGACTTCCACCCCAGGCATTGTGACCATGTTCTATTTTACCAGTAAAACAGAGCTTGTTTACCATAGTGAATAAGTACTGCTTCACTTCCAGAGGCTCTCATGGGAAGAAGAAAAAAATAAAATAATGAACCACACAAAATTAACTTATTACCACTAACATTTTCTTTGGTTTTCATAATTTTTTTTTTTTTTGGAGTGTCTTCTTCCAGAATAAAATGTTATCTATTTTTCAAAAATTATAGTTCTGTGACTACAAAGCAGGTCTCTTTATCAATCCGAGTGTGATCCCCTCGCAACACACAGAAAAGAGTATAAAAGAGATTCAATGTTCTCACATTTCATTTCCTAATAAGTGAGATTATAGAGTGTTGCGGGAAACAGTATTTCAACTGGATCACAACCCAGTTGAAATTATCTGTCTACTTTTGTAATTACAGTACTGTGCAATCCAAACAGAGTTTTCCATTGATAAATGTGAAATCAGTAAAAATAGTATTAAATCCTTTAACCCTTTACCTAACAAATCCCCAGCATGTGACCGCGCAATTTGCAAATTGAGGAGTCGAAAATTTTTTTTTTTTTTAAATATTTCAACAAAACCATATCATGTGACCCCTCATTGGAACAAGCTCAATGAGTTGAAATTTTTTGAAAAACTAAAAAAAAATAGTAATTAAAATAATAAATTTTGATATTCTTTGCGTTGGCTAAAGGGTTAAACCCTATCTCTTAAAGCTGAAAAACTTCTCTATTGAGTGCGAAAAATGTTAAGCACATATTTGAGAGGTTAGAAAAGATGTGTTTCTCAAAGCCATTTTTTTTCCAAATGTGAACATGAGATGGCCATTAGTAAGAGTGTTTTTCTATACCCTTTTAACCCATCTTCCTAAATGGCAACATAACATACAATACTCTTGACAGTAAAGCGCAAAACCATTGTAAATTTGTATAGATGTTTGATAGTACTTTAATCCTATAGGGCTGTTGGATTGAAATGTCACTGATCTTCCCAACCCAAATGATGCTCCTTGTGTCAGGAACAAAATTGTCTTTCATAAAAAATATATGCATTTACAGGGCTGAAGAAGACCACAAAATCAGTGTTCATGCTGTCAGGTGCAAATGGTGCCAAGTGCCCTAAAAAAATTTGTTTGGCACTAAAAATACTGCACTTGGTACCCAAAACTGTCACAATAATTATACATTTGGTAGCTATCAAAGGCTTTGTAATTTATTATTTCAGTATGTCATTTTCGATAAGATCACTGTCTGATGACATAGGCAAAACAGAATGCATGCCTGTTAAGTAATCTTTAGGGTACAGGTTAAATCATGGACATTGTTGTGGGTCAACTGAATTAACAGTTTATAAATTTCATCTGTTCTTGTCAAAACATTCTTCATTTTTAATCTTTTTTAACTGGCTTAATTTTTTTTATATTCCTTCTGGAAGACAATAAATTATAAGCTACCAGTTTACTTGGAGTGAATAAACAATAAGTAAATAATAGTCATGAAATTATTTTGTAATCTTTAATAATAGACTCAATGACCTTCATTATTATTCAAATGGTTCAGTGCCAAAGACTCATATCTGAGTATTTAAGTTCTGGCATTTTGTTGATGGATATTCCTGGCCAGAAGAGGAAATCTCTTGCCACTAAAAATAAGCATAATTTATGTGCACACCTTCAATCCAATTTTCTCCTGTAAATTGAACTGACCTTTTTACCATTAATTTCTTGAATTGAATTGCCATGAATTTTCCATCAAATCTAGTCATGGCTGCTTCATAGCACCATGATTAGACTTAATAGAAAATACTTTGAAAACACTCAGTGGGTTGAGAGTTAACACTGATACTCAGTAAGAGGGTCCTCGAAAAACAAATGTTTTTTATAGCCTCACAGACCCTCATTATATTTCAAATGGTTCAGTGTTACTGACTAAACACTTAACACTGATGTTCAGTATGTGGGTCATAGAGAAACTCGTTTTTTATAGCCTCAAGGACCTTCATTTGTACTCAAATGGTTCAGTTCTAATATCCAGAGTACATGGAGATTTAATACCTGGATGTTGTTTTTAAATCCTGATGCAAAAAAATTACCATTGCAACCTTTGACCTTATTTAGTCATAATCATTTGGTAAGGTTTGAATTATGATGCACTGTTCCATAGTAAAAATGTGCAAACCTTCAAGTTATGCAGTTGCCAATAAGGAATATATATAATATATTTGGAATATTTATTAACATTGCAAAGATATATAATGACTGTATGGGGAAAAATAATATCAACTATAATACAGATATTCTTATTTAGAATGAAATACCAAGTCTATACAATGTTTTGTCCAGTCTTCAACAAATTCCAATTTTGATCCACTATTCAAGCAGTGACCCTACTTCTTTGATGATATTTGATAAATGACTGATCACAAAATTGAACCAAAAATGCCCGGAACAAATGTCCATAGTGTAGTCATAATTATCTTGTGCAAACTGGCCCAATCTGGGGGCACAGAAATAAACTGAAGGATGCTTAAATGATATGGAGTTCTCCGGAAATTATCCTTGAACTACCCAAACACATTGCATAATTTGATTGCTCCATAAAAACTACTATCATTCCTCTGATTTTATAATTTAACATACTGAAATTTCTTTTTAACAATTTATTTGAGAAATGAACAGGTGCTCCCTAATAAACTGCACAAAACATATACATATAAAATGCAAACAAACGAGTTGAAAAATGACAATCATAGATTAATATAACTATAGCTAGGGGCATGTCACAAAGCAAGAAAGAATGTAAGTTTTTACTGACAATACTGAATTAAATCAGCATCGAACCACTTGTTATAACCAATGTAACAACAAAATCTGACTTAAATTTCAAAATCTTTCAGAGTATACTTTATTTAACCCTCTGCACACTGATGTCAAAATACAAGTAGCATTTTTTTTCCATAATGCAACTAGGAATTTAACCAATTCAATCTGGTTTCAAGCCATAAATTTTGTCTCGATTCATGTGAATCAATTTCGATTCTCGCAAGCTCCTGTTGTGGGAATCAATTTGCAATTCTTAACACTTTGAACCCCAGTGGTATCTTCCATATCAGTTCAGTGGCAGCAATGGGAAGAGTCCATATTCTTTATTTGGGGGTAGACAAAAATATTGATTAGTCTACACCACATCTTCACTCAAAAGTCAACCTACTTAATGAAATTATGAAGGATCATGGTACTGGGCCGGAAAAACGTCCTCTGGGGTTCAAAGGGTTAAATATTTTGAATTTGAGAGTGCTGTTACACCCCTGCAGGTGCTACATAGACATATGCCATAGTAAAAGGCAAATTTCATATTTTTTTAAGACAGTTCACCCTTTGAGGACCCAATTTCCATTTTGTGGAGTTTCTCTTGCATGTGCATGTAGAACATGTTCCAACATACAGGCTTTAAAGTGGTCTTGCAGATGGAAATTACAGTATTGTGGCTGTGGTGTCTAGTGAAGTTATGGCTGCCTATATAGGCAGCCAAGAATTCACTAGACAGCACTGCTAGATGAAGTTTTGTTTCCTTATTATGGGGGGCAAAGATAGAGCATTCACCTGGGCTTTTTATGCCCCCGACTTGAAAAGTCCAAGGGTTATCTAGTGGAGACCTCTGTTCGTCCGTCTGTTTGTCTGTCCATTTGTTTATTTGTCTGTCCGTTCGTCCATTCCTCGGTCTGTTCGTACCAACATTTTCTCTTGTATCTCAGCCAATACTACTACGATTTGAATATTTGGTGTTGTAATAGAGCATCATGGGGGAGCGATACCTGTGTAGAGTGTGAGTTTCTTCCACCCATTTTTTCGAGAGTTATGGCCCTTTTTCACTCTGTCGACTTAGAAAATTTGTGACGTGGGTGGGGCATTGGCACAAGCTTTGCATTGCACCTCTTGTTAAAGCCACTTTTAGAAGCTATGACAAGAATCAAAGGAATATTTTACGCAAGTCAAAGTTGATTCTCATCGTTTTCCTTGCAAGAATCAATTGCGCGAATCAATTCGGATTCGTACATGGACTTTAAACTCTGGGTTTGACCGAGCTCACCGAGTACTTTCAAGCAAGATGGAATTTATTAAATTTATAGTTGCATTATGGGAAAAATTCATATGCTTGAAATTTTGTTATTTTGACATCATTTTGCATACGGTTAATTGGAAATTGGTCAACAGAATATCTCTTTTTACTTCATATTTGTTTCTACCACCCATCCATTTACTGTATATTCAAAAGATATTAAAAGCCTTACCCAATATAATGGGAATATCATCATTCCGATTTAATTTTTTAGGTTTTCCTACAAAACAGAGCTTGTGGGTCATTAGCTTAATTTTGGAGAGACAAAATTACAATTATTACAATAACGCTAGTGTTGTCTGCTAGTCATGTAAGTAAAGGATTAATAGTTATTTACATATTAGTTATAGAAGAAAATCTGTTAACTGAATAAAACATTTTGTGTCTTTTGAAAATTTGTGGAAAAAAAAACCATATTTTTCTACCTCAAATGTATAATTTTACGTAAAATTTGGAGAAGTGTCCACTCAAGTCATTAAATTTTCTCGATCAAGTTCACTTAAAGGCCTAAATCGAACTTCAAACACATTTTACTGCCAAATAACAGGCACCCCAACATGTAGACCTTGGGTAAATTCTGAAGTTACATTTTAAGTGCCTTGGCAGTTGTTTCTTGGCTGCATCCATATATAGAGTCTCCAAGAAACAACTGCAAAGCCATGGGATGTAGCCTGTCAAAAAGCAAAAATATTTATGAATAAATCTACTGGCCTTCAAGGGTTGAAACAAAATATCAAGAATTATTATATTTCATTTGTTGTGTAAAGAATTAAGTTCTTGAGCCAACAAAATGTATTCAAGTTATGGGCACAACTTTAGTTTCAAAAACATTTTATTTTCAATCAAATTCAGATATTTATTCCCAAATTAAACTCAAAAGATGATACAGATTAAAAATAAATACAAATCTACTGGCAATTTTTTGAAAATTAACACTTAACACAATTTAAGTGGGAAAATCTACTTTTTATTCACAGGGAAGATCAATTACAATTTAATCCTACAGCCCCACAGGGCTGTGGGATTAAATTATTATTTATCCTCCTTTCAAATCTGTTGTGTATTGTTTCATTTTATTGATGAGGAAATACTACTATTTTCTTTGTTTATTTATTGGTGACTGCAACAAGAGGATAAAGCCAAATGTAGCCAGTCATTTATACCCATGTTGCACATTTTAGAGGACTGTCACTCCAAGCATCAGTGACTGGGGGTTATTTTACCAGAAAAATAGAGCGTGTTTACCACAGGAATCAAGCACTGCTTTCCTACTTCCTGGAATTCCCATGTGGGTACTATTTTCTTTACACTAACATTTAAGCATAACAGTTAGAAAGGGTTAAAACATTTTAAGTTCTTCTTTCTCTAGGAAATATCAAAATGAATCATTGATGAAAGATTTGTGTAGAGACATGCCACAGTTCTACAGTTTATAACACTGCATTGTAACTGCATTCAAATAAACAAGTAAAAATTTTAATATTTGATCATACATGTACTACCAATCCACCAATTCATTTCATATACCAGGCTTATTTCCAAGGATCATTATTATATATATTAAACATGTTTTTTTCAGAATTTAATATGTAAAATGCTTTCAAGTTTGGTAAGAAGCCAAAAAATACTCCCCCCCCCCCCCCCCCAAAAAAAAAAAAAAAAAAAAAAAACCAAGTTTGCAGACCATTTTTTTTGTATGTCATACTCTGACGAATATATCATTGGCTTTTCAATTTTATTTATTTATAATTTTTTGGGGCAAAAAATGTTTCTTTAATATTTATTGGCATTAAAAAGTTTCAGATGAAAACACGTACATGATTCTAGTCAGATTTCAATGTCACATTGCAAAACATTTTCAACTGTTTTCTATGTAAAGTCTAATCTGATTTACTTCAAATAACAAGATATTTCTGGGAGTTTTTCCATTAAGCTAGTGATAGACTAAGGTTATCTGAACACTTTTGAAAAGGATACAAAGTACCATATCCAAAAGTGTTTCACATACCTCAGTTCAAAGATTTTATATTCTTTGTCTGTGCTTTAGATTGTCTTTGAAGTGAAATAATTTCTTCTGTGGATTAGCCTTGTTAAACTTTACTAGAGAGTGCCAATAGACACTGTCCCATAAACTGCAACAAGGCAAAGACATGTGAAAAAATTTTGATGAACAAAAATATTTTAGCACTCTAACAGTTAATCAGCAAAAACATAAAAAGATATTGTCTCAATTTATTCACTGTCTAATGCCCTAAAACAGTTAATAAACAAGAAAAAATAAACAAAGCTCCAGATAAGATAAAGAAAGGTGTTAAATGCACTGATTCGTAGTAATAAGGCCTCAACAAAATTGAGGGGATTGGGGGGGGGGGGCAGGGTGGGTTGGGTTGGGGGATGGGTGGGATGTGCACAGCTGTGCTTTAAATTTAGAACAAACAAAATTCATAATTAATCAGATACGTAAAAATAGTACTGTTCCTGTGACCACACTAATTTCTTTGATTACAGGTGGTTAACACATGCCTATAAGTCCAAAAATTATATTCACTAACATTTTTAGATTGATTATGTACAGGAGTGATCAAAAATGACAGCAGAAAATATTTTTTTTCAAATACTACCTTATGCCTACAACAGTTGATTTGACATCAAACTGCCATAATGAACCAAGCAAATTACTTTAACATTTTAAAATATATTTTGCAAAAGTTCCCAAGGGGTAAAATCACTGATCTCTATACCACTGGAATGCTGGAATGCTTATTGATCACATACAGAAAAGGGTGTCCACTGCAGCCTTTTTAAGTGGTGGGGGTCTTATTAGCAAAATTTGCTATAATAAGGCAATGATTAACTAAAAAAAAAGTTCCTGACTCCTTGCAATTACCAATCACTTCCCACATCAAGTTGTCTGCAAGGAATAAGGGTATTGGTGTTGAAGGATCAACAGGACAGAGGCAAAAAAGGAAGTGTCACAAAGTACATGTGCGGATACTTCAATGATACAAAAAATAGCTCTGAAAAATACTCCCACTCCCAACACACATCCTACACATCTCGCTTGTGATTGAAGCTTGAGATTATATTGAAAAATCATGAAAGGAATTACCTCTGAAAAGACCACCAAGGTTTGTTTGAAATTCAGTGTTCCTGGAAGCCATCAGTTGTGTCAAGATATAGTGTGAAACGGCAGTCAACAAGGACATAAATGAGAGGGTTTTTTTAACACTCATAAACAGATGTAATTAGTGATGAACCGATAATTGGAATCGGCAATTGGAACCGGCCGGTTATGGGGTATCAGCTGATTATGACAACTGCCAGTTAAAAACCGACAGTTTCCAATTATGCTATATTTAACAATGACTATCAAAAATTTATTTGATATCTGGTTATTTCAATGAAGTTTGCCTATTAAAAACATATGTGGTGCACAGCAGAATATTTAAGAATCTGCAGAGCCGAGATATTACTGATTTAACATTTGCAATCGGTACGACATCGCCACCATTTCTCAGCTGATCGAAGACACTGGCCTTCAATTAGCTGATCGAAGACACTGGCCTTCAATTATCATGCTGCACAACATTGCATTGAGCACATAACAGTAATGAATAAATACAATGTGTTCAGCAAGGAGAATGCAGTATGTCATGATGCAGGCATCATAATACAATAATAAGAATAAAATTGGAGAAAAAACTCAAAAACACTCTTTTTCTCAATGACAGATGACTGATAGGCAACATGTATGTCGCAAGACTGTCACAACTGCGTTTTCAGTTTGTCAAGTTCATTTTTTAATTCACTTACCTCCACTGATGTTTCTCTCCAATGCTGACTGCAGAGTACACGTAAACATAGGAGATACACACCAAAGGAGGTAAAAAGTTGAAAAAGAACATTAAATTCTCCCATGTCACGTGCCTATCGATCTGCAAACCATGCATGGACACACATTTACAACGTACATTTACGTCAAGTTACTATTCATTGAGATACAAAGTACGTGTGCTTAGTATATTTCTGTTTAATACAGCAGTGTTTATTGTATTCTAACACAAAACTGTATTAACACTATTTACCAATATAAACACAATCTTCATAAGAGGTTAATAATGATCTCCCCCCCCCCCTCCCGCCTTGGCAAAAAGAAAAACCACAAATATTATTTTGGCTAATAATATTGCCCAACACTAAACATGCATATTTTGCGAACTTTTGTGCTATTAAGCTTTCGTAATTGGTGATTTATCAACCAAATGCAGTGGTATAACAGACAACAGATTTTTTTCTATGTCCTATTCCAACCACTGAAATCGGCATTGGAAACGACAGAATCAGCAGAGAAATATAAATTTTATAGTAAATTTCCTTTCTTATTATACCTACCGAAATTGTTTACTACAGGCTTGTACTACAGTGGAAGAACCTAACTCGGATAAAATACTCTCTATTTTAATCTTTCCCCAAATTTGGGAAAGAAAAGTGGTGTAAAAACACCACGAAAAAATAAGCCAAAACTGGGTCGAGCGCCATCGGCACACACCCAGTATGGGACGCTCTTCCATAGTACAAATCCACGACTACCGTAAAACAGTGCGCAGTGCGTCAATTCGTCATTCTTTTGATTCCGAACAACACAGGAGTTATGTGATCAGCGGGGAGGAAGGATTCTTACCCGAATAAGAAGACGGGAGGGCCTCCATGTAAACAATTTCGGTAGGTATAATAAGAAAGAAATTTACTATAAAATTTATATTTCTTATCAACCTACCTCAATTGTTTACTACAGGCTAAATAGACAAAAGGATGGAGGGAATCACATAACCAACCCACACATAACTTAATAGCACTGGAACTGTGTACAGAGGAAGAGATCCCTAGGCCTATCAAACCATAGCATCACAAACATTAGAAAAGACAATGAAAGATGGGGCGTATGGTGAAGTGCGACGCACAGACAGAAAGGGGAGTAACAGCACAGAGCTGGAACTGACCCTGAAAAAAGCTGAAAGGCTGGGATAGACAACAGCCTGAGCTGAAGAAAGAGAGCCCTAAGGACCAAGGTCCTCTATCGGCTCCTGCAACTGTCGCAGATAAAAGGAGAATGTAGCATTTCTCCAGTAGGCTGCCAGTATAACATCCGTCATCCGACAACATGACAGAGTTATTAAATGAGGAAGACAATGCACGCACCTCATGGCAGAAAAAAACAATTGGTAATACAATCACCAGCAGCTAGCTTGGAGTAAACTGCAAAGTCCTAGGCCTTTTCAAGGAAAAGCGGTGGCTCAGTAGGTAGAGGTGCAGGCTGCAAGCCGAGAGGTCCTCGGTTCGAATCCCACCTGCGGCAATCGCGTTGTGTCCTTGGGCAAGACACTTCATCTCCATTGCCCGCGTGGGGGCACAATGACGCCGTGTACTAAGGTGTACTGCACATCGATGGTACGCATGTCTTCAACCAATCTAACCCTACCTGTGCTGCAGTGTGAAGTTACGATGTTGGGGAGCTGGCAGCTGCTCGTCGTTGCTCGGTGGTTCTCTCCGGGTACTCTGGCTTCCTCCACCCGTAAAACTGTCACGGTCATGATTAGCCATTGTGCATAAATATGTGACCTTAAACATAAATAAATAAATAAATAATTCAAGGAAAAGAGCTGAACAAGCTTGGAGAGGCAAGGATGAGTGCCGAAACAATGCTCTACCACATATGAAAAAGGTCTCCGAAGCATGGACTTGTACCCATTGCTGGAGACCCCCAAAAACAAACATAAACCAGAACTCTGCAAGCGGTGTGATCGAAGGAGTGACAGAAGTGATCGCACACCATCGACAGAAGAACCTTCCACTTAGTCACAGAGGCTAAACCAGTGGAGTGAGTGCCTCCTTGAAGAAGAAAAGCAACTCCACTGCGTGTCTTGAAAAACCACTACAGAGGAGACAGAACCCGAGAAAAGACATGTGCCAAGGCACAATGAAGTCAGGTCAACTTGAAACCTTCTCGGGCGACTTTGGCAAAAAAAGTCGCGATGTAGAGAGAGACATGCCGGTACCCGCCGCTAACAGAGAGAGGAGCAGATTGACCCACACCCACGAGGAGATGGGTGTGATCGAAAGGATTCGACGACTGCAGGTTCATATCTGGGAGAGAACCTGAGGCGGAATCGAAACCGGCAGGAAGGTGTAGCTGACAAGACCTTCCCAAAGGAGGGCCAGAGCATCCACGGCGAAAGCCAGAGCATCTGCACAGGGACACGAAAGTGTCCACTTGATGGTTCTAACGAGCCGCAAAGAGATCAATGGAACCCGCCATGTGGAGCATGCTCTCGGTGAAAAAGAACCTGCCCCATCGGGACAGGGAGTCGGCTAGGACGTACAGACGACCGGAAATGTGACGAACAACCACACCGGCGTTGACATCCTGAGCTTGCAGTAGAAGATCTCGAGCCAATTCGTACATTGGAACCGAGTGCGTGCCTCCCTGGTCCCGAATGTAAGCAACTACTGTCGAATAGTCGAACAACAGAAGGACCTGACGATTCGACAGTTGAGGGATCCACTGCCTGAAACTCAGAAGAAGAGCAAGAAGCTCTGCTGGCTGATGTGTAGAGATGCCCGATCCTGGTCCCACATCCCGTGAAGGGAAAGACCTAGAGGATCCAACGTCGCACCCCATCCGAGATCGCTGACATCTGCCGTCAGAACGCGATCGGACGTGGGTAAGTCCAACAGGACACCCTGCATGATCCACTGAACATTCGTCCAGTGGAGAAGGTGAGGATAAAAGAATCTGGTAACTGAAGCACCAGATCCAGAGAGTAGCCATTCGGCCTCCAACGACTGAGCAGAAAGTGTTGGAGAGGTATGATGGCACGCAGCCGACCTAGAGGAATGAGATCCGTCACCGAACCGCAGAGACCGATCAGCCGGAGAATACTCTGTGCCGTCGCGGATGTGGACTGGGATAGAGTCAGAGCAAAAGCTGAGAGAACCACAGCCTTGGCCTGGGGAACCGCCACCAAATTGAATTGGGTACGGAAAGCCATCCCCAGATGACAAAACGACTGAGAAGGGACCAGTTCCGACCTCTCCTCGTTGACTCTGAATCCAAGCGACGTGAGAAAGCTCAACAGAGTGGCGACATCCGACTCCAGTAAGGCAGCATTGGAATGCCTCTGGAGGATATCGACCAGATATGCCGAAGTAGTCACCCTAGACTGTGTGCGATGGAAAGCTATCACATGCGACATCAGTCAGGTGAAGGCCCAAGGAGCCAGGTTGAGGCCGAAAGGCATGGACTTGAACTGGTAAACTCGCCCCAGAAAAGCGAACCTGAGATACTTCCGTGACGCCCGATGAATCGGAACGTGAAAGTAAACGTCTTGCAGGTCGAAGCTGGAAGCAAAATCTCCCTGGTGAATTGAACGGCGGACCGACCTGAAAGTCTCCATGCTGAACTTGGGAGCATGATAGACTGGTTCAGGATACTCAGATCGATAACCGGCCGGAGTCGGCCGTCCGTCTTCGGCACCAAGAACAGGCGGGAATAGAACCCCACAGACTGAATGTTCTTGACGACCTTGATCGCCCCCTTTGTCAGGAAATTGTCTATCTCCGTGGACAAAAAGTCCCGACGTAAAACGTCTGAAGGAACTGTGGTTGGAAGAGGCACCCTGGTCAGAGTGGGGTGCCGTCGGAAGGATATTCGCAGCCCGGACCGAACAACATCTGACACCCAAGGATCGGATGTGATGGTGGCCCAATGGTCTGCGAGCTCTGCTATCTTTACTCCAACCTGGGACGAGTCGAGGTGAGGACCTTCATGTCGAGCCCCGACGATGCCCGCGAGAGGAGAAACCACCTCCTCAACTGAATGAAGAATCCTGATACTTCCCTCTAGTCTGCCGACGCTTACCCTTACCCCTGGAGTAAGAAGTAGAAGCGGTGGCAGAAAGATCAGCCTTTTGCTTCGCAGAGGAAGCAGAAGGGTACTTGTTAGGCTTGGAACGGCCCCTGCCTCCCCTAGAAGGCTGATCAAGCTGAAGAAACAGCAGCTGATCTTTGGAATGACATAGGACGTCATCCCGGACCGTTGACACGGAACCATGGAAAAGTTGTGGACCTGCCAAAGAAGCAGATCGAAGAGTAGCGCGCTGCTCCTCAGGAAGGGATCGGCCTGTGTCCAGCACAGAGTCCCTCCGAACTAATTCCAGATTAGCCGTGTTACAGGCATGCATGTGAATAAGATGCATGAGCGCCTTGGACAGCACACACAAAGGAGCCTGTACCTCGTCAAACTTATCTGGAGGCAGATAAGCAGCTAAAGCTGAGACGACGTCATCTGAGAGAGAAAGCATACCAAGCATCTCTCTCGATAAGCCCAACATGGACTCCAGAGTCGTCATCGGAATGACGGCAGACTTGGGCTTGGAAAGCCCGAGGGAATTGGAGTCCTGATCTAAAACCGTCAAAGTCTGGCAGACTGACGGATTGGCGAAATCGTAGTAACGATAACGCACCGGAGGCAAAAAGGTGTCCAAGTCCGAAGACTGCTGGCTCTCGACATCAAGCATGTCTGACTCTTCCCCTGAGTCACAAGACACATAGCCCATCGTGGGCAAACCAGCCGACGCCTCCCATGGTGTCAGAACACCAGGGGGACCAGAAAGTGGCCTGTTTCTAATCCCGGGAGGCAGCGCCATAGGGGGCGCCTGGAAACCACTCGCTGCCTCGCTGGAAGCAATGGGAAGGCTCTTTGACAGAACCTGAGTGAGTAAGGAGAGGGCCTCCCTAAGCTCACTGCCCGTACTGGCTGGTTCAACAGGGGAACGAACCGGCAAAGTGGCTTCACCTCTAACCCTCTTAGCCAGCGAAGGGTCACGATCCTCCAAAACGCCCGACGCGGGACGAGCGGCAGCCGAAACGTCTGAAGGCAGACGTGTATAGGGGTACGACACACCCCGAGGATCAACATAGCGGGAACTCATGAGAGTCACTGCGGACCTCTGCATGGCAGAAGGTCCAGGCTGCACAAAAGACGTTGGTCCCCCAAAACTGGTTGTGTGGACAGAATGAGTGGACGGAAACGCCATGGAGTTGATAGTGTCCCCCCTAAGAACATCTGAATCCAATAACACAACTGTGGTGCTCGACGGTGCAGAGACCACAGTAGAGGGTCTGGCTGGCAGCCACTTCCAACTTCACCGAGTTGAAGTCAGGGAAGGCTGAGGCCGATATCCCCCACATCTACACTCCCAGACACCGCAGCAGAACACTGCAGGTATAAAACTACTGTGCTCAACGGCTGAGAGGACACAGTAGAGGGTTCAGTCGGCAGCCCTTTCTGACTTCACTGAGTTGAAGTCGGGGAAGGCTGAGGCCGATATCCCACAACCACACTACAGACATCCCTGCAGACCCTTGCAGGGATAAGCTGAGGCCAGCTAAAAACGGTGCCCAATGACGTTGTAGATGGAACAGCAGTAGCAGCAGATACAACGGGAGCTGTTGGAACTGGCGGAAAAGCGGAAAGAGCCACCAAGCTCGGCCTCCAAATGAGGAGTCATAACCCTAGTGACAGCCTCAGATGTTGACTGAAGAGGGCGCATAGTCCCGGAACCAGATATCTCTTCACCAAAAATCCAACAGCTCCCACAGTATCCACCATGGTAAAAAACTGCACATTCCCCACGGAAGGGGAATAACTCTCACCAGACATGGTCAAGTCGGGATGCCCCGAAACAAACAACAGCGTCCCCCCCCCCTCCCCCCCCCCCCCCCGGTGCAGGAGGAGCTGCACATCCCCCACGGAGGGGGAGCAATTCTCACCACACGTGGTCGAGTCGGGCGACCCCGAAACAACAGCATTCCCCCCTCCCCCCTGTGGGAGTGGGAGGAGCTGCACATCCCCCACAGAGGGGTTAAACTCACACCAGACGTGGTCGAGTCGGGAGGCTCCCAAAACAACAGCGTTCCACACCACCCGCGGGTGCGGAAGAAACGGCCACGAGAACGCACCAAGGTGAGGGCAAAAGGAATTGCCCTAAAGGAACCGAACTGGAAATAACAGAGGTGAGAGCAGTAGAAGAAAAAAGGTGAACTCAATAGAAACAGAAAGTAAAAGAACACCCTCAACTACGAGAGAAGGTGGCAGAAAAAAAGCGGTGGGTACACCACAGAACCCAGACGGTCGACAGGGACTGAAAAAAAAAGAAAGTCAGCCATCAACAGAGTAAAGAAATCCTGTCCAGACAGTCCCTGATTGACACCTTACTCCAAAAAGAATTGATTCATCAACCGAAAAATTCATTGTCGAATCGCGCGATGTCGAAAACAAAACATTAGGTTCTTCCACTGTAGTGCAAGCCTGTAGTAAACAATTGAGGTAGGTTGATAAGAAATTATTGGTAATCGGTTCATAGCAAGTTTTGATAATCGATTCATCACTAGATGTAATCATTAATGAAAACAGAACACTTAATTAAAATAGAATTAGTTTTCTTACCAAATATCAAAAGACTGTCTGGTGGATCTGAAGAAGATCTTTGAGGAATGTTCTACATACTGCACTATGTTAAAATTATGGCTCCACAGGGAGCTGAAATATTAATCCATGGACTTTATTTGAACAAACTTTCATCTCCCCCTGCAAGGATGGTGTATACCAAATAAGAAAAAAATTCTGCCAGGCAGGTCTGAAAAGATATTTACAGCATTTTCTTCATAGGAAGCCCAAAATATGAACCCAGGGACTTGGTCTGACTAAACTTGAACCTGGCCCCTGTAAGGAAGCAGTAAACCAACCAACAGAAGATTCTGACACCTGAATCAGATGATGATTTTAATGTATATTTCTTATATGGCCTTAGGCTAAAATTCAGGCTTCCATAGGGAGCCAAAGTATGAACTCATGGATTTCATTTGCACAAACTTGAATCTGACCACCAAAGGATGCAGTGTACCAAAAATGAAAAGGTTCTGACTGGTGGATCTGATGAATAAGATGTTTAACAAATATTTCTCATACTGCACTAAGTTAAAATTTGGGCTCCCTGTACAAACTCATAGACTTGATTTTAACAACCCAAATGTGAAAAGATTCACCCCTACCCCCCCCCCCCCCCCCTCCCCCCGATAAGGATCATATGTATCAAATATCAAAAGATTTTGAACAGCAGATCTTACGAAAAAACTCTTTCAAGAACATTTTTCATACTGAAGTTCAAATTTGGGCTAAAATGTGAACCCAGGGACTTGGTTTGAACAAATTTGAATCTGCTGCTCCACACAAATTGAATATTTACAACATATTTTAGTGTGTTATTGACAAAACACAAGTTTTGAGATTGGAAAGTTGATATTGTGCAATTAGTTTTCGTGCTAGGTAAACACCATGATGTTTGATGAAGTAAAAGCTGTTATGTTCTGACTACAGTCACAGTGCAACAGTTTTCTCATCATCAAAACATCATGGACTGGGGGCTAGCTACCACATGGATTGACTTTATGCCATCTTAGGGAGCAGGATGGGGACAGTCTGAGTGGTAATGTTTTTGAGTGACGAAATCCAGCTGTATAGGAATCAGTGGGTTTAATACGCAGCGCATAAACCGTTGAGATGTAAATACCCTTTACACAAAAATTTTGTCTGGAGCTCTGACTCTAATAAAATTATTAACAGGTATTATGCTGAAACAAAACATCTTGTTTAAATATACAGGCATTAAAATACATATTATTTGATATGCATGAACTATATAATTATTATGCTTGGATTAGGAACAAAACAGGACAATGATTTTGTCAGACCTATCAACAAACATTGATTATTGTCAGAGAAGATCTCTTATGAAGAAAAAAACAGAAAACAATAAAGAATATATTAATTTTTCATTTTATTTTGAACTACCAGGCCAACCCGTCCGCAGTTACCGTTGGAGGCGATCGAAATGAGGACCTTTCAGTTTGAAGTCAAATGCCGTAACCATTGAGCCACCGCACTCCCATTTGCATGATATGGTTTTGGTAAAAAAATTTTGAAAAATTTCAATTGATTAATTTGTAAATTATGTGGGTGGGTGGCCAATTTGTTAGGCAAAGGCTTAAAGCTCTTACTTAATGTAATGACTATATTCAACCAGTGTTACATACACAAATCACCACTCAAATTTTATTATTCAAAAAAAAAAAAATGTACCCCGAAACCATAGCTTTGGACCCCCAAATTGGAACAACATAATCAGGCTTCCACTTAGGGGGAGTGGGGGTAATAAGATATGTGTTTGAAGCAAAAAAATAAAAACTTTACAGTGATTCACTGCTTTTTGATATTATCGTACAAAACCTCCATGTGCTTTTAATAGAGACAATTATCTTAAATGTTTAGAAGCCTGAAGTCACATCTAATGCACCTCCAATGTTAAAACACAAGTGCTCTGACGATGATGGTTAGATGACAGTTAAGCTGTTCTTTCAAGTCTAGTGTTGTTGGTCCTGAAGAGGGCTTCTAAGTTTCCTGCAAATGCTCTGTAGTCATGGATCTCTCCCCCCCCCCCCCCCCCCCCCCCCCCCCAATTTCCCAATTTATATCACATACTGCACACTGCCTGGTTACTCGTGTCCGAGCTCATACTCTAGCATAACCCCATCCCTAACTTTACAAATGTGAGTTACCAAGTGGCCCCTCTGAGTCTAAGCACACAGTTTCACGTGTACTTTTCAGTTTTCGAATAAAGATGATTTTTGTCACAGGTGCTGATAATCATGACAAAAATAGGTAAGTTGTCATCTGATGATCACGACAACTAACCTCACAAAATACATAAAAAGCTAGAGGACCTTGGCCCCATGGGTTGGCAATGAAAAATAAATACATTAGTGATTGAAACATGCTCCTGCAGTTCATAATTTAGCTTCTATTTTGCAATTTTCAAATAGATCCACAAGAACGGAAAAAGTCATGGAAAATGATTATGAAGAATGACTGTACAAATCAAGGGAGTTAATTTATAGGCATCGACATCGTAGAAAACACTAGTGGAGTTTTGTCAACTGATTCGTAAAATGGTGGTTAAATTTATCATTTCACATGACCAAATAAATTGGTGTATTGTTACATTGTTTATCTGTAGATTTACCATTTTTGCATTGGAATATTGGATGAGCACGTAAAATTTTTAATTGCACAATGCGAACTAAATTTCGGTGATTGGATCGCACATGGAAAATCTTGCTTGGCAAGCTGCGATGCGAACATGAACAAAAAATACCCTGCTCAATGAGCTCTGCCTAATTAGTTTCAATTGGTTAAATTCCTGACTGCATAAGGCCACACAAGGTAGTTTTCTGTTTCGCAGACCATTTTGCGACCGATGCATTCGACCAGGTGTGCATTTTTTATTTTCGGTTTAATTTTTGTAATTATTTCTTAACTCTTGTAGATTCATATACTTGCTTTGTGTATGTTTTAGGCCTCATAAACAACAGAATAACATGGGCAGTGGTGTATTTTATCCATTTTATTAAGTTCGGTTCTTTAACTGACATAAACCATTTAATTTTTATTTTGCAAGTTTGCATTGGTAATAAAAAGAGAACAATGAGTAGCCAAAATGAAGATGCAGGGGGGCCTGAATAAGAGATATTTAACTCTTTTGAAACGTTTCCAGCTTGAAATTTTAATATTTCGATTTCAGTGTACAATGTTTATCAAATAAGGGTATAGGCTAAGGACCACCCACAAGGGGTGGACATATAAATTCCCCTGTGTAGTAAAGTTTCATAATTATATGTGATCATTTCTGACAATAATCAAGTCAATATCGGTTTTTGTCTAACTCATGTGTTATAAGTTGGAAATGAAGCAGTTATAAATGGAAGAGTAACACACACTGAGAACATGGTTACACTCTAAAGCTCCATGCAAAAGAAATAATTTACCCCTCCGAATGGTAATGATAGGCAGCAGAGTTTTAGACTTAGCAGTGCTACTTCTTGGTGCTGGAATACGACAGTTAGGAGAGTACTGTGTGTTATAATTCATCAGAGTTTTACCATTACTGAGCGAAGGAGATGAGGAATGTCTCTTTTTTAAGACTTTATTTGTTGACTCCTCCATAATCGGTTCTTTGGATAGTGGGAGAGCTGACCAGCTCTGCCGGAGTGTTTTCGTAGAACTGAGATTTGGTGATGGAGGTGGAGTAGGACCTACAATGATTATTTGTTGGACAAAAAAAGGCACAATTAAAAATCAAATAAAGATAAAAATGAATATGAAAGATTTAAAAATCAAATAATGATGAAAATAAAATTAAAGATTCATTCTGAAACAAAACTGATATAGAAAATAAAATAAGATAAGCAAACATGTTAGAAAATGCTGAAGAATGTGAAATAAAGTTTTAGTCAAGCCACAGCAGTCCTCTGTAATATTACTGAAAAAGTGAAGGGAATATTCCCCAAAAGCCATCAGCTGTTCCAGTGCTAAAAGCCATTGTTGAGACCTAACATGCCATGCATGTTCTACAAATGAGCAATGAAAATAATAGTTCAAATTAATTTGGTGTATCCCCCACAACTGCAGGAACTAAAATTTGTAAACTTTCTGGGATGAATTTAAGAAAGTTTTAAAATCAAATTCAAGAGATTGTGTGGAGTCTTGAGAAAATGAAGACAAATTGAAAATGTTTTCAATTTTGATACTCACTCCCTACCCATGATTCATTTATCTACAAAAAATCTCACCTAAAACATGATTAGGAATATACAGAGAGTATCTAGTGTTTTTGCATTAACACTAATGATTTTCTCATGAGTGAACATGAGAAATATGTATTTCTACTTGTGGCTTCACTAGTGGAAATACATAATTACTCAGGCCCACAAATTAGATAATCATTGGCATCCATGAAAAAATACCAGATTCTCTTTTTATTATATGCACTCCAGTCAACATTATAGACTTATCTGGATGGCCTAGCACCATCGATAAATCATTAACTCTTAACCCGCTGAGTATTTTCAAGATATTTTTCATCAAATCTAGTCATGGCTGCTCTGAAGCAGCCATGACTAGATTTCATGAAAAATTCATGTAAATTTAAATCAATAAACCATTGGAGCAAAAATCCCTGCAATTTATAGGGGAAAAATTTGATTAAATGCACCCAAATTATACTTATTTCAGTACCAACAGAAATCCTGTCCTGGCAGGAATATCTGCCAGCAGCATGCAAGGAGTTAAACCTCAAATCATCATTCATTATTCGGTTACAAATCCCCTATTGTGAGGGCTTTTGTTAAGCTGACACAGCAAGTTGTAGTTCTGTAGTATTTCCTACACAATAATAAAAATGGGTCAAAATTGTTTTAGAAAGTTAATTTAATATGAATTTAACAAAAATGAGAAGCACCTTTGGACAATATTTTCGATAAAAGTTATATATTTTTTAATTTTCTTGGGCAACTTTTTGGATAATGATAATAATAACATGTGTAGTTTTGATATCTTGGAGATATTGAGTTTTACAACTTTAAGTCATTTGATAATTGGGTGTATGAAATTTATTTATTTATTCATATATTTATTGGTGCTTAAGGTCACATATTTCTACACAGTGGCTAATCATGACCACAACATGGATATAAAGACAAGTCCAGCCAATCGTTTATACTCATGTTGGCCATTTTAGAGGACGTCCACCCTATGCATACAGAACTAGGTGACTGGGTCCTGTTTTGCTTGTACACCAGGGCTTTGTTATCGCAGTAAACAAGCACTGCTTCACATCCTAGGGTTCCCACAGGAATGAATGTATAATAAAAGCTCTTGCATCTTGTTTGTCAGAGCTCTCCATGCTCTGTCAAACAAGATATCATAGTTACACAGGCAGTTTGCCTTCAGAGTGTAGGGAGTTAAAATTTACAGAGTTCATAGTCTCTGTGCACCCGTAAGAGAAAAATCAATGACTCTCACGAAAAATATTTTACATTTGATATTTCAGGGTAATGTTTTACATTATCACACTATCAGGGTTTTGGTTATATTGAGAATTTTCAACCACTGTCCATTACCTTTGTCAAAAATACTTTTTTAACCCTTTGAAAGTTGGTGGTATCTTCCATATTAGTTCAATGACAGCAACTGGAAGAGTCCATGTTCATTATTTAGGGGTAGAACAATTAGTATTTTCAACGTGCAGCCTTGGGGCTGCACGTTGAAAATATTGATTGGTCTACCACACACATGCACTTAGCATCCATCCTATTTAATGAAATTATGACATATCATGTTCCTGGCCGGAAAAATGGCTGCTAGGGTTCAAAGGGTTAATCATCTTTGATATTTGTGTACATGTACATATTAGTTAACATTTTCTTATACATGTATTCCAAACTAATAATAACAGCACCAAACCACTTATCTTTAGGAAGATCTCTGAGAGAACTTCCCAAATATGAGTGTCAGGTGCAATGATAATTTGTCAGGACAAAAATGTAATTTTCCTGACAAAGCACCCTTGGATCATATTAGAACTAATAGATATACATATTAACCCTTAAATAGTCAGATTATTTATTTTTTTGTGTTCAAAGTCACACATTTCTGCACAAAGGTTAATTGTGAATTAAACATGGATTTAAAGTAAAGTCCATCCATTCGTTTACACCCATGTTGCCCATTTTAGCGGATTTCCAGGCATTGGTTACAGAGTCCTATTTTAACAATAAAACAGATGTTTAACAAACAAATACTTCTTCACCCCACAGCAAAACTAGAACTATCAGTGAAGGTGATTAATACTGCCACTTCTGGCTTACTAGAATGCACCTCTTAATGTTGAGCTTGAAAAAGCAATAATAAATCTAAATTCATGGGAGATAACCTGGTTAAAATTATTGCAGACCAAAAATTTTGGAATGTGCGTATGCTCACTTGTTAGTCACAATGTTTAAGACGTTTGGTCAAAATTGGTTCATTAATGAAGGAGGTGTTCCACACACAAAAATCTCATTCACAAATCTTTCTTAAATCTTCTAAGTTGAAGGGGAGATAACCATGTAAAAATCACCACAGATGGAAAATTTGGAATATGTGCATGTTCACTCATTAGTGTCCATGTTTAAGAAGTTTCATCGAAATCGGTTCAATAATGCTGGAGTTGCACACACAAGAATCCCATTCAGAAATCCATAATAAATCTAAGTTCAGTGGAGATAACCTGGTTAAAATTGTCGCAGATGAAAAATTTTAGAATATGCACAAGTTCATTTGCTTGTCATAATGTTTAAGATGTTTGATCAACATTGGTTAAAAAATGTAGGAGTAGTTCCACGCACAAGAATGTTTGGACGGATGAATGGATGGATGGACAGACAGATGGACTGACATATGGATGTATGGACATCCACAGCATCAACAATATAGCCTCCATTTCGAAGTATACTCAGATTAATTTTTATGATAATACCTACTGTAAATACATGAACACAGTTACAGATGACTTAACAGTGTTTTTATATTATTGATGGCTACCTGTACAAGCAGCCAACAATGATGTAAAGACACTGTCAAGATAAATGCAGCCAGCTAGTAGAATTCTCAAGGAAAATACTGGGGCAATGTTTTCAAAGTGCTATAAAAGTGGCAGTTTGTGCTTGTATGGGGACTTAAGGGTTAAAAACAAGCCAAGTGGCAGCCCAGATGTATTTTTCAAGGAATTGCGATGACTTTTTCCAACAAATTTGAATTTTCAGAATCTGTATATGCTTGGTCAGATTGAAACAACAAACATAATGAGTGTCGGTCATGACAAGGTTCCTCAAGTCCGGCCTGTAGTTTTTAACAATGCAACCAAGTGTACCAGCAAATGATGACATCATTATCAAGCACTTTTGAGGAACTTTGGGTTTAGGAGACTTTTTTAATTTCTGTGACCTCTTCACACTGATGTCAAAATATGAATATTACAAGGGAGCAAATTTTTCCCATGAGCAACTAGAAATTTAATCAATTAAATCTTGTTTGACAGAGCTCAATGAGCTCTGTCAAACAAGATTGAATTGGTTCAACTCCTAGTTGCATTAAGGGATAAATTTTTAACGTGAAATTTGGGTATTTTACTATCAGAGTACAGAGGGTTAAAAGCCTTGGAAATATACTGAGTAGCTTATTATATTTTCCATGTTATATTTCAGAATATATGACACATGCAATGTCATCATGTACGTGCAATGATATCATTGCATTCTCTGTAAGATTTGAGAATAGATTCTTTTGCCGAAATTTGTTCCTTGTTCATTGTTTGCATTTTAACACAATTATATATGAAGGATCTCAAATTCATCCTATTTTTTACGAATTTTTAACCGGATTCACGAAATTCGATTTGAGCCTCAGTGAACCTCAGCTTGAATTGAATATGTGAACTTGGATTATCAATTCCATGTAAAATAGTAACTCAATTGAGATTGTCTCTTTCTGAAACAAACAACCCAAGGACTGTTGCTGCCTATGTTCTATTAATAATAATTGGAAAGTACCTACAAACACTATCCATTGAATTGTAAGAAACATTATTCTCAAGTAAAATTTTGTTAAGCCACCAACAGCACAACTGATGAAATGTTACTCTCTTAAACAGCAGTCAAATTTTGAATTACCACTCCGTTTTATTTTACTATGTGACCCTGTAACTGAAGTCAAACTTAACTTCAGATGCTCACCTCTTCCAGCAGTCAATTATTTTATTTAAAATGAGTTTTGGCTCATTATATCCAATTCAGTGCAATGTTTTATCTCCAATATTTACACTCAATAACATCTGTGTTTTTTGATATGTTACTGTTGAAGAATCACTGAATACACTTTCTTGTGAACTACAGTGGAAACTCGTTGATTGAATAGCCACTTATTATTTTATTCAATTAACAGGTGTATTCAATTAACAGGGATTGTGTCACTTTCCTGTATTCTAGAGTTAAACTTAGCATTTATTCTATTATATCTTGTTTGACAGAGCTCCATGAGCTCTGTCAAACAAGTTATAATAGATTAAATGCCTTTATTGGATGTACTTAGGACAAATAGGTCTATAAACAAATAAAAACTGGAGCCAGTCAGGGTAATTTCTCTACAGGTTACAAGATTTTTTATTCAATTAACAGGATTTTATTCTGTAACCTATATTCAATTAACAGGTCAAATTTGTACTGAAGGTATGGTAAATGGTTTTGTGTTGGGAAATTATATTCAATTAACAGGGATATACAATTAAGAGATATCCAAATAAGTGGGCTCCACTGTACTAATAACTTATGATATGCTTAAAATAATGTGGTAATTTTTGCATCATTCTCGCGACAAATTCATTCTATTAAATCTTCTTTGACTGAGCTCATCAAGTTGTCCAATGAGATATAACAAAATAAATGCTTATTTTAGAGGTACTGAAGCCAAATAGGCCTGCTGTGTATGAAAATTTGAAGAACTGATATAGTCAGCAAAGGAGACCTGATTTTCTTTTAAAAATTACATCTATTCATACAGAGCAAACAACTGGGTTTATTCTGTAATATTTCATTTATTATATGCTAGCTTAACCCTTTACCCAGCATGAAAAGCAGATGACACTTGCAAACAAAATTCATGAATAACTAAATTTTTTCAGTTTTTGCATAAAAAAACATACCTTATGACCCCTCATTGGAAGGAGCTGATCTAATCAGGGGTCATAAATTATGTTTTTAAGATAAAAAATGAAAAAAATAATGAAAAGTGAATGGTAATTTTTGTGAACAGTACTGGCCAGTTTTGGCCATTATGTTGGGTAAAGGGTTCAAGAAAGGTCTAAAAAATATTTTTGGATTTCTGTTGTCATGTTAGATGAAAGAGAATACCTTTCCAGAATCTGTGGAATGTGCACTAAGTTTAGGTTTGTTTGTTTGTTTGTTGGTGGTTAACGTCACATATTTATGCACCATGGCTAATCGTGACACAACATGGAGATGAAGTCAAGTTTAGTCAATCGTTGATCTACATGTTGCCCATTTTAGAGGACTTTCACCCCAAGCATAGGTGACTGGGTCCTATTTTACTAGTAAAGCGGAACTGGTTTACCACAGTAAACAAGTGCTGCTTACTTCCCGGGGTTCCCACGGGGACTAAGTTTAGGTTGCAATTAAAACATTCTAACACATATAGTAAAGAATACCTAAGTACAGTTTTGATTGGGTATCAGAATTTTATCATTCGTAACTGCAAGGAATCTAAGTTTTAACTCACTATTTTGAGTCGCTTATGAAAACTTACATTTCCTTGCACTCATTCTGCTAACTACTCAAAAACAGTAGGTAACCTAGATATAGACCAATCAAAGGGCAGATCACTCTGTGGATACTGGAATGGCATTAATCCATATAGGATTTATTATTCAGATTTCTAAAATTTGTGCTGACCTTTTCATTGACTATTTTCTCATGAATTAGTTTTATAATTATTCTCAAATGAAATGTGAGCAAGCCATGGTTTCTTCTGATGATTAAGTGGAGAAAAAAAACTTATAAATATTGCAATATGTATTTCTCATGCAAAACATTTTTTTTTATCTAAGTCAATGAAAGGGTTGTTCATTCCTGACAAGGACTTTGTCGAGTTTTGGTGTTTTATCTGCAGTCCATGTGAAAAGAAATTTAATAATGAAAGGTTGTTTTTTAAATTTAGTTATTGGAGTTTACGGTCACTTTCAGAATCTAAGGCTATATCTAAGGCTGTATGATGACTAAAAACACCAGTATAAAGTCAAGTTTAGCTAATGATTTATAATCATGTTGCTCACTTCAGAGCAATCTCATACCAAACATTGGTTACCAGGTCCTATTACACGAGTAATACAGAACATGCCTACATAGTGATCCACTTTTGTGAGAAATAAGGGGGTTAAAGTATCTCCCTTTTGGTACAAATGTAAATTGTTGCAATGTGAAAAAAGCAACTCAGTTTCCCTGAAAATATGTTGTTAAAATAGATATCTGATATTTTGTCATGACAATGTTGATGTGATTTGTTTTATTCAAATTATCAAATATGTTTCAGTTTCACACACACACACACACACACACACACACACACACCACACACACACACACACACACACACACACACACACACACACACACACACAGAGTCTTGTCTACCCTACATACCGAGGTACCCCATTGTTTGTCCTTTGTGTGAACTAACGGTTTCAGCCGGTACAGTTCTGGGAAAACAACCGAGGTAAAGGGTTTCTTTTGTCTTTTGTACCTCGGTAAGGCGAAACACGCAAACTCTTTTGTCTAGTTACCTCGTCAAGTTAGTAAGACAAACCCACACACACACACACACACACACACACACACACACACACACACAAGTCCAGTATCAATATCAGTTTTTATGTATCACTACAGATTGTAATGATATCATGCCATGTAAGAATCTAGTGGATTTAACCAACACAAATAGCAGATGATACTTGCAATAAAAATTCTTGAATTAAAATTTTCATTTTTTTCTCCCAAAACACAGCTTATGACTCCTCATTGGAATGAGCTCATTGAGCTCATTCCAATGATGGGTCAAAACTTAGGTTTAACACTGGCGGATTTTAACATAACATAAGGTATTGATAAATCACCACACCAATTCAAACAAAATGTATTGAATGTTTTAGTAAGACAGAAAGAAGTTTACTATTAAAATTTTAAATGGACTTGAAGATCTGTATGGTCAAAGAAATATCAATCATGAAAAGCCTGGAAACTTTTCCACACAACCACAACCAACCTGAAAGTTAAATCACTTGGTTGCCTAAATAAGCAATCTAGTCTTGAACTTAAACCTTTACCCAATGCCGAAGATATCAAAATTTATTATTTTAAATATCATTTTTTTAATATTTTTCAAAAAATTTCAACAAAACCATATCAAGTGACCCCTCATTGGAATGAGCTTGTTGAGCTGGTTCCAATGAGGAGTCACATGATATGGTTTTGTTGAAATTTTTTGAAAAATAATATTTTTTCAACTGCTGAATTTGCATATTACACAGGCGGATATGGCCGATTCATTGGGTAAAGGGTTAAACCATTGTGAGAGTGATTTTGGACTCTCTGGAGGACTTTCTATGTTCACACATTTGTACATATATGCAGGAGAAAGGTGGGGAAGGTGGGGGTTATTTCATCAACATTTTCTACAAAAGTTGTAGTACTTCTTGCATTTATTTCGCATTTATTTCTTTATTGGTGTTGAGGCCATTTTCAGCATCTTTCGCTATATCATCACCACAACACAAGTATGTCAAGTCTAGCCAATCATTTTTCTACTTATGAAGTCCAGTGAAGAGAAATTCTGCCCCAACTGATGATTACTAGGTCCTATTTTCCCAGTAACATGAAACTAGTTTAAACAAGCAATGCTCCACTTCCTGTGGCCCCTATGGGATTTTTCTCCCATTAAGTTGAAAATATACTGACTGGTGACACAATGTCAGTTCTTTCCAGTAGAATGCACAATAACAGCATTTTATCAGTAAATGGCAAAGATAGTGACTCTATTCTAGCAAAGATCACAACATTAAAGCAGCAATGAATTATGAGAATCAGTCTGGAAAAAAACTACAGTTTCTGGTTATGAAATGCTGGTGTTCAATTATGAAAATTTCTTGCAGAAAACCCTTCAGACCTCAATGAGAAAATATAGGGAAGAAAAAAATTACTCCCTCCATCAAATAGCCTGACAGTGCAACTGTCCTCCAAAATCTCTGTCTCTGATAAATTAATATTATAAATTTAAAGTAATTTGTATATTTTATACTTACCAATGGCCCAGACTAGCTGGTGCTTAACTCAAAGTTATTAAGGACCAAACACAAATTTTGAACCCCCCAATCCCCAAAATTTGCTTGCAAAATGAAAAATTAAAAGTCCTATCTGGCCCTCCATACATTTACTCTCCACGCATGCGCAGACGTCAGGAAGTGACCAGAATTGGCGCTAACATCATTCTTTGTAGAAGAGAGTACTACATAAAAATTCAGCGGGGAGGTATGAGTGCCCACTCAAGGGAGGGTCATCTCCATCTGGGCCATTGGTAAGTATAAAAATATACAAATTACTTTAAATTTATAATATTTTTACACTGTAAACCAATGGCCTAGACTAGCTGAATCGCAAAAAAGTTGGAGGGCCTAGGACTTCAGAATTAGTAGATCAACATAGTTCCAATCCTGTAATCCAAGGTGAAAGGAAATTAAAATTATTAGGAATTACATATATGTCTCTCTATACAGTAATAGAGAAGACATATCATACAAAAGGAACCCAGATCAAGTAATTCCATATACTTAGCATGAAGACTATGCTAAATGGATGTAACAAGTTCCCAATTTTTAAGGCTAGCCCGAACTAAGCCCCCAAAATTAGGATGGTGTATTTGAGACTGAGAGAATATCCCCCACAAACATACGCCATATATAATAAAACTCCAGCTGTATCCAGGAAATAACTATGGACAAAACAGCTTCCCTCATAGTTACATACCTATCAAGCCGGAGGAGAGGTAAAAAATCACCCGCCCCCCTTTTTGTTTTGAAGGATTCTTCAAAAAGAAAGAGGGGAGCGCTCTGGAATCAGTAAAAGCGGTACCAAAAAAACTATATAAATATTCATCGAACCGGCACTCAGGTATTAATTATTATTAATAAATGGTGATTATCGCCACTTCAGAAGCTAAGGCTATAGCGATGATCCCGGTAATTAATATCGCTCGCTATATATAACGTACACAGGAATCAGCATACGCAAATAGGTAAAAAACCGGAAAAAAACGGAGATATAATATACATGTATAACATACACATGTCCAATAGAACCACAATGAACGATCTCTGGAAAGTAACACACTTCCGAGGTAACCCACAGACGACCCCATTCAGGCATACAATAAATTCCAGTAACAACACTCCCTGACGTGTACTATCCGATATCTATGACACTAAAAACATGTGAATATACGAGAGTGCAACAAGGTGTATTCGACTGAGTACTGATATTAATAGAAACCTGGATCTAGAAATGGAAGTAGGTATGATTAACAGGCTCGACACAGACGCCCCCGAAATAATTCATAATTTCTAAGGTCCATAACAATTTATTCATGATGAATTATGCACTCGTATATGACATATAGACGAACAATCACAGGAAACCAACCAACTAAAAAGTGGATGTGCCCATGAGGTCACAATAGAACACGACCCAGCCGCCAATCGAGAAGTCATGAAATGCATGTATGTATTTAAACCCATACGAGGCTTGCGGGAAGAAAACTATGTCTTGCCCGGTAATCACCTCTAAACACATTGGCGGTGGGTGGGAGGGGGGGGGGGGGGGGGGCAAGATTCAAAATCATATTGAACCCTCCTCACCTGCATTAGTTAATCTGTTAGTCATAAAATAATATAGGAACCACAATGGTTCCCTCACTTCTAACCGACTCCATTATGCCACTATGGGCGGAGAAGGACGTGAAGAACAAAAACTTCCCCTGGTAAAGAAGGTCCTCTCATGGAGGAAGCTTCTGGGGAACGTCCCAAAACAGACACTTGAGAAGACTGATCCAAGGTTTCTGTGATGACAGAGGTGCTACTAGTAGGATTCACCACGAGACTGTTTAATCTTAAACATAATCTACTAAATCAACTGAATTGGAGGATACGAGTATCCTATCATTCATCCCCATGAGATTGGCAGAGCATCTACTGCATACGCTCAATGGTTTGGGGCATGGCGACACGAACGATGGTAACTGATTGTTCTGGTGTGTCACAAACAGATCTATCATGGGGCGATCCCTCTGGTAGCAAATCTGCCCAAATACTCGGTTGTTGAGAGTCCACTCCAAATGCAACAGGCGACCTTTCCAAGAGTGAGTCTGCAAGTATGTTCAGATGACCCGGTATATGACAGATAGTAAGATGAACATGATGATTCATGACGTAAAGGAAAATCTTCTCAGTTAGCTGGCATAACGGAAATGAATGGGTGTCACCCTGGTTCCTGAGGTACGCTACTACTGTCGAGTTGTCCGACCAAATTTGAACATGGATGTCTGTTATTATGTGAATCCAATGATGTAGCACTAACTATATTGACATCATCTCTTGATGTTTATGTGTTTCTCCTGGAACCGAGGGTCCCAAAGACCCTGACACTTCAAGACTGTGGGACTTAGGGTCGCACCCCAACCCGTCTGACTCACATCCGTCATAATTGTAAAAGCCATATCCGGCAGTTGTAGCGGAACTACTTGAGTTAACCACTGAATATCTGCCCAAATCTGAACTCTTGTTAACTAGGTCCGTTAAAACAATACTGGTTCAAGCGAAAGCATCTTCACACTCCAGTTCTGAGTAAAGAATATCTGGAGGGGACGTGCGCTCAGGTAGCCCATCGGAATGATATCCGCCGCCGCCGCTCCACAGAGCTCCAACAGTCGCATGAATTCTTTCACTATTAATGCGTCTGAGTGTTGACAAAAGTGAGCATAACAACTGACTAAATTTGCTCTGGGTAACGGCAGAGGAACCAGATTGTTGTGAGTCTCAAAGCTCATTCCCAAATGAATAGACGACTTGTACAGAGCTTGATCCGACTTTTTCTCGTTTACGATGAAACCGAGACGTCAGAGTAATAGAAGCAGACTCTGAACATCGTTCTGAAGAATAATTCTGTTGCTGTATCCCTGAAGAAGGTCGTCCAAGGAAGCCGACGTTACCACAAACGAATGAGCTGGTAAGTAATACATTACCGAGTTCATTATTCGAGTGAAAGGCCCAGGGGACCAGATTCAGATCAAAGCATATTGTTCTGAACTGATACACCTACCCTTGTACGGCAAACCGCAGGTACTTATAGAATGCCAGAAGTACCAGGACATGAAAGTACGCATCCTTAGATCTATGCTTGCCGCATAGTCGATCACTCGAACGCTCGCTTTTACCGACTGAATGATTTCCATAAATAAACTTTTGGAGCCATGATAAGCTTGTTATCCAGCTCAAGTCTATTACCGGTCGGAATGAGTCATCTGGCTTCGGTACGAGGAACAGGTGACTGAAAAAATCTTGAGAATCCTGATGCTCGACGACCTGTATTGCTTCCTATGATAAGAGAGCTTATGCCTCCGGTAGGAGAAACTCTCTTATTCAAGAATTTGATGGAAGATTTGTCCAACACGGACAACTTGTTAGTGGGGTTTTTGCTTGGTATGATAGCTGCAAGCCCTCCGAGACTACACGTCTCAACGACTAATCTTCCGTGATTATTATCCATTTTTTTGCGGATCTTGATAACCTTCCACCAACTGGCCAGCAATAGAGGTCTAAACCATCACCTGCATGACCTGCAAGGCTTACGGGAGGAGGAATCACGTCCTCCCTGCAAAAAACCTTGTCACGTCAGCCTAGGGGCGTCTGACCTATAGTCCCGATCAGATCTACGCCCCTTTCCTGAGTCACTATACTGACGACCTCCAGAGTAATGTAAGAGGGTTTCTTGTACCCTCGTGAGGAGTTTCCTTTTGACGATTTTTGTCTGGAATGCCCTCCTTTACTCTTGTCTGCTGAAGTGGATTGAATACGCCAACTTCAAAAGCAGAGCACTAGATGCTTTCTTAGTAGCCTGTTCATGGACTAATGAAAGCTTGTCGTCGAAAATAAAATGTCTAGAAACTGGAGCAACTCGGAGAGAGCTTTTCACTTTGTCATCTTATCAGACGACGCAAGGGCAGCATCATGTCTAATTAACTCCAGATTAGCCACTGTTAGGGCAGAGTTATACATGGTATACATAACTACCCTGGAAAGAACTCTAAGAGAGGCACGAACGTCCTCAAATTCCCTTCCCTTGAGACATTGTGCCATAGCTCTTGTAAGGTGATCTGCCTAAGACATAACGTCCAAATTTGCTCTATTTGAAGAAATTGCCGTCACAACTGTGTCTGAGCAAATAGTGAATGATACAGGTAAGGATACCTCTAGATCCCCGGCCTGCTCATCCAAATGCAGAACTCTCTGAACATCTTCTCTGTCTGTTTTTAAATGAATGTGGTCCAAAAAACGGTATGTATATGGAAGATGAAGATAAGAAACCGCCTTCTTCCTCGAGGATAAATACGGCATCGTCTATATGGCCGAAGGCCTGCGACACCTGCATCAACTGAACCAGAAAATTAAGGACTTCTTCCTTTGTCCGGATAAAGTTTGCGCCTAACGATGTCAGCGGTTTCCCTCTTGTCGTCGCAGCATTCTGATTCGGCAGAACAAAATCAGGGTAGTATTGATGGATGAAAGCCATCACAACCATGTACTGTTCCGAAAGGGAAGGGTAATCCTATTCCTCATCCCTTTCACCACCCGAGAGAATCAGTTGCGAATCTCGGTCCATTGCATCTGCGTGAACAGACGACTGGAACGACCCAGCACTGTCTGACAGATCAGATCAGATTCTGAGTCTGAGGGAGGCTGCAACTGCAACTGCACTTGCTGGGATGCTGCGAGTACAAGAACTTGCTGACTTCCTCCCTATTTCCGTCGTCACTGGGTGAGCTATTTATATTATAGTGCTCGCTCTACCCAATCCACTTCTTAGACCGCAACGGACTCACCCGGCATCACGGCACCCACGGACAGAGTACCGCTTCACCGGTCGAGCTAGCTGCTTGCAAGAGATTAAAACCTTTAACAAAAGGCCTAACTCTTGCAAAAGTGAGCACTGCAGTTAGCTCTATATGCTCCACAGAGCGCGGCGACGGTAGCACGCTTGGATGGGTGTCAGTATATCATCACCATGTTCCTCTGAAATAGAAACTTACAAAATGAATTATAACACAGTGAGAGTTCTGCCCTCAGAACCTCACCACCATGAACGTACCACGACACCCAACTCCAACATCAGTCATCCCAGTGCAACACAAGAATGACAAGAGTCCGCAGGAGTGTATCAACTAAAGTCGATATCAGTCCTCCAAACTCCACAACAATATATATAACTGAGATACATGAATAATAGCAATCATAATTAAATTCAAAATATGTTTTGTAAACAAAAAATTTTGAAAAACGCCCAAGTTCCCAAAGGGAACATTATGAGCCCAAGGACATCCCGATAGAGCCTAAGTGTGGACAAAATTCAAAATGTTTTGAGCTACACTACCAGAATAATAATCCATGTATCCTACAGTATACAACAGTAATAGAATATAAAAAAAAACTACCTATATATGAGGATGTTGACAATGTAAGCAACGTCAATGTAAACAAGACATCAGGCACACAAAAAGACCTCAAGTCAGAACCAATTGAAATGCTATCAGATGCAAAGCAAGATCTTCATACGA
Source organism: Pictodentalium vernedei (assembly GCA_031216915.1). Lineage (NCBI taxonomy): Eukaryota > Metazoa > Mollusca > Scaphopoda > Dentaliida > Dentaliidae > Pictodentalium > Pictodentalium vernedei. The sequence continues at coordinate 234,111,739 of CM062292.1, read as the reverse complement.
AGAAAAAACGATACATAGGATAGAAGATGCAAGACTAAACGACCTAACACCCCTAGGGTGAGGACATAACCCTGGGGAAGAAACAGAATAATATTCTGTAATAAATGTTAAACTCCAAAGAAATTTAATACAAAATTTCAATAAAAATAGCCAAAAAGCTTAAGAGTTTAACAGAGTTACAGCCCTGAACATCCAAAACTACCGTTGAACACTTCCTTCATCCAATAACAGCTTTGTATCCACCAATTCTTGCAATGATTTGTGTCTGGCATCCTCAAAAAAGGAGATTTTAAAGCACAGATGTCATTTCGTTGTTGATGACTTTAGGGCCAAACAAAGAATGATGTTGGCACCAATTCCGGTCACTTCCTGACGTCTGCGCATGCGCGGAGAGTAAATGTATGGAGGGCCAGATCGGACTTTTAATTTTCGGTTTTGCAAGCAAATTTTGGGGATTGGGAGGTTCAAAATTTATGTTTGACCCTTAATAACTAGCACAAGCTAGTCTGGGCCATTGGTTTACAGTGTAAAAATATGCTTTTTGGAGGGATCAAAAACCTTTGAATATTTTATTGCAAGAAGTAAACAAGATGGACAAGTTGGTTATCCTTTGATATCACACATGTGGGCTGTCCACATTACAGAGCCCGCCACTTATGAGACCCACTCAGACTCTACATTAGTAAAACAAGACCAATACCGGGTCTGGACCTGCGTCGTTGCATGCAATTGAATCGGCAAACAGGAAGTGGCTGCACGGCAGATCTGAAAATTGCATACACGATACAACTGATCATTATCAGGCTCCAGATGAAATATAAAATCAATCCCTTGCATAGAAGCCGAGAAAAGTTTGACGAAAAGTGGGTACAGTAAAACTTCAATGTATCGGCAAACAGGAAGTGGCTGCACGACAGATCTGAAAATTGCTTACACGATACAACTCATCATTATAAAGCAGGAGACCAAATATAAAATCAATCCCTTGCATAGAAGCCGAGAAAACCTTGATGGAAAATTTCAATGTTCAGTGGGTACAGTAAAATTTCAAAGTATCGGCAAACAGGAAGTGGCTGCACAGCAGATCTGAAAATTGCTTACGCGATACAACTCATCATTATGAAGCAGCAGACCAAATATAAAATCAATCCCTTGCATAGAAGCCAAGAAAACCTTGAGGGAAAATTTCCATGTTCAGTGGGTACAGTAAAATTTCAAAGTATCGACAAACAGGAAGTGGCTGCGCGGCAGATCTGAAAATTGCTCACACGATACAACTCATCATTATGAAGCAGCAGACCATATATAAAATCAATCCCTTGCATAGAAGCCGAGAAAACCTTGACGGAAAATTTCAATGTTCAGTAGGTACGGTAAAATTTCAAAGTATCGGCAAACAGGAAGTGGCTGCACGGCAGATCTGAAAATTGCTTACACGATACAACTCATCATTATGAACCAGCAGACCAAATATAAAATCATTCCCTTTCATAGAAGCCAAGAAAACTTTGACGGAAAAAGTGTTTCGGACAGACTGATGGACGGACGGATGGACGGAGACGGACTGACTGACGGACGGAGTCGAGCGGTTACTTGACCTGCTTCGCCGCTGGCAACACCGGTAAAAAAATAACCCTCCAGTCATTATACCTCCCTATGGGAAGTATGAAGACTTAAGGGCCTTTCTAGGACTAACTCTACATGTGACAGGCTCTGTAATGTGGTAAGCCCAAATGCTTGATGGTGGCTAGCAAGTTCTATGTTTATAATTATGATATTATGTCATAGAATTCAACTTACAGTCTATGCCACTCCTCCCAACCACCCGTTCCCCAAAATGAATGTTTGGAAACCCTTTGCCATATTGTGTAGGAATTATGAGCATGAATTGTTTGGGGATGACATTTTGGGAAGGACACAAAATGTTTCATACGGATGGCAATAAAGTACAGCTTAAGATGGCAAATCATTTTTACACTTCTTTACAAGTGTTACCAGGTTATGGGCATTTTTACACAAACAACTAATGACCAAAGTAATTTCAACAAGGGCTGCTGATTGATGAGTGTGGCACATGTTTCATACTTATACAAAAAACAAAGTAAAAGCATTTTTGAAAAGAAAGAATTAAGTTCATACTTTACCAGTATAAAGAGATTTGAATGGTAAATATTATTATTAATAAATAAATACAAACACTTACCTCTAACATTATCATTGGAAAATTCCAGCTTTCTTTGTAGAGACTAAAAAGAATTAAGAAAATGTCTGACATAATATTCTTCATTCGACTTGTGAGTATTTCATTGCTGTGATGATGACATCAGTTTAGTATATCCTTACCTTTACTGGTGAATGGTGGGATGTGATACACTTTGCAAATAGCTCTCATAACATTTGCTAACAATCTATCACCCCAACATTACATCAGGAGTCCAATGAGTTTTTCTTTATTAAGATTCTATTCTAGTCACAAAAGCAATTCAAATACCCCAGAGATTTTGGTGTGTACTGTGAGATATGTAAATTTTATAGTAAATATTCTTTCTTATTATACCTACCACAATTGTTTACAACAGGCTTGCACTACAGTGGAGGTCCCTAACTCGGAAGTACACTCTCTATTTTTGGGGTCTTTCCCAAGCAAATTGGGAAAGAAAAAGTGTTGCAAAAGCACTATGAAAAAATAAGCCAAAACTTGTGCGACTGGCTCACTCCGAGTGCGACTGGCCCAGTAGGTGACACTCTTCTTCTCTGTACCAATACCACGGCTTCCAGAATCAGTGCGCAGATGTACAACAAACAGGTCATTCTATTTGAATCCGCCAATATTGGAGTTATGACTAGTGGTGAGGAAGGGTTCTTACCCGAATAAGAATATGGGAGGGCTTCCAGTAAACAAATGTGGTAAGTACAATAAGAAAGGAAATTTACTATAAAATTTATATTTCTTATCAACCTACACACAATTGCTTACAACAGGCTGAACAGACAATGGGAGTCAGGAATCATATAACCAACCCCCACACAACCCGACTGCGCTGGAACCATGGAACAGGAGAAGAGATTCCAAGGCTTGGAGAGCCATTGCAAACATCAATGTGAGATGAGACGTATGGCCACTTCTGACACACAGACAGAAAGGACAGTAACAATACACAAGTATAGAACTGGTCCTGAAAGAATTCAATAAGAGACCAATAACAATCAATCGAATTCTGCATAAAAAACAGGAAAGAAAAAGATCATGGGCGAGGATGGATGACAGCCTGAGCAGAAGAAAGAGGTCCCAGAGAAAAAAGTGCTCAGACTGCTCCTGCAACTAAAGCAGATAAGAAGTGGAGAAAGTAGAAGCATTTCTCCAGAAAGCTGCCTGCATAAGGTCCGACAATGAGGTGGAGTTAGCATAAGCCCAGGAGGGAGACGAGGCACGCACCTCGTGGGCAGAAATGCGATTGGTAATACAATCATCCCTCGCCAAACGAGCATAGGACGGTCTTAATAGCAAGACAAATCCATCTGGAGATAGATTGAAGAGATATCTTCTGTTGACCAGGAATCAGGGACAGAAAGAATCACATCCTGCCTTTTCTAATAAATTGTGTCAGGTTAAGGTAAACGCGAATGGCACGAACAAGACAAAGCAAAGGGCGACTATCATCAACCAAAAGAAAAGCCCTAATACAGATAGGAGGCAGAAGTTGGCAGAACTCTTGAAAAAGCCTGAATCAACCGAGATGGTATGAAGCTCGCGAACTCTCCTGGCTGAGTCAACAGCCACCAGAAAAACGATCTTGTATGTGAGAAAATGCATATTCACATGGGGTAATGGTTCAAACAGTGCCCCCGCCACTCTCCCCATGCAGAGCAGCACCCAAGAAAGATTCCATCTTTGGGTCAGCTGCAAAACTCTAGGTCTTTTAAAGGAAAAGTGCCGAATGAGCTTGGGCAGGTACTGATTAGTGCCAATACGATGCTTTCCCAACATACGAAAAGATCTAAAAAAATATAGAACTTTACCCCTTGATGGTAACAGGCTGGAGACCCCAAGAACCAAACAGACCAAAAATGCTGCAATCTGTGCGAGGGATTATAATAAGCATAATCAACTGAGTGATCAGCACACCATCGACAGAAGACCTTCCACTTAGCCGCATAGGCTAAACGACGTGGAATGCCGCCTTGAAGAAGAAATGCACACCACAGCACATTTCAAAAACCTCCAGGGACGAGACAGGACCGGACAAAAGATACCTCCTTGGGCGACCTTGACAGAGGCATAGAGGGAGACATACAGGAACTGCCATTAACAGAGGGCAGAGCTGATTGATCCACACCTACTGAGGAGACATGGGAGAGATCAGAATGATTCGACAACTACAGGTTTATATATTGGTTAGAACCTGAGGCAGAATCGGAACAGAGAGAAGGCGTAGCTAACTAGTCCATTCCAATAGAGTGACAGAGCATCAACGGTGAAAGCCAGAGGATGAGGTAAACTCTCTATTTGTTTGTTCTTTCCCAAACAAAGAAGGAGAGAAAAAAGCTGATTGATCCACACCTGATGGTTCCAGCGAGTTGCGAACAGATCGATGTTGGGGACGACCCCAGACACTGCGAAGTGACCAGAATGCAGCTCCGTGAATCATGCACTCGGTGGGAATGACCTTGCCCTGTCGGGACAGGGAGTCGACTAGCATGTTCAGATGACCAGGAATGCGACAAACCACCACACAGGAGTTGACGTCCCGAGCAAGCAGTAAAAGATCCTGAGCCAGTTCGTACATTGAAACCAAGTGCGTGCCACCCTGGTTCAAAATGTAAGCGACTACTGTCGAATTGTCTGATAAAAGGAGGACCTGACAATTCGAGAGGTGGGAGATCCACGGCAGGAAACTCAAGAGAAGTGCAAGAAGTTCGGTCTGGTTGATGTTAAGAGCTGTCTGATCCTGGTCCCAAACACCGTGAATGGAAATACCAAGAGGATCCCAGGTTGCCCCCTCAGGGATTGCTGGCATCTGCCGTTAGAACACGACTGGAAGTGGGCAAATCCAATGGAACTCCCTGCGTAATCCACTGAACGTCCATTCAGGGGAGAAGGTGAGACCGAGAGATGCTGGTAAATGAAGCACCAGATCCAGAGAATCTACATACGGTCTCCAAAAACTCTGGCACCGAACCGAGGAGACTGAGCAGCTGAAGAATACTCTGAGCTGTAATGGAAGTGGACTGGACCAGAGTCAGGGAGAAGGCAGTGAGAATCAATGCCCTCATCTGGAGAATGGCCACCATATTCAGATGAGTATGGAAGTCCATCCCAAGATGATGAAATGACTGAGAAGAAACCCTAGCGATGAGAGCAGATTCAAAAGTTTGTCGACATTGAACTCCAGAAGAGCAGCACTGGAGGTCTCTGGAAAATGCCGTCCATCCAAATAAACTGAAGTGGTCACCACAGCTAGCACATGTCACATCAGTCAGCCCAAGAAGCCAGATTGAGGCTGAAAGGCATAGCCTTGAACTGGTAAACTTGTCCCAGAAAAGCGAACTGGAGATACATTCGCGATGTCCGATGAATCGGCACATGAAAGTAAGCATCCCTCACATCGATCCTGGAAGCGAAGTTTCCCTGGTGAAAGGAGCGGCGAACAGACCTGAAAGTCTCCATGCTGAACTTGGGAGCAATGATAGACTTGTTCAGGAAACTCAGATTGATGACTGGTCTGAGTTTGCCGTCCTTCTTCGGACCAAGAACAGGCAGAAATAAAAACCAGTGGAATGAATGTTCTTGACGACCTCAATCGCCCCTTTGATAGGAGATTGTTGATCTCTGTGATTAAAAGTTCCCGATGTGAAACTAGGTGTGGAAGTGGCACCCATGACAGAGAAGGATGATCCAAAAGGATATCCTCAGACTGAACCGAACATGTCTAACACCCACGGGTCGGATGTGATCTCGGCCCAACGGTCTCCAAACTCGGATATCCTTCCTCCAACCTGGGATGTATCAAGCTGAGGACCTTCATTTTGAGCCTGGTAAGAGGAGAAACTACCTCCTCTGTTAGTAGAAGGGTTCAGAGATCTCCATCTATTCTGCCTATACTCACCCTTACTGCACGAGTAAGAGGAAGTAGCAGAGGCAAAAGGATCAGCCCTTGGCTTCACAGCAGACGAAGTAGAAGGGCATTTATTAGGCTTGGAGTGGCTACAACCTCCAACAGAAGGTGGATCAAGATAGCGTAGCAACAGCTGATCCTTAGAGGCAGATAAGCTGCTAAGACAGAGACAACATGATCTGAGAGAGATAGTAGGCCCAGCATCTCTCTGGATAAGCCTAACATGGACTCCAAAGTTGCCAGAGGAACAATGGCAGACTTGAGCTCGGCGAGCCCAAGGGAAGAGGAATTCTGATCCCAAACCATCAAAGTCTGGCAGACTGATGGGCTAGTGGAATCGTAGGAATGATAATACACAGAGGAAAAAAAGGTATCAGCCCAGGGAAGAACAACCACTTCATAGCCTTGGAACTCAACTTAAGAGTCCAAGCTTCGAAAAGCCTCGACCAATTGCATGCACCGACTGGTACGGTTGAAGGTGCCCTAAAGCAGGTTGTTGCCCCAAAGGCTGTAGGCAAGCGACTGACAACTGCAGCCTGGCTGAAACCTCTGGCTGATCTGAAGGTTTAAGCTATGAAGGAACTCAAAGACAAAGTCGAGAGCCATCACCAAGTCAGAAGACTGATGGCTCCCGATGTCAGGTGTGTCGGACCCAAATACTGAGTCAGAAGACACATAGTCCATCTCAGGCATACCAGCCGAAGCCTCCCATGGTGTGGGAACACCAGCCTGATCAGGAAGTGGCCCGATTCCAATCCTGGGAGGCAGAGCCGCCGAGGGTGCCTGGAAACCACTAGTAGCCTCACTGAAGGCAACAGGAAGGCTCTTGGCAAGAACCTGCGTGAGCAAGGAGAGGATCTCCCAAAGCTCATGACCTTAATCCGCCGGTCTGATGTGCGAAGGACCAGGCAAAGTGATTTCACACTTGATCCTTTTCACCATGGAAGGGTCATGATCCTCCAAAACACCTGACGCCAAACGACGAGTTGTAGCCAAAGCATCTGAAGGTAGATGCATATAGGAGGTATGAAATACTCCGAGGGTCAGAAGTGTGAGAAGTCAGGAGAGTCACTGTAGACCTCTGAGGGACAGAAGGTCCAGGCTATGCAGATTGTGTCGGTCCCGCCAAATTGGTCGAATAGCCAGAAAGCTAGGACAGAAGCACAAGAGAGTCAATGATAGCCCTACCATGAATATCTGAATCCACAACAAGGTCTGCTTGGTCTGACGGTCAAGAGACCAAAGCAGAAGGACAAGATGGCAACCCCTTCCAACTTTGCCGAGATGAAGTAAGGGAAAGTTGAGGCCGATACCCCACATCCAAAGGAGCAGAAACCACTGCAGGGATAAGTTGATGCCAGCTGAAATGGAGACTGCAGAAGACGTCACCGACTGAGACGCAGCAGGAGTGGATACATCATCAGGTGTTGACAATGGCGGAAATGAGGAGGGAGCAACTGAACTTGGCTCCAAAGGAGGAGTCATAACAGCCTCTGATGTTGACTGGTGGGGGACATCAGTCCTGGCATCAGGCATCTCTTTGCCAAGAATGCCAACAGCTACTGTGGTATCCACCGCAAGAAAAAACTGCCAATCCACCACAGAGGGGGTGGAACACTCTCCAGACAGGGTCGGCTGGGGAGGCCCAACAGATGTAGGTGGGAAGGTGAGCTCAAAGAAAAAAATATACAAAAGGACACCCCCAGCTACTAAAGGAAGATGGCAGGAAACTGTTCGACCCTCAACAGAGGGAAGAAAAGCTGTCCCAACAGCACCTCGCAAACACCTATCTCCAACAAAAGAACATGAAGGGTTAACATAAATGAGAGTCCAAAAGCACAGAAAAGCAAAAAACATGTGCAAAATCAGTAGAGAATTACATACACGAAAAAATGGTGAATAATTCAAAAGAGAATATAACAAGAAAAATGTTACTAAGGTAACACATGCTCCCCCCCCCCCCCCTGCGACCTTCACCTTGCAGATGCGACAGAAACTATTATACGCGACACACCTTCTGACTGTCCTTAACATTTGTAAAAAGTTTAACAATTGTAATATGATTCGTTTCTGAGTTATGGCTGAGACACGAATATTGATGATTTTCAGTGTGACATTGAAATGTGACCTTGACCTTGCAGACCTGGCTGTGGTATGTGTGACACATCCACCCATTGTCCTTTATAATTGAGCAAAATTTGATGACTGTGGCCCTAACCGTTTTCGAGTTATTGGCTCGGACACACACACACAGACACACGCACACTTCAATCACTATATGCCACCTGACTTAAGTCAGGGTGCTTAAAAACCATGGCTCTATATGTTGGATGTGAAGCAGCAGCTTTAGGATTCCACAAAACAGAACTCAATCATCGTAACTAACGAGTCAAAGTATCACTGTTATGAGAGCAATCACATAACATATCTTGACAAAATGACGGAAGAAAAAAGAATGACACATTGGTTATACATCTGTGCACTGTTTCCAGAAGCCGTGGTATTGGTACAGAGAAGAGTGTGCCCTACAGGGTGTGCGCTGGTCTCACTTGGCCCAGTTTGGGCTTATTTTTTCATAGTGCTTTTGCACCACTTTTTCTCGATCAATTTGGTTGGGAAAGAACAAAAAATAGTATACTTCCAAGTTAGGGACTTCCACTGTAGCGCAAGCCTGTTGTAAACAATTGAGAGTAGGTCGATAAGAAAGGGTCCAAGTTCCGAGCAATTGGGAGTTTTACTGACAGCTTATGTCAAAATGGGAATTAGTATTTGCAACCAGACTCATCTCTGAAAGACTTTTTGCTCAGGTGGACTTGGGGCATATACAGAGTGTTAAAAGAACTACAGTCGGCCCTGAATTTCACAATCTCTTAAAAGTTATCAAGGTCATAGCGCTTGTTCTTATTTTTTGCCTAACTCAATCTTGGGTTAGGGAATTGAGGATTGGAAGCTAGTAGTTGGGAAACAGACTAAATGGGAATGGGGACAATAAACAAACCCCATTGTCAGCTAGAAAAATGTCTCAACGGTCAAGTTCAAAATAGTTAAAAAAAAAAAAAAAAAACACCTTTTACATACTCAGCTCTAAATGATGAAAAGTGATCAAAGCTGTAAACTTGATATCTCCTGCATGGAGGCCATCGGGAGTAGTGTGGAAATTAATGCAATAAAGTTATGAAGCTTATTGCCTTGATAATACAGTGGAACCCTGTTAATTGAATGGCCACTTTGCCAGTGTAAAGTATTAAAAGGAATATTCAATTAACAGGGAGTTGGTCATTTCTTGTATTCTGGAGAAACTAAGCATTTATTCTATCATATCTTATTTGACAGAGCTCACTGAGCTATGTCAAACATGATATAATACATTAAGTGACAGTATTGGTTGTAGTGAGGCCAAATGAGCCACAAACGAGGGATTTGGTGATTGTCAGGGCAATTTCTCGACATATTACATGATTTTTAATTCCATTAACAGGATGTTGCTCTGTAACCTACATGTAATTAATAGGTCCATTTTGTATTAAGGGTATGGTAAATGATTTTGCATTTGAAAGTTATGTTCAATTAACAGGCTTATTCAATTAAGAGATACCGAATAGATCCACTGTACGATAAAACTGTTGAACTGCAATCAAAAATATTGTTCTTTGGTGTTTCCCTTCTTATTAAGTTCTTATTCTAAAACAATTTCAACTTATTTTTAACTTTGTATGAGAAATGCTATGGCACAAATTACTGTACAGGTTAAATATGCAGATAAGGAATGGTTAGACAGTGATCAGATAATTTGTGTTTTGAATGATTCACTAATGGATAACAAAGACTATCTCATTTATGGGAACGAGAAATTTAATATTTTTCTGTTCAAGGAATTGAATTACATATTTCTCATGTCCACTCTTGATCTCATCATTGGTATTTGTACAAGAACACTAGATACCTTCTATTTATTGCACTTTAGAGGACTAGCATTTCAGATGCTGTTTTAGGGTCCTCATATCTATCAGTAATGAAAAACCTTTTGATCATAGTAACCATCCAAACAGCCCTGTTGCTGGATCTTGAAAGGTTTTGAATTCCTAGATTTGTTCTCTGATATCTGAAGCATATTTGGCCATGAGTTGTTCTCATGAAATATCTTATCAGTTCTAGTACAAATGTGATAGCAGACTTTGAGGAACCTGTCATCAACTATGCGAGTCAAATGCATGTATTTTTTCATGTTCTATACACCACAACCTTCATTTTGGTGTATAATTAGTGTCTATTTATTTGAATTTTAGGAAATTTAACCCTTTAAGGGCCTGGACAATTGTCCCGAATTCACACCTGAATACAGCCTCTACATGTTGAGTGGCCTAACAGTAATTTCTAGGCAAGTCTTGGTTGCCTTAACAGTAGGTCCTGCTGATAATAAACAAATTACATAGGCAGGAAACCACTGCCTATGTAATATGTTTATTATCAGCAGGACCTACTCATGATGGCAAGTTAAGGGCACCTGTTCTGAGGTCATAAAAGTCGGAAATAGGCCTCTAAGGGTTAAGACTTAGGATTTTCAGAGTAAATTCCTTTGTCATTACTTATATAGCACCTTAATGAATTGTTCACTGGTTTATTGTTAAGTTTTCTATGAGAGAGACTATCATACCTTCCAAAGGTAAAAAACAGAATTCTCCTGAATACCTCTGAATTCCTAAGTTTTTTATCTGGTCAATACCATGATATTCTCTTTCACAATTAACAACAAATCTATGAACATTTCATTGAAGTTACTTTTGCTGATACAGTGGAGACAACTTAATTGTTTATCTTTTAACTGAATAACCATTTTAATTGTATATAACTTACAAACACCAAACCATTTGCAATACCTTTAGTACAAATTTGACCTGTTAAATGCATATAGGTTAAAGAGTAAACTTGTGTTGCTTGAATGAAAACAAGAGGCCCCAGGGGGCATGAGGCTGCTCACCTGACATGGTAGCCTAAATATTAACCCAGGGTATTGATTTCAACAAGCCCCTCCTAAGAAAAGCTTATACCAAATATCCAAAGATTCTGAATAGTGGATCTAAAAAAAAAAGATTTTTAAAGAATATTCCTCATAATGAACTAAGTAATAATTTGGGCTCCCACAGGGAGCCCAAATATAAGCCCAGGGACTTGGCTTGAACAAACTTGAATCTCAGCCCCCTAAGGATGCTGCATACCAAATATCAAATCATTCTGACTGCTGGATCTGAAGAAGATTTTAAAAGAAAATTCCTCATTTTGAACTAAGAGAAAATTCCTCATTTTGAACTAAGTTATAATTCGGGCTCCCACAGTGAGCCCAAATATGAACCCATGGACTTGGCTTGAAGAAACCTGAATCACACCCCCTTAAGGAAGCTGCATGCCAAATATCAAAACATTCCGACTGTTGAATCTGAAGAAGATTTTTAACGAAAAATTCCTCATACTGAACTAAGTTATAACTCAGGCACCCAAAGGGAGCCCAAATATGAACCCAGGGACTTGGCTTCAACAAACTTGAATCTCAACCCCCCTAAGGACACTGCATACCAAATATCAAAACATTCCGACTGCTGGATCTGAAGAAGAAGATTTTTAAAGAAAATTCCTCATTTTGAACTAAGTTATAATTCAGGCTCCCACAGTGAGCCCATATATGAACCCAGGGACTTGGTTTGGACAAACTTGAATTTCACCCCCATAAGCATGCTGCATACCAAATATCAAAAGATTCTGATTGGTAGATCTGAAGAAGAAGATTTTTAAAGAATATTCCTCATACTGCACTAATTTAAACATCTGGGCTCCCATAGAGAGCCCAAATATGGACCCAGGGATTTGATTTCAATAAACATGTAAAACAATCTTCCAAAGATGTTATATGTGAAATCTGAAAGCTTTTGGAGCAGTGGTTTCGGAGAAAAGTAGTCTTAAATGTTTTTCCCATTACCAACAGTGTTAAAAAATGCTGACTCAGTACTTTTTCAAAGTCCCCAAAAAGTACCCCATGATAAAACCGATAGCAATTTTTTTTGGTCCATTCCATTCTGTTGGTCCTAAGGAAGCTGCACACCAAATAAGAATTCTCAGTGCCTTGGAGTTTTGGAGATATGGGCATTTTAATTTTTTTCTATTTTTAGCTCCTGTGGTTGACCATGGGGCAGTGGGAGAATTCTTTTTGGCATAAATTAAGTACTTATGACCCGATATGCCCTCATATCAAATTTGGTTTAAATCTGCATCTTGGTTCGGAAAATATAGATTTTGGGCGAGGCGAAAATTCTTGCCCCTCCCATAACGAAGGCAAATATACCTCCTCGAACTTCTCTTGAACAAATCTGAGTCTGCACCTTAAATGGAAGCTGCACACCAAATATCAAGTCTCTGCTACTGCTGGTTCATGAGAAGAAGATTTTTTAAGATTTAAGCCCACTTTTTGGGCGTGGCCCTACTGAGGGGCGAGGCAACTTGATTTGAACAAATTCAAAAAGCGATGTCATAACAAATTATTATCTCAAATATCAATTAAATTGGTTCAGCGGTTTGGGAGGAGACGATGCAAACACCATGTTCCCGGAAGACGGACAACGTATGACGGATGGTGAGTGATCACTATAGCTCCCCTGACTGAAAGTCAGGCGAGCTAAAAATCTGTTGAAGAATAACTCCAATATCGGCTGAATTCCCAATGGCATTACATCCATTACAATTTGTTTGACAATGTGCAATGAGCTCTGTCAAACAAAATATATAGAGGATATCTAGTTAATTCCACTGTTTCAACCTTGAATTGATGCATGAAAGTAAACAGCGAATTGAATCACTGACACGTGGAAGTGATTTGATTGATATTCGGAACAGATAGCATCTTGCAATCTGATTCAGCTGGCGGGTTTCTAGTCCAAACATGGCCCGAAAGTCTGTAATATAAGTTTTTGGTTTGGTACGTCCTTTGAAAGGACATACCTACCCAAAAACTTATATACGGACTTTCAGACCATGTTTGGACTAGTGGGTTTCATGCATCAATTCAAGGTGAATACGTGTTGAATTATTGCTGGAAATGATGGTTATCCATTCGAAAATACTAGATTTTCTTTTCATTATACATTTTTAAAACAAATTGATCATTTCCAGTGATAATTTGACTCGTATTCACCTTGAAGTAATGTTTTGAAACCCAGCATTTTGATTGATACCGTGAAAGTGAAAATTTCTATATCTTCGCAGTGGGGGATACCATTTCTATCTTTCCGCAATTTTTTCGATAATCTATCGTTTAGCATAAAATAAAATAGAATAAATGCTTAGGGTTAAAAACTAGAAGCTAGGAAAATGACCCAATTCCTGTTAAATGTATACACCTGTTAACTGAATATTTTTCTTTGGCAAAGTAGTTATTAAATTAACAGGGCTCTGCTGTATTTCATTGCTTGAAACCCAACTCAATACCCCACAGAATCAACATCAACTCCAAACTAATTATGATAAAACTCAAAGGAGATCACAATGAAATTTAGACACTACCACCACAAGATTCAACAACCCTGGAGTTTACATTTTAAATTCAAGGAGTTTCCAGAAGTTCCAGAAGGAATGAGAACCTGAAGTACAATTTTAAAGACTCAACAAGTCAACCTGCTGTTCATGGACAATGAAGTTACCAATCTGATGCTCAAAGTAAAATTGCTTGTTTGGGGCTTAACCCTTAAGGGACTGGACAAATGTCCTGAACTCTCACCAGACCATTGCCTGTGCACATACAATGGTTCAGTCATGATTTTTAATCAAGTTTTGGTTGCCTGCTAAGGCAGCGAAGACATAACTCAAAACCACTGCTTATGTAATTTGTCTGTTGTCAAAAGAACCTCCCCATAATGGAATCTGGCATCTACTTTTTAGGTTGCAAAAGTTAGAAAGAGGCCTTTAATGGTTAAGGACTCAACAAGTTATGTCATTACTTCATACTTACATTGGGTTGAAATTGGGCCATATTTCAGATAAACAAGAGTAATCTTACCTTGCCTTGTGATCTCAATTTTGTGGGTTCCTCTTCAGTAGGACTTTTGTCTTTCCATCCCATCTGAAAACAAAAATCATTCTCACTGACGTTCAATTAAAAAAAAAGTATATGAGTACAGAACAATGTTCGAATCCTTAAAAACTAATTCATACTTTGATCACATTTTATTGCAACAAAACAGGTGCCCCAACATGCAGTTTGGGGGTAAATGTACATGTTACATTCTAAGAACCTGGGCAATTGTTTCTCGGCAACTCTAGGCTGTCTTATGTAGACAGCAAAGACTTGCCAAGAAACAACTGCAAAGTCACAGGATCTAGACTGTACAATTGTAGAAGAAATGGCTCAAAATCTCCAAGCTTTAAGAGTTAATGAATAAATACCTTCTTTTTCAGTATATTTATAGTTTATTTAATATTTAACCCTTTTCAACAAAATATGTGAATGTAAGGCCCCACAAAGTAGATCTTGTGTGTCTCAGGCCATTTTTTGTAAAACTGCACGTGGACGACAGTTTTTTATTTTAATTTTTATTTTTGTAATTATTTCTTGCCATCAAAAGTTCATGTTCTTGTTTTATGCCTCATAATCTACAGAATAGCATGGGTGGTGGTGTATTTTGTCCACTGAGTGCGAGAAGGCATTGCAATGCTAAAGCATTGCAAAGCCTTACTGGACTCAAGGGACAAATTTATCAATTTTATTAATCTGGGTAAAATATCAGACAAAAACCACTTAATTTTAAATTTTTTAAGTTTGGATTGGTTACAAAAAGAGAGTATGTGGTAGCCAAAAAGACCATGCGGGAAGGCCTGAGAAACAGATTTTTAACTTTTTAGGCCTAAATTAGATAAGTTTTCTACAATGATTTCTAAAAGCAGTCTTTGTCACTAAATTGTTTGATCATATCAAGTCCTGATTATCTTTTATGAGAAATTTAAAGAAAATAAATCATAAAACAAACTCGGATGGTAACATGTCTATTATGCAATTACTGATTAATGTTGTTATAAAAATTTAGAGTGCTAGTTTTTGATCTGCTGGGAATCGAATGTACAACAAGCCCATCTGGCAATCAGGAGTCCAACACCTAAACCACTAGACCAGTGTTCATCATCAAAAAATGATGGCTGGAAACTAGCTTAAATAATTAATATATAGAGGAAATCTGTGCTGTTTTAGTGAATATCGCAAATTATCTCATGAGTGTGGACCTCGAAGTTTTATTTTTCACGAGCGCTTTCACACTAAAACAGCTTAAGATTTTCTTTTTATTATATGCTCCGTGACATTTTACTGTGCAATATTCAGCCCAATTCGACTGCAAGCAGTTTCAGGACAATAACAAAAAGCTGCTGACAGTTCCTTCAAGGTGACGTTCAAGATGATGTCATGCACCGAAGCGTAACGTCATTTAGGAAGCTACTGAAAAAATTCATCGTGTGAACCTGAAAGTATTTTTTTTTCACTCACGCAAGCGTTCACAAAAAATAAAACTGTCAGGTCCACACTCATAAGATAATTCCTGACATTGACTAAAATAGAGAAGACTTTCTTTTTTTATTATATGCTATGAGACATTTTATTGCACAATATTCAGCCCAATTCAACCCCAAATACGTACATTTTAAAACAATAACAAAGATCAGCTGATCGTTCTTTCAAGGCGACGTCATTCGCTGAAGCATGACATCATTTAGGAAGCTACTGAGGAAAATTTCTCAACATCTATTGAGTTAATAGATATCGAGAAATATCTTTTAGATAATTTGCGATAATTCACAGGCTAGCATATAATAAATAATAATCTTTAGATAGTTCACTTCTCTTTCGGTAGCTGCATGAAAGTATGAAACATGCTGGCTACAGTACAACAACCGTGCTGAATGAAGACTGTCATGGGTCTGTGAATGTATTTTTAAAGGATACAATCATGTTATGGAGGCATTTAGAATGTTGGTTTTTCTGATCCCCTGCTGGGAATTAAACTCATGGCAATCCTGCCTGGCAATCAGGAGTCCAACACCTAAACCACCAGACCATTGCACGCCTGTCAAAAAGCAATGACTGGAATCTAGCACTTTAGAAGTAGTTCTCATGATTACTTGGTTCACTTTTCTTTCGGCAGCTGCATGAAAATGTGAAACACACTCGCTACAATACAATGAAAGAGCTGGAGTTGGCCTAACATGAAGATGATAAAAGCATGCAATGTTCTGTGTGGTCAGAGTGATAAATCTCACTTGAAAACTGTATCAAGAATATGATCATTTGCAAAAATAAACTTAAATTTCATTTGAAAAAGTAAACATGAAAAGATTTGCAAACCGTACTAACACTGGAATTGAAGCCAAGCGGGTGAAATTAGTGCCTGCTAAGATGAATAATAGTAATAACTTGGTAGCTAAAACTTTGAATAGATATTTAAGTGACAAACAGCAGGACACCATCATCAAATTTTATTGCGAAGAGTAACGTTAGGAAGACCTTTGTCAATTTCTGATGGATACAAGGAAGGATGATGGCTCATATAATAAAATCTTGACAAACATTTTGAAACAGATTTTGTTTTAATGTAACTGGCATAGTTTTCTAGTAAGACAAACTCATTTGGAACGTTGAACAAATCAATTTACCCTCTCTGAATTTTATGTACTTTGGAATAAGGGTCACTATGAAACTCCTAACTTCTCAATAAAAAGTCAGGCTTGTTATTTATCAAAGTGTCAGTGCAATCCAGATACTGGGATGAAACAACTACAATATGCACAGTGTGATTTGGCACTTGACCACCCACTTGTTGGACATCCACTTAAACTCTTACCTGATAGACCAGTAGAAACTTAAGGATTAACCCTTTACCTAACATGAAAAGCAGACGGCACTTGCAAAAAAAAATCTTGAATAACTAATTTTTTTTCATTCTTTGTCTCAAAAACATAGGTTATGACCCCTCACTGGAACAAGCTCGAAGAGCTCGTTCCAAAGAGGGGTCATAACCTATGTTTTTAAGACAAAAAATGAAAACATAATGAAAATTAATTGGCGATTTTTTAGAACAGCTCTGGCTGAAATTGACCGTTACTGGGTAAAGGGTTAAAGAAGCAAATCTGCAGTTCATGAATCACCCTGTAGACCATCCAGTGGTCTATTAACAATAAATATCTATTTGGACATTCAAGTTTCCATTGAACTGGCAAGCTGGTGAATTTTTAGATGTCCAAATAGCAGGCTGTCGAGTTCCAAATCATCCTGTGCATTCTTTAGAAGTGGGGTTACCACACCTGAGAAAAAATAAAATCAAAGAGTATTTGAAGGGGCATCATAAAAAAATTTGCGAAGATTTAGGCCGTAAAAATAATTCTTTCTTAGGCAACATTTTCCTTCAAAATTTTTTAATGAGGGAGGGAGACTTTTTTTTTCAATCTCTAAAAAGTTTGAAATGTCTCAGAAATTTAAAATGTTTTCTCCTCTGGGAATCATTAGTATTCAACAGTTGTTATTTGCATGTAAAGTGTTTCCATCACATGTATTGCACATCAAAGTGTTTAATCAGTGAAGAGTTTGGCTGGTTAAAAAAAAACTGTAACAAAAAATTTTATTCTTGGATTTGCTGTAAACTATGAGAGTGACTTTAAAGTATTCCAGTAAAAAAATTGGGTCTCCCCAGTTTTTGGACTTGTGATCTCTATTATAGTCTCCCAGAGTTCAAAGCAAATCAAAGAACAATTCATTGAGGGAACAAGCTTTGCTGATATTTAATAACTTTCAACACGACTTAATATCTCACAATGTCAATGCAAATGAATAATAAAACTGAAGAAGGTTCAAGAAAGTTTTAAACACTCACACAACCTTTATGTAGTTTCAAGGGATAGGAAATTTATTTTTTCAAGTTCCAGGAGTTTCCAGAAGGCACGAGAACCCTATAAAGGTTCCTGTCTTATAATATGCTGAAAACATTACTTATATTATAAATGAGAGTAGAAATGACAACAATAATTTTTCAAAAATTCTTAACATACTTCTTGAAACATTAGTTTAGCCTCAAATATTGATCTGGCCATGGAATCTTTTCGCTTCTGTACGCCCTAGAAAATGGTAATAAAAAAAAAAACAAATAAAGAAAAAGGGTGTTATGGAAGTGGTGTTAGAGTGATAAAACTGAGAGAGAGTGCTAGGATGTGCTTTTAAATTTGATGTTATCATATCCTTAACCATAGCAGCTGAATTTGGATGTCTTGTGAGAATACTTTTGAAAACTGTTTTTTGAGGAATAAAATACAAATTAAATAGTGGCATGAAGACAAGAGCTACTATTTCTGAATTTTCTTTCAATAATTTATTTATGTTCAACTCCTTTTGTGTTGGATACGGATATTTCTGCCCAGGACAGCAAGTTTCTTGTCACAAGTAATAGTATAGTTTAGATACTGCTATCCAAATTTTCCTTTGTTAACTGAAGCAATTTTGATCAACAGTTTCTTGATTTGAATTTGTATGAAGAGAAAATCACATTTGAAGCATCTGTGGAAATATCATGACCATAACATGAGTATAAAGTCAAGTTTAGCCAGTTATTTATAATCTATCCTTCCCACTTTAGATGACTTACACCACACAAATTGGTTAACGAGCCCTTTTTTACCAGTAAACAGAACTGATAAAATAACAGATTATTAAGTAATGTGATAAATGTGGAACAAGAGCAGGTTGCATGTGGTTGGATAAAATTGCGGGAGTTGCAATATTTAAGCAGAAACAAACAAAAGTGGTCCTCAAGCAACTGATGAGCCAGAAGTGAGAGCAATTGGATTTGTGGAGGGAAAAAACTGTACATGCAGTAATTGCAAAAAAATTTTCCTCCAAGCACATTTATTTATTTATTTATTGGTGGTTAAGGTCACATACTTCTGCACAATGGCTAATCATGACCATGACAGTTTTACGGGTGGAGGAAGCCGGAGTACCCAGAGAGAACCACCGAGCAATGGCGAGCAAATGTCAGCTCCCCAACATACTAACTCCACACAAGCATGGTTAGCATTGGTTGAAGACAAGTGCACCATCGACGTGCAGTACGCCTGAGCACACAGTGCCCCCTCTCCAAGCACATAAGTACCAGGATTAACGTTATAAAACAAGCTCTGTAATAACAGGTTTTAAGTATATATTCAGGATTGGTAAATGTTACACAAATGGAAATAAGTGCATTTTGATTTTTATTCCACTTCAGTATTTTATAATCTTTTGAATCTGGGTTATTATTTATGACTCACTATCCAGACTCTCTCTAGTAAAAACAAAGATCTTCAAAAATGTTTCTGGTGGGCAACTTTTAAATAAAATAAGCTTAAAATGTACATAACAAAAACAAGTTCTCAAGAACTAAATTAAAGTAGAATCTAGCCTGGTAAGGGAATATGGGAATCATTGGTATCGATAAGGGAAATAAAATTAATTGTTCAAAGCAATATCCACAAGGTTACGGGAATAACCACAAATTGGCCATAATATGTTCTGATTTCAGTCCAAATATCATTCTGACTACATCATTTATTGATTTTGAAAGTTGTCTTTCTTCAGCCCAAATAAATTTTATTAATCCTTTAATTTAACCTATCTATTTGCCATACAATACAGATGTAAAATAGCAGGGTTCCCCCAAGTAAAAATCTTAGAAATAGAAGGCCATTCCAGGCCATTTCTCGGCAACTTTCGTAGATTTTCAAGGCCCCCATTTATGAAATTCAAGGTTTTTCAAGGCCGAGGCTGGCAAAGTACCCTAAATTATCAGATAACGACTAGAAACTTTCTCTTATATTTCCCTTTGTTGGTAATTCTAACACTTGACATCATTTCTTGGAAAACTCTTTCTTAAAGCTATCCAAGCAATGATATCACTGATTAGAATTAGTGAGCCTGAGAAAGACATTTTCTTGTGTTTATCCTACAACTGCAGTATAATTACCAGGTGGCACAATAGCTATGTCTCTTGAACATGTACCGCTATTCTAACTGAATACTTACTGAATGCAAATGAATTGATGTCATCCTTTCTCCCAATGAGTAAACTACATGTTACATGTAAATGACACATTTCGTAATCCACAATGTCTCCGGAAATGTCATTGGAAAAGCAAAATGTAATTCCGTTGTGGGGAAGTGTACCTTCCAACAAGCTTGGATTAAATCAACTGCATACTATAACTGGTTACTGCCTGTTCCAGTTGAACGGTATTCAGCTAAATGTAGTAAGTGTCGAAAAGTTTTTAATGTTTCATACATGGGCGAATCATCCTTAAAATCGCACATGTTAACATTTGAAGTGAATAAGACAATAACACTTTCATTTGGAAATCCAAACTCGGAATCCACCGTGATGGCGACTGCCCGTGCCAGGACTTTAAGATGATGTTGTGGCAAATTCATCAGACATACATGCTTCGGAAATACTCAAATAGTTCAGCTGAACAATCATCCATTTGTAATATTTTCAATATGAATAAATTATCCACGCACGTGCGCTCAGCATTCGAACAGGCAGAATTTACAATAAATCTTCCCATTGGCTTAAATATACACCATTGTGCTCGCCCACATCAATAGCAACCATTCACAATGCTTGATTCAAACGATTTCAATGTCACATCACTGCAAAGTTCTATCAATAATGCACGCTTTGGCACTGCCATAAATACTCCAAAATATGACCGGATTAATAAACCACACAGTTACATTTGCTGTAAATGCCGTAAAATATGTTCGGATTAAATTACGCATCACAAAATTCTCAGATTTTCCAGGCTTTTCAAGGCTCCCATTGGAAATTCAAGGCTTTCAAGGCCTTGAATGACCTTTTGACGAATTCCAGGCTTTTCCAGGTTTTCAAGGCCCTGCGGGAACCCTGAATAGGTTGCATTCTGTGCAAGCCAGAAAATAAGCAGACTGGTATCATCACTAAATTTACCGTCTGTGAACCTCAATCTGAATCAGGGTCTCAAAACTAAACAGAAAGAGGTGCCCAAAGGTCAAGTTGGCACACTGTATGGGATAGCATCATCAAATTCACCCTCTGGGGAACTCATTCTGCAAATGTCAGATTGCTTATTTTGATGCCTGATTCTGTGCATACTAATTCACAGTGATGCTTTGGTATGTCTATATATTCCAACTAAAATTTAATACACATGAGGCATGTTTTAAACAATGGCAAACATTGTTTGAACTGAATGAACTGTGTGTATGAGGTGGGGGGGGGGTGGAAATATTTTCCTGCTAATTTCTTTGGCAGCATAAAAATATTTTGCTCTTCCACCCCACCTCATTCCAATGCCAGCAGAGGAAAGTTTTTCACACTACTTTATTTGACCTGGTGTTGGGTCAAGACTGTGTATCCCCTACAGATTCAAAGTCTTCCCTGAGGACAAAAATATTATTTATTTATTTATTTATATTTGGTGGATACACATCATATTAGTTTTGAAGTGAGGTTATTTAGTCTGAATGGATTTGCCTTGTTACAATTTATGGGTTAGTGCCTATAGGCACTCTCCCATAAAGTATAACAAAGCATGGACATGTGAACAAATTCTGACCCAAAAAATAATTTTGAACTCCACCAGTTAAGTACCCTGAAAGTGAGGGCATAACAAAGTTAACCACTGAAAATCTGCCCAAATCTGAACCTTTTGTTTTACTAGGTCCGTTAAAACAATACTAGTTTCGAGCGAATGTGTCTTCACACTCCAGTTCTGAGTAAAGAATATCTGGAGGGGATGCGTGCACAAACAGCCCATCGGAATAAGATCTGCAGCCTCTCTGCACAGCCCCATTAGTCACATGAACTCCCTCGCTGTTATTGCATCTGAGTTAAGACAAAAGCGAGCATAACAACTGACTAATTTTGCTCTGGGTAACGGCAGATGAACCAGATTGTTGTGAGTCTCGAAGCTCATTCTCAAGTGAGTGAATGACTTGGACGGAGTTAGATCCGACTTTTTCTCGTTTACTATGAAACCGAGAAGTCGGAGTAATTGTAGCAGACTCTGAACATTGTTCTGAAGAATAATTCTGTTGCCGTATCTCTGAAGAATGTCATTCAAGTAAGCTAACGTTACCGCAGACGAATGAGCTTGTAAGTATGACATTACCGAGTTCATTATTAGAGTGAAAGCCCAAGGAGCCAGGTTCAGACCAAAGCACATTGCTCTGAACTGAAAAACCCTGCCTTGCATGGCGAACCACAGGTACTTTCTGAATGCCGGATGTACCATAACATGAAAGTAAGCATCCTTTAGATCCATGCTTGCCGCATAGTCGTTCACTCAAATGCTCACTCTTACCAACCGTATGGTTTCCATGTAGAACTTTGGAGCCACGATTAACTTGTTTATCCAGCTCAAGTCTATTACCGGTTGGAACGAGCCATCTGGCTTCTGTACGAGGAACAGGTGACTGTAAAAGCCTTGAGCATTTTGATTCCCGATGACCTCTATTGCTTCCTTTAATAAGAGAGCCTGTACCTCCGCTAGGAGAGACTCTCTTTAGAAAGGATCCGCAAGAAGATTTGTCCAACGCGGACATCTTGTTAGTGAGGGTTTTGCTCGGAATGATAGCCGTAGGCCTTCCGAGACTACACTTCTCACCCACTGATCTTCTGTGACTGCTATCCAGTTTCTCGCGAAGTTTGATAACCTTCCGCCAACTGGCAAGCAATAGAGGTCTTGACCATCACCTGTAGGACTTGCGAGGCTTACGGAAGGAGAAACTACGTCCTCTCGCTAAGATCCTCATCCCGTCGGCTTAGGGGTGTCTGACCAATAATCCTGATCAGACATACGTCTCTTTCCCAAGTCGCTGTATTGACAACCTCCAGAGTAATTATAAGAGGGTTTCTTGTACTCTCGCTAGAAGTTCCCTTTTGATGATTTTGATTTACAATGTCCTCGCTTACCCCGGTCTGCTGAAGCATGTTGCTGGGACGCAGACTTCAAAAGCAGAGCACTGGAAGCTTTCTTAGTAGCCTGTTCATAGACTAACAAAAGCTTGTCGTCAAATATAGTATGTCCTGTGACTGGAGCGACCCGGAGACAGCTTTTCACCTTGTCATCTATAAGTGATGACGACGCAAGGGCAGCATCACGTCTAATTAACTCCAGATTTGCCGCTGTCAGGGCAGAGTTATACGTGGCATACATGATTGCCCTGGAAAGAAATCTAAGTGAGGTACACACTTCCTCAAATTCCTTCCCGTTGAGACGTTGTGCCATAGCTCTGGTAAGGTGATCTGCATAGGACATAGCATCCAAATTCGCTCTATTCGATGAAATAGCACATTCCATTTCATCTGAGCAAATATTGAATGAAGCAGGTAAGGATATGTCTAAATCCCCGGCCTGCTCATCTAAATGCAGAGGAGCTCTCGGAAATCTTCTCCAACCATTTTAAATGAACGTGGTCCAAGGAATGGTATATTTATGGAAGATGTTGATAAGAAACCACCTTTCTTCCTTACACTAGAGATTAAATATTGCGTCGTCGACATGGCCGGAGGCCTGCGACACCTGTCAAGACTGAACCGGGAAAGAAAGAACTTTTTCCTTCCTCCGTATAAAGTCTGCGTCTAAAGATGCCAACGGTTTCTCCCTTGTTGTCGGAACTTGCTGATTCGGCGGAACAAATTCAGGATAGTATTGATGGATAAAATCCATCGCAACCATATGTTGCTCCGAAAGGGAAGGGTAATCCTCTTCCTTATCCCTTTCACCATCCGACTAAATCAGCTGAAAATCTCGGTCCGTTGCATCTGTGTGAACAGATCACTGGACCGACCCAGCGCCATTCGACAGCTCACTTCCGGAGTCTGAGGGAGGTTGCTCCTGTACTTGCTAGGATGCTGCGATCAGCTGTGCAATCTGCGACAGCAAGTCCGTCACCGAGGCTGGAGGAGCAGTGGTTTTCTGTTTTTAGCTGCTTGCTGATCCTGGGACTGCATTCCGGAGATGGATCTCTTCTCCGAACGTCCCAATGATTGATGCCTCAGGTCCCTAGTTACCAGATGGTCTGTCTTCACAGGCGAAGACTGGCTCCGTCTTTGCGCAGCTGGCTGGATATCCGAAGTCGGGTAGCTAGGATGCAGTTGTGTGTGCTTATGAATCGTAGCAGAGGAAGCTGTGACTGTAGCCGAGGCCGGATGCAGTCTAGACGGAGCGTCCTGAGCAGCAGGTGTGGACATATGCTCCGGCCTGTGCAAGTTCCTCATAACAACATCTGGCCTCAGATGTTGCTGGGTTAGAGAGAGACCTCTCCCGCTTGCGGCCTTTTCAGACCTCGCCAAGCCTCCCGACAAGAAACTTGCAGACTTCCTCCCTATTTCCGTCGTTGCTGGGTGAGCTTTTGTTTTTAAGGTGCTCACTCTACCCACTACACTTCCTTCGACCGCAATGGACAAACCCAGCGCTACGGCTCCCACGGACAGAGTAACCCCTTCACCGGTCGAGCTAGCTGCCTGCAAGGGATTAAGAAAACTAACTAGAGGCCTTATCCCTTGCCTAATATTCATTAGCAGCTAGATCTGTTTGCTCATCAGAGCGCGACAATGGTAGCACACTTTTATTGGGTGTCACAATGCCATCACCACGTTCTTGTTCCTCTGAAAAAGAAACTGAAAAACTTGAATTAACTTGCGGTGAGAGCACTGGTAGGCATCTCATTGCCAACAATGTACCGTGACACCCATTTCCAACATTTGTCATCCCAATTCACACATGTAGGACAAGAATCTGCAGGAGTACATCGACTACAGGCAAGGCAACAAGCATGTTAATCTGAGGAAGACTTCCGCGCCTTGCATTTAGAGCAGTAAGCTTTCATGATAAATCGAAAAATTAAGTCGATCGTACTCTCACAAACTCCACAAGAAATATATGATAAATAATAGCAATCAAAATCTAAATCGAAAAATTGAATTAAATATTTTTTTTTTAAAAAGCCTAAGTTCCCAAAGGAAACATGAAGAGGCCAAGGGCATCCCGATAGAGCCTAATTGAGGACAAAATCCAAATTTTTTGAGCTACACTACCGGAATCATAATTAATGTATCTTACAACAATCCTACAGTAATAATATCCAAATACTACATATATATAAAGACGTTGCCAATGTAAACGTCACAGGAAAAACCAGAAACAAGACATCAGGCACAGAAAAATGGCCCAATGTCAGTAACAGATTTTAAAGATACCAGATGTAAAGCAAGATCTTCAAACAATGAAAAAACGATACATCAGATAGAAGATGCAAGACCAAAATGACCTAACACCCCTAGGGTGAGGACGTAACCATGGGGATAAACAGAATAAACATTCTGTTACACATGTTACACTCCCAAGAGATTTAATAAAAAATTTCGATAAAAAATAACCAAAAAATCTTGGGAGTTTAACAGGAGGGCTTCAAGGAGGGATAGGGAAGGAACACTTAACAAACAGTGGATAAATCATTAGCAAGAATGATGACGTCAGGCATATGTCACGAAATTGGGAAACATGAAATTATTTTTATAATTATTATAAAGTTACAGCCCTAAACATTTCCTACCACCGTTGTTCACTTCCAACATCCATTTACAGCCTTGGATCCACGAATTTTACCATTGATTTGTGTCTGGCATCCTCAAAAAATGAGATTTAAATGCACAGATGTCTGTTCATTGTTGCTGACTTTAGGTCCAAACAAAGAATGATGGTTTGCACCAATTTCGATACCTTCCTGGATACTGCGCATGCACAGATCTCAAAAGTATGGAGGACCATCTAGGACTTGATTTTATCGGTTTTGCATGCAAATTTTGGGGATTGGGGGGCAAAATTTGTGTTTGGCCCTGGATTAATTTGAGTTATAACCAGCTAGTCTGGGACATTGGTAGTCATATAAAAATATAGATGTTTCAACAATGATTATGAATCCCAGCATGGCCACACAGGATTTATACAAAGGATGTGACTTATACACAGACATATTTGATAACTTGTAAATAAAATCAGAACATATTTTATTACAGAGGTGATGTATAGTAACACACAAGATGTTCAGGCTGTCAAAACAATACACAATAACAAGTAAGACAAGAGCGCACGTATCGCTGAAGCAATACAATGTCCCCTACCGGACTAATGAGCATTAATAATTATACAAATGTTATAACCTAGATGTGATCTGCATGAATTCCGTTGAAGTATTTCCCCAAAAAGTCCAGAAAACTGATATTTTGGTGCCTTTCCATATTTCCAAGGGCCCTAACTCACACAAGAATACTGCAATCAGCATGAAACTCAAACCTGATCTCTAAGTCATCGTTCTATAGTAGGTTACCAAGAATGAAATCATTCGGTTGAAGCATTTCCAAAAAAAGTCCGGAAAACTAAAGTATGACTGACAGACTGGCTGACAGACTGACGGATGGACAGAGTGCAAATGAAACATGATCTGTAAGTCACCATTTTATAGTAGGTTACCAAAAATGAAATCATTCCGTTGAAGCGTTTCCAAAAAAAGTCCGGAAAACTAAAGTATGACCGACAGACTGACTGATGGACAGACTGACGGATGGATGGACAGAGTGTAAATGAAACTTGATCTGTAAGTCATCGTTCTATAGTAGGTTACCAAAAATGAAATCATTCTGTTGAAGCGTTTCCAGAAAAAGTCCGGAAAGTTAAAAAATTTATAGTAATTTATATATTTTTTATACTTACCAATGACCCAGACTTAGCTGGTGCTAACTCCACAAAAAACCAGGGCCAAACACAAATTTTGCCCCCCAATCCCCAAAATTTGCATCCAAAACAAAAAGAAATCATGTCCTAAAGGACCTCCATAGTACGACTCTACTGCGCATGCGCAGTGACGCAGTCGTCCCGAAATTGGCGCCAAATATCATTCTTACTGGCAGTGCCTGGTCAGCGCTATGTACTCAGCGGGGAGGCAAGAGTTCCCAACTCAGGGAGGGCCATCCCCGTCTGGGTCATTGGTAAGTATAAAAAATATATAAATTACTATAAATTTTTTAACATTTTTATACTGTACCAATGACCCAGACTTAGCTGAATAGTAAACAGGCTGGAGGGCCTAGGACATAGAGGAAAATCCAATAAGCTCAATTATAAAATAAAGAGGTAACCCCTTAAGGAGAAAAGGAGTATTAGGCTTTACATGTATCTTTCTTATTAAATATTTAAATTAGAAAGATACACTACCCTTAATAATTGAGCACAATAACATTCATGTTCTCTATTAACATCCAGTATAACCTTTATACTAATTATTTTTAAAGCAAGCCAATAAATAAAGTAGTCCAGAGAATTGAGACTCTTTATAATCATTTAAAAGTGTCCGAGTATTGTATATTAAAGCCCGTTTGACACTTGACATATACAAATGCTTCACACCGAGCTACACTTTAAAAATAAGACATGAATGAAATTAAACATTAATATTACACTTTAAAACCATCCCGGAAGCGACTCAGAAATACTGTCTTGGAGGAGGCATTCCCTTGCTTTTCACTATAAAGCAGGTGACCTAAGGGAACACCCGCCCCCCCCCCCCCCCCTTCCCCTTGCCCTGGGTCAAATAGCCCAGAGCGAAGAGGGCAGCCGGACGGAGTCACTGCCGGAACAGAAAGCCTGCATAACTATAGTTGCAACTGTTTAGTGGACGACATTCTGAGCAACAGATAACGGACCTAAACAATGCAGGTCTCCAGAAATGGACTCAATATTTCTGAGATAAAAATTAGTAAATGTGGATGGCTGAGACCAATAAGCAGCCTTCATTAAATCTGTAATAGCAACACTATTAGCATAAGCCCAGGAAGTAGAAAGAGCTCTTACTTCATGAGCAGAAATCTTAAGCACAGACTGCTGAGAAGAAGATAAATCTTCATACGCAGTACGGATAGTTAACTGAATCCATCTAGCAATAGAATGGACTGAAATGTCCTTTCTATTAGGCATCAAAGACAGAAAGAAACGTTTCCGTCCCTTTCTGATGAACTGAGATCTCTGTTTATAGATACGTAGTGCTCTAACAGGACAGAGTAAAGGCCTACGCCCGTCTGAAGACGGAAGAGCCTTAATAACAATAGGTTCCGGATATTTATTAGGAGCCTGATTCTTAGCTAAAAAACCGACATTAGTAGTGAAGGTGATAGTGTTCCCAACACTACGATAATGAGAATCATCCACCGATAGTGCATGAAGCTCACTGACTCTTCTGGCAGAAGAGAAAGCTAAGAGAAAAGCTGTCTTATAAGATAAGAATTTGAAATCTACTGTCCCAAGAGGTTCAAATGGCTTTTCCTTCAATTTAAGGAGAACCCAAGCTAAATTCCACTTAGGAATTAATCTAAGAGTTCTGGGTCTATTTATCGAAAAGTTTCTAACCAATTTCGATAAAGAGACATTAGATCCAATTTGTAAACTATCATGATGTGCATAGGTATCAGATAACATAGATCTATAACCCTTTATAGTAACCGGTTGCAGTTTGATTTCGTCAAACAAGTATACTAGAAAGTTAGCAATGTCTGGTATAGAGGGATCAAATATATCAACAGAATGATCCCTACACCAACGACGGAAAACCTTCCACTTAGCCGCATAGTTTAGCGAAGAGGAGGTCCTCCTACAGTTAGAAATCGCGTCCACTGCTCGTCCTGTAAAGTGCTTGCCATGCAAGAAGGACCGCACAACGGAAAAACGTGAAGGTTGAGACCTTGCGGGTTGTGATGCAGTTGGCGCGATTTCCCCTGCCAAAGAAGATCCTCTCGTGGAGGGAGCTTCCGCGGTAGGTCCCACAACAGACACCTGAGTAGATTTATCCACGGTCTCTGTGGCGACAGAGATGCTACCAACAGAATCTTGCATTGAGATTGTTTTATCTTTAGCAATACTTGTTGAATTAACGGCGCTGGAGGATACGCATATCCTATCATTCCGTCCCAAGGGATCGATAGAGCGTCTACAGCAAATGCTCTTGGATCCGGACACGGGGACACATACGTCTGCAACTGATTGTTGAGATGTGTCGCAAATAAGTCTATCATTGGCCGTTCCCATTGGTAGCAAATCTGATTGAATACTTGTTTGTTGAGAGTCCACTCCGACGGCAACAAGCGACCCTTTCGAGAAAGGGAGTCTGCTAGCACATTCAGACGACCCGGTATGTGACGGACCGAAAGAAGAACGTGATGTTCCAACGCAAACAGAAGGATTCTTTCCGTTAGATTGAACAACGGAACTGAATGAGTGCCTCCCTGATTCCGTATATACGCCACTACTGTCGTATTGTCGGATAGGATTTGGACATGAGCATCGTGAATAATGTCCATCCAGTGACGTAACGCAAGCCAAATTGACATCATTTCCTTGATGTTTATGTGCTTGCACAGGAATTGCGGATCCCAAAGACCCTGGCATCTCGAATCCGTTGGGATTAATGATGCACCCCAACCTGTTTGACTGGCATCCGTCATAATGGTAAAACTCGGATCCGGCAACTGCAGCGGAACTCCTTGAGTTAACCACTGAATGTTTGCCCAAGTCTGAATCTCTTGTTTCACTTGATCTGACAAGAGAACGTCTACATCGAGCGAATGAATTTTCACACTCCAATTCTGAGTCAAGAAAATTTGAAGAGGCCGTGTGCGTAGCCGTCCCATCGGAATGAGATCCGCAGCGGCTCCGCACAGACCTATCAGTCTCATAAATTCTCTCGCTGTGACTTTGTCTGTATTTAGACAATAGCGAGCGTAACAACTGACTAATTTCGCTCTGGTTAACGGCAGATGAACGAGATTGTTGTGCGTCTCGAAGCTCATTCCCAGATGAGTGAATGACTTGGACGGCACCAGATCCGACTTCTCCTCGTTTACTATGAAACCGAGACGTCGGAGCAATAGAAGAAGATTCTGAACATCGTTCTGAAGCGTTAACTCGTTGCCGTACCTCTGAAGAATGTCGTCCAGGTAGGCCGACGTTACCGCAGACGAATGAGCTCGGAAGTAAATCATTACCGAGTTCATTACCCGAGTGAAAGCCCAGGGTGCTAGATTCAATCCGAAGCACATGGCCCGGAACTGATACACCACTCCTAGGACTGCGAAGCGTAGATACTTTCGGAATGTCGGATGTACCATGACGTGAAAGTACGCATCTTTGAGATCTATGCTCGTTGCATAATCGTTCACCCGAATACTCGCTCTGACCGATCGAATCGTCTCCATATAAAACTTCAGAGCGATGATCAGCTTGTTTATCCAGCTCAAATCTATGACTGGACGGAACGAGCCGTCTGGTTTCGGAACCAGAAACAGATGGCTGTAGAATCCCAGCGATTCCTGGTTTTCTACGACCTCTACCGCGTTCTTCATTAAAAGAGACTGCACCTCTGATAGCAGAGCGTCTCTTTTCTGAGGGTTTGACGGAAGATGAGTCCACTTTGGATTTCGAGTTAATGGAGGCTTTCGTTTGAAGGATATCTTTAGACCTTCCGAAGTCACTCCTCTCACCCACGGGTCGTCCGTAATCGACGCCCACTCTTGAGAAAAACTCGACAACCTTCCGCCAACCGGAACGCGATAGAGGTTTGAGCCATCACCTCCTGGATCTGCGAGGCCTGCGGTAGGAGAAACCACGTCTTCCACGACCCGCACCTCGCCTCGTCGACCTCGGGGCGTCCGACCGATTGTCCCGGCCTGAAGGACGTCCCGAACGAGAGTCGCTATTCTGACGGTCTCTCGAATAAGAGCTAGAGGACGCACCGGAACCTCTATAGGAACCTCTCTTGGGCGGATAAGACCCAGAAGTGCCCGCCTTATTCGTGTCTGCTGAATCCGACCTTTTAGGAGCGGATCTAAACAACAGAGAATCACTAGCTTTCTTTTTAATATTATCATAAATAGCGGAAAGCTTGCCGTCAAAGAGAAGATCTCCTGAGACCGAAGCGACTCTAAGAGAGTTCTTCACCTTAGAATCCACTAGTGTGGATGTAGACAGGGCTGCGTCACGTCTAACCAACTCCAGATTTGCCACTGAAAGGGCGGAGTTACATGTGGAATAAGCTACTGCCCTTGAAAGAAGTCTTAAGGAGGATTGTATATCCTGAAACTCTTCCCCTTGAAGACGCAGTGATAACGCCTTCGTAAGGTGATCTGCGTAAGATAAGGCATCTAAATTGGCTCTGTTAGACGCAATAGCTGTTTCCAACACTGCGGTTGGAATAGAAGCTGACGACGGTAATGATAGCTCTAAGTCTTCCGCCTCGTCGTCCATACGCAGAGGAACTCTCGGTATACCCTGACCTGCCGTGTCGAATTTATTCCTTGCATTAATGAAAGGCAGGTTGAGAGTATTTGCGGACAAGAAGCCTGCTTTCCCTGTCCTGGAAGCAAGTTTAAAAATAGCGTCGTTCAATAATTCAAATGTTCTTGCAACATTATTGGACTGCGACGGAAACTCGGGAGCGATGTCCCTGAACCGCTCGAAAAAATCAGAGTCCAATGACGCTATAATTCTCCTGTCCGGAAGCGCAGCAGTCTGGCCCGACGGAACAACTTGAGGAAGAAAGTGCCGGATGAAGTCTACGGCAGCTTTGTGTTGTTCCGAAAGGGATAGCTCCAATTCATCCGTATCCCTTTCACCATCCGGTCGGACCTCCCGATGTTCCCGGTCGTCCGCCCCCGATGCTTCGGCGGAGCGTACCGACCCAGCGCCGTCGGATAATTCTCGATCCGACACCGTCTCTGTCGGCTGCTGGGATGCTGCGATAAGCTGTGCTATCTGCACTAGAATGTCCGACGTCGAGACCTGCGGAGGAGCGGTCTTTCGCTGCTTTGCCGAGGGCAGCTCCGCATCAGATGGCTCCCGCATACTTTTCCTATGCGAACGTCCGGAGTCCATCGGTCTCGAATCCCTGGCTGCCGGATGGTGTGACCTGGTCGCCGAATAATCCTTCATCGGCGAAGCTGGCAAGATATCGGAGGTCACGCAGCCAAGGTGCGGTCGTGTGCGCCGGCGAGAAGAGGAAGCCTTAACAGTCTCTGCGGACTGCTTATACAACGGAGCGTCCCGAGCGACGGACGTATGCTCCGCTAAAGACACATTTTGTACCACAACATCTGGTCCCAGATGTTGTTGTACGAGAGAGGGGCCTCTCTCGCTCGCGGCCCGGCTGGACCTGGACGAGCTAGGAACCGGACTAAAAGGCTTCCTCCGTTCTCGTTCACTATCCGCCGTCACTGGGTGTGCATCTATTATTTTTATAGTGCTCGCATCACCCAAAATTTCCTCTTGGACCGCATCGGACGAACCCGGCTGCCGAACCATTCGGTGAATGGACGCTACACCGGGCGAGCTAGCGGACGACATTTGTCTAATCTCCATGAGCACTTTTGCCGCTAGCTCTGTATTTAATTGTGACGACGGACGCACACTTGAAGAAGATAACATGGAAACATCACCCTGTTCTGGTTCCTCTGAAATAGAAACTGAGAGAGTAGAGTGACCTTGTGGAGAAAGAGCCGGCATCGCTCTTTCTCCAGAAACAACATATCGTGACACACGTTTCCAATGTTTCTCATCCCAATGTTCACATACAGGACAGGGATTAATGCGAGAACACTGACTACAATTAATGCAATAATCATGAAAGTCAGAGGAAGATTTCTTCCTATTACAATTTGAACAAGTTCCCTTCATTGTGAAAGAACAACAATAAGTCCTAGTTACTCGCAAAAACCCCTGACACAAAGATACATAATAACATGATCCATTAATAAATGAAAAAACAATTGCAAAACAAAATAATTTTGAAAAAATATTTTTTCAGAGAAGCCCAAGTTGCTGAAAAGTAACGTTGAGCCCCGATGGATCCGATGGCAAAGTGTGGTCAAAAATTTTAAAATTATATAAAATAATTAATGAGACACTTTCGGATAATATAAATGTATCTTATAATGAGATAAACTACCTCAAAGGCAAACAGCCCCCCTCAAAAAAGGCTGTTGCCAATGAAAACAAACAGTGTAAACACAGAAGAAAACATGACTCCAGGCACTGAAAAAACTGGCCCGGAATCAGTCATCAATTACACTCTATCTGATGCAAAACAGAGACTCCCAGGGGAGAATCTGCAGAACATCAGATGGAAGATGCAGAACACAAACGTTATACACCCATGGGTGAAAACGTAACTATGGGGAAAATAACAGAAAACATTCTGTAACCAAGCAACTCTCCCAGGGAATTTTTAGAAATGAAACTTCTCAAAAATATGCCAAAAGCATGGGAGAATTGCAAGGGGGGACTTTAGAAGGTTAGGGGAGAGGAAACACTGAATAAGCAGTGCAACAATTAGCAAGAATGACAACAAGAGGCGTTTGCCTCGAAAATAGGCAACTTAACATAATTTCAACAAAAAATTTTAAGTACAGCCCTGATTATTTTTTGCCACTTCTTTTTTCCTCTCCTCCTTCTATCCTCCTTAGAATCACATTTTCTCCAAGAATTACGTGTCTGGCATCCTTTAAACTGAGATTTACAAGCACAAAGATCAGTGAGATGTTGACTGATGAAGGGCCAAACAGAGAATGATATTTGGCGCCAATTTCGGGACGACTGCGTCACTGCGCATGCGCAGTAGAGTCGTACTATGGAGGTCCTTTAGGACATGATTTCTTTTTGTTTTGGATGCAAATTTTGGGGATTGGGGGGCAAAATTTGTGTTTGGCCCTGGTTTTTTGTGGAGTTAGCACCAGCTAAGTCTGGGTCATTGGTACAGTATAAAAATACTGATATTTTTGCGCTTTTCCATATTTCCAAGGGCCATAACTCACACAAGAATAAGGCAATCAGCATGAAACTCAAACTTGATCTGTAAGTCATCGTTCTATATTAGGTTACCAAAAATGAAATCATTCCATTGAACCATTTCCAAAAAAAGTCCAGAAAGTTAAAAAATTTATAGTAATTTATATATTTTTTATACTTACCAGACATAGCTGGTGCTAACTCTTAAAATACTAGGGCCAAACACAAATTTTGCCCCCCAATCCCCAAAATTTGCATCTAAAACCAAAAGAAATCATGTCCTGAAGGTCCTCCATACTTTGCCCTTACTGCGCATGCGCAGTGTCAAGGACGTTCCGAAATTGGCGCCAATTATCATTCTTACAAGCAGTGCCTGGTCAGCGCTATGTACTCAGTGGGGAGGTATGAGTTCCCAACTCCTGGGAGGGCCATCCCCGTCTGGGTCATTGGTAAGTATAAAAAATATATAAATTACTATAAATTTTTTAACATTTTTATACTGTACCAATGACCCAGACATAGCTGAATAGTAAAAAGGCTTGAGAGCCCAGGACATAGAGGAAAATCCAATAAGCTCAACTATATAACATAGAGTCAACCCCTCAAGGAGAAAAGGGGTATTAGGCTTTACATGTATCTTTCTTATTTTATGATAAATTAGAAAGATACAATACCCTTCATAATTGAGCACAATAACATTCATGTTCTCTATTAACATCCAGTATAACCCTTTATACTAATTATTTTTAAAGTAAGCCAATAAATAAAGTTAGTCCAGAGAATTGAGACTCTTTATATTCTTTAAAAGTGTCCGAGGATTGTATATTAACGCCCGTTTGACACTTCACATATACAAATGCTTCACACCGAGCTACACTTTAAAAATATGACATGAATGAATTTTTAACATTAATATTACACTTTAAAACCATCCCGGAAACGACTTAGAATTACTGACTCCAGAGGAGGAATTCCCTTGCTTTTCACTATAAAGCAGGTGACCTAAGGGAACACCCTCCCCCCCCCCCCCATCCCCTTGCCCTGGGTCAAATAGCCCAGAGCGAAGAGGGCAGCAGGACGGAGTCACTGCCGGAACAGAAAGCCTGCATAACTATAGTTGCAACTGTTTAGTGGACGACATTCTGAGCAACAGATATCGGACCTAAACAATGCAGGTCTCCAGAAATGGACTCAATATTTCTGAGATAAAAATTTGTGAATGTGGATGGCTGAGACCAATAAGCAGCCTTCATTAAATCTGTAACAGCAACACTATTTGCGTAAGCCCAAGATGTAGAAAGAGCTCTTACTTCATGAGCCGAAATCTTAAGCACAGACTGCTGAGTAGAAGATAAATTTTCATAAGCAGTACGGATAGTTAATTGAATCCATCTAGCAATAGAATGGACCGAAATGTCCTTTCTATTAGGCATCAGAGACAGAAAGAAGCGTTTTCGTCCCTTTCTGATAAACTGAGATCTTTGTTTATAAATACGTAAAGCTCTAACAGGACAGAGTAAAGGCCTACGCCCGTCTGAAGACGGCAGAGCCTTAATAACAATAGGTTCCGGATATTTATTAGGAGCCTGATTCTTAGCTAAAAATCCAACATTAGTAGTGAAGGTGATAGTGTTCCCGACACTACGATAGTGAGAATCGTCCACCGATAGTGCATGAAGCTCACTGACTCTACTAGCAGAAGAGAAAGCTAAGAGAAAAGCTGTCTTATAAGACAAGAATTTGAAATCTACTGTCCCAAGAGGCTCAAATGGCTTTTCCTTTAGAATCCAAGAAGAACCCAAGCTAAATTCCACTTAGGAATTAATCTAAGAGTTCTGGGTCTATTTATCGAGAAGTTTCTAACTAACTTAGATAAAGAGACATTAGATCCAATTTGTAAACTATCGTGGTGTGCATAGGTATCAGATAACATAGACCTATAACCCTTAATAGTAACAGGCTGCCGTTTGATTTTGTCAAACAAGTATACTAGAAAGTTTGCAATGTCTGGTATGAAGGGATCAAAAATATCAACAGAATGATCCCTACACCAATGACGAAAAACCTTCCACTTAGCCGCATAGTTTAGCGAAGAGGAGGTCCTCCTACAGTTAGAAATCGCGTCCACTGCTCGTCCTGTAAAGTGCTTGCCATGCAAGAAGGACCGCACAACGGAAAAACGTGAAGGTTGAGACCTTGCGGGTTGTGATGAAGTTGACACGGTTTCCCCTGCGAAAGAAGATCCTCCCGTGGAGGAAGCTTTCGTGGTAAGTCCCACAGCAGACACCTGAGTAGATTTATCCACGGTCTCTGTGGAGACAGAGATGCTACCAACAGAATCTTGCATTGAGATTGTTTTATCTTTAGCATTACTTGCTGAATTAACGGCGCTGGAGGATACGCATATCCTATCATTCTGTCCCATGAGATTGATAGAGCGTCTACTGCAAATGCTCTTGCATCCGGACATGGTGACACATACGTCTGCAACTGATTGTTGAGATGTGTCGCAAATAAGTCTATCATTGGCCGTTCCCATTGGTAGCAAATCTGATTGAATACCTGTTTGTTGAGAGTCCACTCCGACGGCAACAAGCGACCCTTCTGTGAAAGGGAGTCTGCTAGTACATTCAGACGACCCGGTATATGACGGACCGAAAGTAGAACTTGATGTCCTAGAGCAAACAGAAGGATTCTTTCCGTTAAATTGAATAACGGAACGGAATGAGTGCCTCCCTGGTTCCGGATATACTACGCCACTACTGTCGTATTGTCGGACAGGATTTGGACATGAGCTTTCTGAATAATGTCCATCCAATGACGTAACGCAAGCCAAATTGACATCATTTCCTTGATGTTTATGTGCTTGCTTAGAAATTGTGGATCCCAAAGACCCTGGCATCTCGAATCCGTTGGGATCAATGATGCACCCCAACCTGTTTGACTGGCATCCGTCATAATCGTGAAACTCGGATCCGGCAACTGCAGCGGAACTCCCTGAGTCAACCACTGAATGTTTGCCCAAGTCTGAATCTCTTGTTTCACTTGATCTGACAAGAGAACGTCTATGTCGAGCGAATGAATCTTCACACTCCAATTCTGAGTCAAGAAAATTTGGAGAGGACGAGTGCGTAACCGCCCCATCGGAATGAGATCCGCAGCGGCTCCGCACAGACCTATCAGTCTCATGAACTCCCTCGCTGTGACTTTGTCTGCATAAAGACAATAGCGAGCGTAACAACTGACTAATTTCGCTCTGGTTAACGGCAGATGAACGAGATTGTTGTGCGTCTCGAAGCTCATTCCCAGATGAGTGAATGACTTGGACGGCACCAGATCCGACTTCTCCTCGTTTATAACAAAACCGAGATGTCGGAGCAATAGAAGCAGATTCTGCACATCGTTCTGAAGCGTTAACTCGTTGCCGTACCTCTGAAGAATGTCGTCCAGGTAGGCCGACGTTACCGCAGACGAATAAGCTCGGAAATATATCATCACCGAGTTCATTACCCGAGTGAAAGCCCAGGGTGCTAGGTTCAATCCGAAGCACATCGCTCGGAATTGATACACCACTCCTAGGACTGCGAAGCGTAGATACTTTCTGAATGTCGGATGTACCATGACATGAAAGTACGCATCTTTGAGATCTATGCTTGTAGCATAATCGTTCACCCGAATACTCGCTCTGACCGATCGAATCGTCTCCATATAGAACTTTGGAGCGAAGATCAGCTTGTTTATCCAGCTCAAATCTATGACTGGACGGAACGCGCCGTCTGGTTTCGGAACCAGAAACAGATGGCTGTAGAATCCCGGTGTTTCCTGGTCTACTACGACCTCTACCGCGTTCTTCATTAAAAGAGACTGCACCTCCGATAACAGAGCGTCTCTTTTCTGCGGATTTGACGGAAGTGGAGTCCATTTTGGACTTCGAGTTAAAGTAGGCTTTCGTTTGAAGGATATTCTTAGACCTTCCGAAATCACCCCTCTCACCCACGGGTCGTCCGTAATCGACGCCCACTCTTCTGAAAAACTCGACAACCTTCCGCCAACCGGAACACGATAGAGGTTGAAACCATCACCTCCTGGACCTGCGAAGCCTGCGGGAGGAGAAACCACGTCCTCCACGACCCGCACCTCATCCCGTCGACCCCAGGGCGTCCGACCGGTTGTCCCGGCCCGAAGGACGGCCCGCACGTGAGTCGCTGCCTTGACGGTCTCTTGAATAAGACCAAGAGGATGCACCGGAACCTCTATAGGAACCTCTCTTGGGCGCATTAGTCCCAGAAGTGCCTGTCTTACTCTTTTCTGCCGTATCCGACTTTTTGGAAGCGGATTTAAAGAGCAGAGAATCCGAAGCTTTCTTAGTAATTTTATCGTAGATTGCAGAAAGCTTGCCATCGAAGAGAAGCTCTCCGGAGACCGAAGCGACTCTGAGAGAGTTCTTCACCTTACTATCCACGCGTGTGGATGTAGCTAGGGCTGCGTCACGTCTAACCAACTCCAAGTTTGCCACTGAAAGGGCGGAGTTATACGTGGAATAAGCTACTGCCCTTGAAAGAAGTCTTAAAGAGGATTGTATATCCTGGAATTCTTTCCCTTGAAGACGTAGTGATAACGCCTTTGTAAGGTGGTCTGCGTAAGATAAAGCGTCTAAACTGGCTCTGTTAGACGTAATTGTCGTATCCAACACCGCGGTTGGAATGGACGTAGACGACGGTAATGACAATTCTAAGTCTTCCGCCTCGTCGTCAAGACGCAGAGGAACTCTCGGAACACCCTGTCCTGCGGTATCGAATTTATTCCTTGAATTAATGAAAGGCAGGTTAAGAGCATTGGCAGACAAGAAACCAGCTTTGCCTGTTTTGGAAGCAAGCTTGAAGATAGCGTCGTTCAATAATTAAAATGTTCTTGTGACATTATTGGACTGAGACGGAAACTCAGGGACGATGTCTCTGAACCGCTCGAAGAATTCAGTGTCCAATGACGCTATCAGTCTCTTGTCCGGTACCGCAGCAGTCTGGCCCGACGGAACAACTTGAGGAAGGAAGTGCTGGATGAAAACCACAGCAGCTTTATGTTGTTCCGAAAGGGATAGCTCCAAGTCATCAGTATCCCTTTCGCCATCCGGTCGGACCTCACGATGCTCCCGGTCGTCCGCACCCGATGCTTCGGCGGAGCGTACCGACCCAGCGCCGTCGGATAATTCCCGATCTGACACCGATTCTGTCGATTGCTGCGATAATTTGTGCTATCTGAGCTAGCACGTCCGTCATCGAGGCCTGCGGAGTAGCAGACTTTCGCTGCTTAGCCGCGGGAAGTTCCGCATCAACTGACTCCCGCATACTCTTCCTATGCGAACGTCTGGAGTCTACCGGCCTCGTGTCCCTGGCTACCGGATGGCGTGACGTGGTCGCCGATGAATCCCTAATCGGCGAAGCTGGTAGAATATCTGCGGTTACGTAGCCAAGGTGCGGTCGTGTGCGCTGCTGAGAGAATGAGGAAGCCTGAGCAGTCTCAGCGGACTGCCTATACAACGGAGCGTCCCGAGCGACGGACGTGTGCTCCGCTTGCGACACATTTTGTACCACAACATCTGGTCCCAGATGTTGTTGTACGAGAGAGGGGCCTTTCTCGCTCGCGGCCCGGCTGGACCTGGACGAGCTAGGAACCGGACTAGAAGGCTTCCTCCGATCTCTCCTTTTATCTGCCGTCACTGGGTGTGCACCTTGTATGTTTATAGTGCTCGCATCACCCAACACTTCTTCCTGGACCGCAACGGACGAACCCGGCTGCCGAACCATTCAGTGAATGGATGCTACACCGGGCGAGCTAGCGGACGACAGCGCCGTCGATCCTACTCGGGACCTCTTAGGCAACTGTCGTATCTGGATGAGCACTTTTGCCGCTAGCTCTGCATTCAATTGTGACGACGGAAGCGCACTTTTGGAGGATAACATGGAAACATCACCCTGTTCTTGTTCCTCTGAAATAGAAACTGATAGACTAGTGGCCCTGTGGAGAAAGGACCGGCATGGCCCTTTCCCCGCTAACAACATACCGTGACACACGTTTCCAATGTTTATCATCCCAATATTCACATATTGAACAGGAGTTAGTGCGAGTACACTGACTGCAATTAATACAATGATCATGAAAGTCAGAGGAAGATTTCTTCCTATTACAATTTGAAAAATATCTTTTCATTGTGAAAAGACAACAAGTCCTAGTACTTACACAAACCCCTAAAAACAAAGATACATAATAACATGATCCATTAACATTGAAAAAACAATTGAAATCAAAAGTAATTTTTGAAAAATATTTTTTCAGCAAAGCCCAAGTTTCTGAAAAGTAACGTTGAGCCCCAAAGGATCCCAAGGCTAAGTGTGGACAAAAATTTTAAAATAATTTTAAATAATTAATGCAACACTTACGGATAATAATAATGTATCTTATAATGAGATAAACTACTCCAAAGGCAAAAAGCCCCCCTCAAAAGTGATTGTTGCCAATGTAAACAAGAAGTGTATAAACACTAGAAAACATGACTCCAGGCACAGACAATCCTGGCCCGAAATCAGTTATCAAAATACACACTATCTGATGCAAAACAGAGACTTCCAGGGAAGAATCTGCAGAACATCAGATGGTAGATGCAGAACACAACGTCTAAACACCCATGGGTGAAAACGTAAACATGGGGAAAATAACAGAATTCATTCTGTTACCAAGCTAATTCTCCCAAGAAATTTTAGTAGTAATCTTACTCAAAAATATGCCAAAAGCATGGGAGAATAGCAAGGGGGTACTTACAGGACAAGGGAAGAGGAAACACTGAATAAGCAGTGCAACTTCATAGCAAGAATGACAACGACAGGCCCATGCCTCGAAAATAGGCAACTTAACATAATTTCATTACAAAATTTTAAGTTACAGCCCTGAATATTTTCTGTCACTCCTTTTTTCTCTCCTCCTTCTATATCCTCCTTAGAATCACTATTTCTCCAATATTTATGTGTCTGGCATCATTTAAACTGAGATTTACAAGCACAAAGATCAGTGAGATGTTAACTGATGAAGGGCCAAACAAAGAATGATAATTGGCGCCAATTTCGGAACGTCCTTGACATTGCGCATGTGCAGTAAGGGCAAAGTATGGAGGACCTTCAGGACATGATTTCTTTTGGTTTTAGATGCAAATTTTGGGGATTGGGGGGGAAAATTTGTGTTTGGCCCTAGTATTTTAAGAGTTAGCACCAGCTATGTCTGGGTCATTGGTACAGTATAAAAATACTGATATTTTGGCGCTTTTCCATATTTCCAAGGGCCATAACACACACAAGAATAATGCAATCAGCATGAAACTCAAACCTAATCTGTAAGTCATCGTTCTATAGTAGTTTAGCAATGAAAGTGTCAATGACACTGTAGCTCAACTTGTCAAGACAAAGACATGTACATGTATAGTGTGTGACACAGCAATGAAAAACATCTAGGTAATGACCTGATAACAAAGGTACATATAAAGTATTGTAACGGTCTGTACATAAATACTGACCACTGCCTGTAACAAATGTATAGGTAAAGTATTGTAAAGGTGGGTGACAGTCTGATGCTAAACTAGAAAACCAGAGTGGGTCTGACTGAACCCCAAATTATTTGTTCTCATAGCACAGTGATAACAAAGGCACCCCAAAACACACTCGTTCTTGTCCCAAGGTGAAAACAAAGGTACCCAAGAAGTTTTGTGAAGATCAGTTCATAAATACGAGCTGTATAGAACTTGTGACAAAAAACTGATTGGACCTAATTTCGGTACAAAATGGCCACTGGCAGCCATCTTGAATTTTGGACCGTACCCAGAAACACTCATTCTCGTCCCAAGGTGATAACAAAGGTACCCCCAAGAAGTTTTGTGAAGATCGGTTCATAAATACAGCCTCTACCCTGAGCCATATTGACATGTGTGCTTACATTGTGTAAGTAGCACTGAATAAATCAAAGTTCATCTAATTTGCATAATTTCTGCACGAAAAAAAACCCCTTACAATATGTGATGTATTCCATGTTACTAAACATTCATACAAAAATTTATTCAAATCAGAACTTTCATACAGAAGTTCTGTACAAAAGACTGATTGCACTAATTTTGGTACAAAATGGCTGCTGGTGGCCATCTTGAATTTCGGACCACACCCAAAAACACTCGCTCTCATCCCACGGTGATAACAAAGGTACCCAAGAAGTTTCGTAAAGATTGGTTCATAAATATGGCCTCTAGTCTGAGCTGTATAGAAGTTGTGTACAAAACACTGATCAGACCTAATTTCGGTACAAAATGGCCACTGGCAGCCATCTTGAATTTTAGACTGCAACCAGAAACACTCGTTCTCGTCCCAAGGTGATAACAAAGGTACCCAAGACATTTCGTGAAGATCAGTTCATAAATGCAGACTCTAGTCTGAGCCGTATTGACATGTGTACTTACTGTGTGGAAGTCGCACTGAAAAAATCAAAGTTCATCTAATTTGCATAATTTCTGCACGAGAAAAAAACCCGTATTATATGTGATGTATCCCATGGTACTAAACATTCACACAAAAAATTATTCAAATCAGCGCTTTCATATGGAAGTTCTGTGCAAAAATCTGATTGCACCTAATTTTGTACAAAATGGCTGCCATCGGCCATCTTGAATTTCGGACCGGACCCCAAAACACTCGTTCTCATCCCACAGTGATACCAAAGGTACCCAAAAAGTTTTGTAAAGATCGGTTCATAAATACGGCCTCTAGCCCGAGCCGTATTGGCACTTGCACTTACAGTGCTGAAAGTAACACCCAAAAACATCAAAATTAATCTAATTTGCACAATTTACGCACGAGAAAAAAACTCGTATTATATGTGATGTATCCCATAGTACTAAACATGCATACAAAAAATTATTCAAATCAGAGCTTTCATATGGAAGTTCTGTACAAAAAAAAACAGATTTCTGCATCGTCGGTACAAAATGGCGGCTGGCAGCCATCTTGAATTTTGGACCGCACCCAAAAACACTCGTTCTCGTCCCACGGTCATAACAAAGGTACCCAAGAAGTTTCGTAAAGCTCGGTTCATAAATACGGTCTCTAGCCCGAGCCGTATCCAATTGTTGGAGTACGGACAGACGGCCAGACGGACAGACGGACGACGGACCATGACAAAAGCTCAAATTTGGCTTTGCCAAAGTTGAGCTAAAAATGAAATCATTTCATTGAAGCGTTTCCCAAAAAACAGTGGAAAACTGATATTTTGGTGCTTTTCCATATTTCCAAGGGCCGTAACTCACACAAGAATAATGCAATCAGCATGAAACTCAAACTTGATCTGTAAGTCATCGTTCTATAGTAGTTTACCAAAAATGAAATCATTCCGTTGAAGCGTTTCCAAAAAAACACCGAAAAACTGATATTTTGGTGCTTTTCCATATTTCCAAGGGCCGTAACTTACACAAGAATAATGCAATCAGTATGAAACTCAAACTTGATCTGTAAGTCATCGTTCTATAGTAGTTTACCAAAAATGAAATCATTCCGTTGAAGCGTTTCCAAAAAAACTCCGTAAAGTTAAAAAATTTATAGTAATTTATATATTTTTTATACTTACCAATGACCCAGACATAGCTGGTGCTAACTCTTAAAATATAGGGCCAAACACAAATTTTGCCCCCCAATCCCCAAAATTTGCATCTAAAACTAAAGAAAACATGTCCTGAAAGGCCCTCCACACTTCGCCCCTACTGCGCATGCGCAGTGTCAAGGACGTTCCGAAATTGGCGCCATTAATCATTCTAATAACCAGTGCCTGGTAAGCGCTATGTACTCAGCGGGGAGGCAAGAGTTCCCAACTCCTGGGAGGGCCATCCACGTCTGGGTCATTGGTAAGTATAAAAAATATATAAATTA
Organism: Pictodentalium vernedei; assembly: GCA_031216915.1. NCBI lineage: Eukaryota > Metazoa > Mollusca > Scaphopoda > Dentaliida > Dentaliidae > Pictodentalium > Pictodentalium vernedei. Next base: position 234,067,758 of record CM062292.1, on the reverse strand, counting down.
CTATAAATTTTTTAACATTTTTATACTGTACCAATGACCCAGACATAGCTGAATAGTAAAAAGGCTGGAGGGCCAAGGACATAGAGCAAAATGGAATACGCTCAATAAAATAAAATAGAGTCATCCCCTGTAGGGAAAAAGAAGTAATAGGCCTTACATGTATCTTTCTTATTTATGATAAATTAGAAAGATACAACACCTTCCAAAATTGAGCTTCATACATCCATGTACTCTATTAATATCCAATATAATCCTTATACTAATAATTTTTAAAGTAAGCCAATAAATAAAGTAAGTCTAGAGAATAGAGACTCTTATACTCCTAAAAGTGTCTGAGGATTGCATAATCATGTCCGTTGACATATGCAATATTCAAAAGCTATACTTTAAAAACTAAGACTTGAATGAATTTTAAAAACCTAAACTTCTCACTAAACAACCATCCCAATAACAGCTCAGAATTACTAACTCCGGAGGAGGTATCCCCTTGTTTTCATAGTAAAACAGGTGACCCAAGGGAACACCCTCCCCCCCCCCCTTTTTCTTGCCCTGGGTCAAATAGCCCAGAGCGAAGAGGGCAGCCGAACGGAGACACTGCCGAAACAGACAGCCTACCTAGCTATAGTAGCAACTGTTAAGTGAATGACATTCTGAGCAGTAGATAATAGACCTAACAATAGAGGCCTCCAGAAATGGACTCGATATTTCTAAGATAAAATTCATGAATGTGGATGGCTGAGCGCAATGAGCGGCCTTCAAAAATCTATAATAGCGACACTATTAATGTAAGCCCAAGAAGTAGAAGAACTCTTACTTCATGAGCCGAAATCTTAAGCACAACTGCTAAGTCAATGATATACCATAAGCAGTACCGATAGTTAATAGAATCCATTAACAATAAAATGGAGCGTAACGTCCTTCTACTAGACATCAAAGACAGAAGAAGCTTACGCCCTATGTAATAAACAGATATCTGTTTATAAATACATAAACTGTACCCGGAAAGAGTAAAGGCCTATGCCCATACGAAGACGGAAGGACCTTAAAATAATAGGTTCCGGATAATAGGAGCCTAACTCTTATGCAACAATCCAACCTAAATAGTAACGGAAGTATTGATTCCGAAACTATGAAAGTGAAAATCATCCATCGATAGTGCATGAAACTCACTGACTCTACAGTAAAAGAGAAACCAACAGAATTACTGTCTAAAAGGTCAGAATTTGAAAACTACTGTTTCCAGAGGCTCAAATGATTACTTAGCTAAATAAGAACCGAAGTTAAAATCCGTATAGGAATTTAATCTAAAGATTCTAAGTCTATTTATCAAAAAGTTACTAACTGACTTAGATAAAGAGACAAAAGACTCAATTGTAAACTATCGTAGAGTGCATAGGTATGAGGTAACATAAACCTATAACCTAAATAATAACAGGCTGCAGTAGATCTTGTGAAACAAGTATACTAAAAAATAGCAATGAGTAGTATGGAGGGATCAACAATATGAACATAATGATCCCTACACCACGACGGAAGAGCCTCCACTTTAGCCGCATAGAATAGCGAAGAAGAGGATCTCCTATAGTAAGAAATCGCGTCCAAAGCTCGTCCAGTACAGTGCTTACAATGCAATACGGACCACACAACGGAATACATGAAGGTTGCGACCTTGCTGGTTGTGATAAAGATGACACGATTTACCCAGTGAAAAAGATCCTCACATAGAGGAAGATTTCACGTTAAGACCCACAGTAGACAAGAGAGTAAATTACTCATGATCTCTGTGAAGATAGAGATGCTATCAACAGAAATGTATTGTGGTTGTTTATCTTAGCAATACCTGCTAAAACAACAGCGCCGGAGGATACGCGTATCCTATCATTCCGTCCTATAGATCAATAGAGCGTTAACAATATTAGCTCAGAGATCTGGACAAGCCAACACATACGTCTGCAATTGATTAGCAAGCTGTGTCATAAATAAATCATCATTGGGCGCTCCCATAGATAGCAAATCTGATTGAATACTTGTTTGTTGAGAGTCCATTCTGACAGCAACAAGCGACCCGTAAGAGAACGGGAGACCGATAAAACAATCAGACGACCCGGAATATGACGGACCAAAACTGAACTTGGTGTACTATAACCAACAGACGGATTCTTTCCATTAAATTGAATAACGGAAACGAAAGAGTGCCTCCCTGGTTCCGGAGATACGCCACTACTGTCGAATTAAAGGACAGGAATTTGGGCATGCGTTTCTGAATAATGTTCATGCAATGACATAAAGGACGCCTAAAAAAACATTATTCCGCGGAAGTTAAACTGATTGCTAAAAGACTGCGGAACCCAAAGACCCTGGCACTTCGAATCCGTAGGGATCAGTATTATATCCCAATCTGTTTGACTGGCAACCGTCATAACAGCCACACTCGGGTCCGGCAACTGCGGCGGCACTCTCTGAGTCAACCACCGAATGTTTGCCCCAGTCTGAATCTCTTGTAACACTAGATAGACAAGAGAACGTATAAATCGAGCAATTCATGGATTGCCGAAAAGTTGCCGTCGAAGAGAAGCTCCTCCGAGAACGAAGCGACTCTGAGAGAGTTCTTAACCTTACTATCCACGCGTGTGGATGTAGCTAGGGCTGCGTCACGTCTAACTAACTCCAATCAGCCACTGAAGGGCGGAGTTATACGTGAACAAACTACTGCCCTCAAAAGAAATTACATTGAGAATAATATCCCGTAAATCTTTTCTTGAAGACGTAATGATAACGCCTCAGTAAGGCGGATTACGTATAATAAAGCGTCTAAGTTAAGTCTACTATACATAATGTCGTTCCCAACATTGAAATTGGAAAAGACATAAACGGCGAAAAAGAATATATGCAGTCTTTAATCACACCGTCTAGACGCATATGAACTCTCGGTATGCCCTGCTCTGCCAAAATAAACTATTTGTATAAATGATAAAATGGCAGAAATGAGCAATGCGGACAAGAAACTAAACTATCATGCTTAGTAGCAGGCTTGTATATATATATATATATAGCGTCGAAAAATAAAACACATGTCGTAATGACAATATTGGACTGCGTCGGTAAGTCAGGGACAATGTCCCTGAACCGATCGAAAAATCCGAGTCCAATGACGCTATAAGTCTCTTATCCAAGATCGCAGCAATGAAGTCCGAAATAATAATCACTGGAAGATAATGCCAGAAGATATGAAAGGCATCTTCCGATACTACTAAAGGGAAAACTCGAAATCTTTCGAATCCCTTTCGCCATCCTGTCGGACCCTATAAAGCGTTCGGTCGTCCGTAGCTGATGCAACCGCGGACCGCACCGACCCAGCGCCGTCGGATAATTCCTGATTCGACCGAGAAACTGTCAATTGCTGGGATGCTGCGAAACAACTGTGCTAACTCGGATAGCACGTCCGTCACTGAGGCCTGAGGAGAAGCGGTCTTACGATGCATTGCCGCTGGAAGCTCCGTGATCGTTACCCCGTGCATACTTCCAATAAGCGAGCGAACGGAGTGTATAGGCCTCGTGTCCCTTGGCTACCGGATGGCGCGACCTATTCGCCGTGGAATCACTGAATGCCGAAACTGATCGGATACTCGAGGTCACGTAGCCAATGTGCGGTCGTGTGCCCTGCTGTGAGGATGAGGAAGCATTAAAGACAGTCTCTCGGACTGTCAATATAACGTCCCGACCAACGGACATATGCTCCGAATGTAAAATATCTGAACCACAACATGCGGTCCCCTATGTTGTTGGGCGAGAGAGGGACCTCTCTCGCTCACAGCCCGGACGGACCTGGACAAGCCAGGAACCGGACTAACAGGCTTCCTCCGACCTGTCCTCAATCTGCCGTCACTGGGTGAGTACTAAAGTAATTAAAGTGCTCGCATCACCCAAATCTCCTTCCTAGACCGCAACGGACGAACCCGGCAGCCGAACCATTCGATGAATGTACGCTACACCGGGTGAGCTAGCGAATGTCACTCCGTAGGCGATAGACATATTCCATGAGCACTTATTGCCGCTAACTCTTCATTAACTATGACGACAGAGGCACACTTTTGAAAGACATCTCCATAACTCTTCGAACAAGAAACCAGAAATGCTTGGATAGCAAGCATAAAATAATAATATATATAGCGTCGTTCAATAATTCGAAAGTTTGTGTGACATTATTGGACTATGTCGGAACTGAGGGACGATGTCCCTGAACCGAACCAAAAATTTCTAAGTCCACCGACGCTATCAGTTTCTTATCCGGCATCGCAGCATTCTGGTCCGACGAAAGAAGCTGTAGAAGACCAAGTCAGATGACATACACAACAGCATATGTTGTTCCGAAAGGGAAAGCTCGAAATCCTCCGAATCCCTTTCGGTATCCCGTCGGACCGGATGAAACTTTCGGACGTCCGTACCCGCTTCCGCGGAGCGTCCCGACCCAGCATCGTCGGATAAAATATATGCGACAGATTCAGTTGATGCTGGGATGCTGCGATAAACTGTGCTATTAAGGAAAGCACGTCCGTTCCCGAGGCCTGTGCAGTAGCGGTCTTACGATGCAATGCCGCCGGAAGCTCCGAGTACGTTGACTCCCGCACACTTCCTACGCGAACTCCGGAGTCTGCAGGCCTCGTGTCCCTGGCTACCGGATGGTGTGACCTGGTCGCCGAAGAATCCTTGATCGGCGAAGCTGGTAATATATCGGCGGTCACGCAGCCAAGGTGCGGTCGTGTGCGCTGACGAGAAGAGGAAGCCTTAGCAGTCTCAGCGGACAGCCTATACAACGGAGCGTCCCGAGCGACGGACGTATGCTCCGCTTGCGACACATTTTGTACCACAACATCTGGGGCCAGATGTTGTTGAACGAGAGAGGGGCCTCTCTCGCTTGCCGTCCGGATGGACCGGAACGAGCTATGAACCGGACTAAAAGGCTTCCTGCGTTCTCCCTCCGATCCGCCGTCACTGGGTGTGCATTAAGTTAATTTATAGTGCTCGCATCACCCCAAAATTCCTTCTAGACTGCAACGGACGAACCCGGCTGCCGAACCATTCGGTGAATGGACGCTACACCGGGCGAGCTAGCGGACGTCAAAGGCCGTCGAACCTACTAGGGTCCTCTTAGGCAATTGGCGTATTTACATGAGCACTTTTCCGCTAGCCCTTCATTAATTGTGACGACGGAGGCACACTGTTGGAAGACATCACAGATACATCACCCTAATCTTGATCGTCTGAAATAGAAATTGATAAAGTAGAGTGACCCTGCGGGGAAAGGACCGGAGTGTCCAAATCCCCAACAACATACCGTGACATACGCTTCCCATATTGTCATCGAAATCATACGATACAGAACAGGAGTTAATGCGAGTACACTGACCACATATAGAATGATAATAAAGTCAGAGGAAGACTTCCTCTTAAAACAATTGATCAATATCCTTTCAATGTGAAAAGAAAACAAGTCCTGGTACTCGCACTAACCCCTGGCAATCAAAATACATAATAATAATATGATCCATTAATATAGAAAAAATAATTGAAATCAAAATATTTTGAAAAAATATTTTTTCAGAACAGCCCAAGTTTCTGAAAAGTAACGTTGAGCCCCAATGGATCCCAAGCCTAAGTGTGGACAAAAATTTTAAAAATATTTTAAACAATTTATTCAACACTTACGAACAATAATAATGTATCTAGTTATGATTAAAATAACATCAAGATATTATTTTTTAGAAATCCCCCCCTCACACAGAGGGCTGTTGTAAATGTAAACAATGAGTGTAAAAACACTAAAATAAGACTCCAGGCACCCAGGCCCGAAATCAGTTACCAAAAATACACTATCTGATGCAAAACAGAGACTTCCAGGGAAGAAACTGCAGAACATCAGATGGTAGATGCAGAACACAACGCCTAACCACCCGTAGGTGAAGACGTAAACATGGGGAAAGAACAGAATTCATTCTGTTATTCAGCTAAAACTCCCAAGAAATTTTAGTAATAATAATTACAGAAACTATGCCAAAAGCATGGGAGAATAGCAAGGGGGAACTTAAAGGACAGGGAGAGAGGAAAACACTTAAAAAAACAGTGTAACTAAATAATCAGAATGACAACAAAATGGCTGCTGCCTTGAAAATAGGTAACTTAACATAATTTCATTAAAAAATTTTAAGTTACAGCCCTGATAATATTCTGTCACACATTCTTTTCCTCTCCTCCTTCTCTATCCTCCTTAGAATCACCATTTCACTAATATTTATGTGTCTGGCATCATTTAAACTGAGATTTAAAAGCACAAAGATCAGTCAGATGTTAACTGATGAAGGGCCAAACTTAGAATGATTAATGGCGCCAATTTCGGAACGTCCTTGACACTGCGCATGCGCAGTAGGGGCGAAGTGTGGAGGGCCTTTCAGGACATGTTTTCTTTAGTTTTAGATGCAAATTTTGGGGATTGGGGGGCAAAATTTGTGTTTGGCCCTATATTTTAAGAGTTAGCACCAGCTATGTCTGGGTCATTGGTACAGTATAAAAATACTGATATTTTGGTGCTTTTCCATATTTCCAAGGGCTGTAACTCACACAAGAATAATGCAATCAGCATGAAACTCAAACTTGATCTGTAAGTCATCGTTCTATAGTAGTTTACCAAAAATGAAATCATTCCGTTGAAGCGTTTCCAAAAAACCTCCGGAAAACTGATATTTTGGTGCTTTGTCACATATTTCCAAGGGCCGTAACTCACACAAGAATAATGCAATCAGCATGAAACTCAAACTTGATCTGTAAGTCATCGTTCTATAGTCGTTTACCAAAAATGAAATCATTCCGTTGAAGCGTTTCCAAAAAAACTCTGGAAAACTAAAGTGTGACTGACAGACTGACAGACCAACAGACCGACGGATGGACAGAGTGCAAACCGATAGTCCCCTCCGGCGATGCCGGTAGGGGACTAAAAATGATGTAGGCAAAGCATCATAATGGAATATAACAAAATGACACTAGCAAAGCATCAACACCTTACAGAATTAATTAAACACCACGGGCAGATTTCTATCCAATAATTGTAAACTCCAAGAAAAAAACATGAGAAGTACCAACTTTCAGCTCATGGACAGTAAGTGTATCCTGGTGGTCCATGAGCTGACAGTTTTTTTAATTCTTCTGCTTTTTCTCAGATATTGTAAATATTTTATTGTTGGAAAAGTCATCTCACGGTGTTTTAGCAGCACTCCATTGTTTCCATACTGACTAAAAAATAGTTTCAAGAGAAGGTGAATATCATATTCACAAAATGAGTTAATTATAAATTTACCCGACAGCGATAGTACAATGCTATTTTTTAATTGGAGAATAGTGAATTCTTTTCAAATTTGTGCTTACGTACATTGATGTGACCAGAATGTTTATAAAGGAAAGTATCCATACAGAATTTTGTAAAATGGTAATGTTTTATGGGATAAAACCGTTAATGCTTTGTGGATGTTGCTCTGAGGAGATTAAACAAACTGTTTTAAAAAGACACAATGCAGTTAGTCATATCTGTCATTTAATTAATTAACAAAAGATTAATAGAAAACCAAATTACATATGAAAATATACAACACAACTCTGAGAATGCACTTTTTTTGAAAACAGCCGTTGTTATTTGCAGTCTGTAGATAATTTTTGTTTAGTACCACAACAGTTATTGCTTCGCCATTCCATATTTAGAAACTCTCAGAGGTGTTGCAGTGTTAACAAGCAAATTTAAATACTTCAATCAAGTTAAATTTTGTAATTATGCACATATATTTAAAGGCAGTTAGAATAAAATTCGTTTGTGTAACTTAACAAAACAAAAATTCCTTTTTGCAGTATCACTTTAGAATACTCACATCATACCAGTTGTCCTGTCTTGGTAAGCTGAAAAAAAAGATGTTTTCTCTATAAAATGTTATTTAAATGAAACTAAAGTTTAAAACTGTTTGTTAACTGGTTAGAGCTGGAAGCCCGAATTTAGACTCCATTCTTATATGCAGGTTAGCATAAAGGTTTCATATTCTATGGAGGTGGTTCACATTCGTTTTGAAGTGAATTTATTTCATCTGTACGGATTTGCCTTGTGACAATTTAAGGGAGAGTGCCTTCAATTGTAAAAAAGCAAAGACATGTGAACAAATTTTGGTTACCAACAAAAATTTAACACTCTACCCTGCTTTACTAGTTAAAATCTCTCTATTTCAAAAGCATGCAGGTAAGTTGCCATTATTTTCTCAATTGATATGGAAAAGAATTTTTCTTGTGCAACCTTTTTGATATATAAGTTTATCACAGATGATAGAAAATATAACAAATGGTGCTCCTCTGCTAAGATATACCACTAAACCATTAAAGCCTAAAGTCATTTGACAAACTCTGTCACCTCAGAACAGGTGCTTCACAATGCTGTCTTCCAGACAGTCATGAAATTTTCTTCCACAACTTGCAAATTGAGATACGTGTGTCCTGGGTGAGACAGATCTATCTTAGTCACTCTACCTGACCATCCTCATTTATCATCTGCATCTTGTAAACAGGGATGGTATCCTACTTCATTTTCATCAATACATCTACCCATCATTCCTCACACCACTCAAAGATTATTTTTATCCCACAAAACGTCACATGATGTCGATGAAATTCTTAATTTCAGAAGTGAAGCAGTAGCATGTCAGCTGTTTCAACTTGCTTCAATATGTTAACCCATTGCTGTCATAAGCTACTGTTAATTTTCATAGAGTACATAGTTGATCTATACAGAACCTTACATTGCTCTTTTTGAATATGCAGTACACTTTTCTCAATGATCAATCTGTAGAACAGTAAATGTTCAATTGCATGAGCAGTACTTTGATTTCAATGATGACATAGGGTGTGGGGTGAGTAAAATCACCCTTTAGTGGAGTGCAGTGGGATGGGTAAATCTCACCCGCAGAGAATGATATTTGATCCAGACATGCTGCAAACCTTGTGTCTTGGTCAAATATCTTCCCCTTTGGGTGAGATTTACCAACCCAATCCCTACACCACAAGAAGATAATGAATTATCCTGGTTTCTAGTGATGTCTTGGTTGCCTGAACAGTCATGGCTTGATTAGAAAAAGGAGCCAAACCATTAGAGTTGTATGCTGAAGAAAAATGAAATTCCATAAAACTATCCATTCTGTTGAGGGATTACCATAAAACTATCCAGTCTGTTGTGAAACCCAGTGGCTTCTGGTACATGCTTGGCTGTCCATACATACATGCAAGACTTGACTAGAAATCACCTCCAAACAAACCAAACTTTTGGGCTGTGGCATTAATAAAATTCAAAAACTTCTGTCACTCAAGGGTTGAAATAAATAAAATAATTCATACATATCTAGAAGAATTGTTTCAAATGAATCTTCATTTTGAGAGTTCAAAATAATCAAATAACTAAAATATTACTTTATCAAGTATTTATTTATTTATAGCAGGGTTCCCACTCTTTTGAGAAAATCAAATTTAAGCACTTTTTAAGCACTTTTCAAGGGTTAAAATTGGATTTTTAAGCACTATTTCCCAGCCGTAAACATTGATTAATGATAACTTAAATTCAGTACCACACAGTGTTCAAAGCTAAGAAATGATGAGATATTTGTTTTAATACATGTACATATTATAGGCAAGTCAAACAGTTATGCTTACCTCTGAAGTCACCATTTGAAAATCCAAATGATGCTGTCCTATACATATGTAATGAATACTGCTCAACAATGTCAAACTGTTAAATATCTCGATTTTGTTTCACCACATGTGAATTTTTTTGCAATTTGACTGTCCAAAAACATTCGCGTAAATAAAGACGTTATGTCACAGTTACTATTGAAAGAGCAATGTGTGGTTGAACAGTGAATGACCCACAGTACTTCAGCACTCAAGACACTGGTATCTGTAGAAAAGTGACTCGAAATTAATCGTTGAGAATTGACAGTCGAGTTTGTAATAGACTCAGTTGAAGTTGATGACGCTGAAATTTCTTCCGTCAAATTATTATTAACTGGGGATAATTTCACTAATTTCGATGTTTCCGAATCGGTTTTCACAAACAGGTCCATTTTGGGACCACTAAAATCCTTCGAAAATTTGATATGTCGGTCGCTTCATTGGTGGGATTTTACGGCACTTTCCCCCATAGAACCAATGTCAAAGTCCTTTCTGCATACTGAACACGATGCTTTATACTTGTTTTCTTTCACTTCAGTTATCCAAGTATACTTTTTTACCCACATAGGGTTATAAACACATTTTCCAGTGGGTATTTTACTTTACAAAAACACACACGGTGCTAAAATGACGTCACCTCCTGTGAGATTGCGCAATCGCGAACATTTTCAAGCATCTCACTTTTCAAGACAAGATAAGAACTGTTGCAGGCACAAATTGTCACACGCGTATTTAACTTCGTAATCCAACCGCAAATTGCTTGTTTTTTTTTATTTTCAAAATTTGTTAATTAATATTAACTCGTTTAATTGCAAATTAGATTTTGAATTGGCTTTAACAATGGAATTCAAGGACTTTTTCAAGGAAGTTGGCTTCGAATTAAGCACTTTTCAATTATAGAAGTGAATTTAAGCACTTTTCAAGGAGGGGGCCCAAATTCAAGCACTTTTCATTTTGCGTACGAACCCTGTATAGGGATTTAACAATACTTCTAACACTCGGGTTTATATCATGTCAGATAGGTTTATGAGTGGTGGAAATCAGAATACCTTATGGGGACCAATGTGCAGCAGAGACTTACTGTTGGACACTTCAAATTACTATCCCCACACAAGCTTTTGATCTCTGTCCATTGTTCTAAACAATGAGCAACCACAGTCCCACTTAATGCAGGATTTTGTTAATTACATAAAAATGGAAAATGGGAATAAAATTCCATGTATCATTCATCTTGTTTGCTGGCTGAAAGAAGCTGTTGTATCTGGAAACAAGAGGCCTCTCAGACCATACAGCTCCACCCAGGGTCACTCCTTTTAGGGGAAGCTAGATACAAGACACAAATTCAAGTGTTACTGATTGTGACCTTTACCTTGATGATATGACAATGAGACAAGGTCACTGCACACCTTTGAGTCCTGAGTAATAATTGTACAAAGTATGAATACGATCTGTCAATCAGATAGTTATATGGACTGGACAAGGGCTGTATAACAATGTCAAAGTTTTGCTGTCTGTGACCTTGACCTTCATAGGACCTTGAATGAAAGTCACAACACACCTTTGAGTCATTGGAAATAATTGTACCAAGTATGAATAACGATCTATCAATCATACCAAGTTATATGGACCGCACAAAAGTGAGAACAAAAGTGACAGTGAAATGTCAAAGCTTTTCTGTCACCTTAACATAGGGCTTGTGACCTTGATCTTGAGGGGCACAAACTATTATAATTTGCGACATACTGCCTTTTGATAATACAAATTGTTTTTAAGTTTCGTCAAAATATATTCAGTGGTTAAGAAGTTATGACCCGGATGAACAAAATGTTGATGACAGACGGATGACGGAAGGACGACAGATAGACAGCAGACAAATCATTACCAGAAAAGCTCCTTGTCAGGCAGAGCAGAAAAAAAGAGCTGTAGAGTTTGAGAATTCCCTTTCAAAACCTGCCTAAAGGTGATTGAAACTCAGTGTAATCAGCTGTCATCAAAGCATAACAGCTTTCACTAAATTCTTTATCAATTAACAGGAAGCTATTTGCAATTAACAGGTCAACTTTGTATTGAAGGTATGGCAAATGGTTTTCTGCTTAAAAATTATATTCAATTAACAGGATTATCCAATTAAGAGGTATCCAATTAAGTTTAAGCGGGTTCCACTGTATCAGTAGACAAAAAGCTGAAAATATAGCAAAAGGATAATTTTGTGACTTTTTTTGTTCATTGATTCTAGCAATTTATGTGCTCCATGAATGCTCCCAACAAACAATGTCCAATGCTAGTAACAGCAATCAAGAAAAACAAGAGCAAAAGTTTCTTACACTTCTTGTACATATTCAGCGTGGCTGCAGATTAATTAACTGATGTAAATAGACAACATAATCATATCTGGGGTTCATTTAGAACAGGCTCACTGGCTGCTATATTAGTATTTATTTATTTATTTATTTATTGGTGTTTAAGGTCACTTATTTCTGCACATTGGCTAATCATGACCACGGCAGTTTTACGGGTGGAGAAAGCCGGAGTACCCGGAGAGAACCACCGAGCAACGGCAAGCAACTGCCAGCTCCCCAACATACTAACTCCACACAAGCAGGATTAGCATTGGTTGAAGACAGGTGCACCATCGACGTGCAGTACGCCTTAGTACACAGCGTCACCGTGCCCCCACAGGGGCAATGGGGGTAAAGTACCTTGCCCAAGGACACAACGCGGTTGCCGCAGGTGGGATTCGAACAGAGGATGCTATATTAGTTTACTTGGCCCTATATTCAGAGTAACTATTCAACAGAACATAAGATTTCTTATTCAATTAGTAGGAGTTTACTCTATAACAAATATGCAATTAACAGGTCAAATTGGTCCTTAGTTCGTTAATTATCCCTTTACATAATGAATCAACTGCATCTGCTAGCTAGCGTAAACTACAAACTGTGCAGCTGAAAACAAAATTTCCAAAAAGTTTCAACGAAACCACATCATGTGACCACTCATTAGAACAAGCTCTTCGAGATAGTTCCAATGAGGGGCATATAAACTTTTCTTTAAATTTTGTGAAAATGTTTTGATATTGTGTTCACTGGATACAGGATTGATAGGATATTTAATTTAGAAATGTCTACTGAAGGAGGCTACACTGCATTATATCCAGGATGTATCTCAAGACACCCAAACAAAGTGCATCCAAACAGAAAAATTGAGGGGGCAGAAAAAAATACTGCCCTGGTTTCACAAAAACTAGACTATTTTAGCCATTTTCGTTGAACACCAAAAAACTTGTACATTTTGACAATGATTATCAACCATTTGCACTGTTAACATCTTTCATTACTCACTTCATATTAGAATCCTTTGATCTCAAATACCTAGCGGACAAACTTTGCCTCAATGTTATACTTGCTGCAGAATCTTTCTGCACTTCCTCCACCTTGTCTAACGACATCTGGAACTTGTTCATGGGAACAGGTGTGAATTCCATGTTCTCTAAATTTTCTCTAATAAACTGATCCTGGAACATTAAAACCATCATAACATAAAACCATTTAATTCTAAACCAATGTTTGAAAAAACAATTTTGTATTCTCAAGTCATTCACAACAATTTGGGATACAGTATGGTCAAGAAGCCACTGCTAAAATGTATATTTTATAGATTATCATGTCTGGAAAAATGTCTGGAAGAGTCATCTTCCAATACTGATGGATATTTTGTATTTTATAACTTAATGAATGATTGTATTCAATTTTTGGCATTATTATTTCACACACATAATTGGTAAACATTTTGGATGGTGTAAGAATGGTTATGACTCATCTTAGAGTTAAGTGTAGTTCATTTAATTTAAACGATTACGAAAATATGATAAATTCAACATTTGAAAGTAATTCTACACAGTCCTGACATACACTTAATTAATCCTAAATTTTTTATTTTAATTATTGTTTTTTTTAAATTTAAAATTTAAAAAAAATTTCCACAAAACCATATCATATGACCCCTCTATGGAATGAGCTGAATGCTTTTGTTGACATTTTCTGAAATATGTATTTTTTTCAACTGCTTAATTTGTAAATTATGCACACGGATGCAACTGATTCGTTTGGTAAATGGTTAACTTCATAAAATGACTTTTTGTCCAGTGCACTATCTGAAAGAACAATAACTCTGCAGAGGAGACTGAATTTGTTTCAGAACAGCTGGATACAATCATACAGAGGTTTAGTAAAAATTCCTTTGACCAAAAGTCCCTTTGGTTAAAAACTGCTACTATTTACATATCATGTGGAATACTGATAACATATAAATATCACAAATTTTAGGACTTTATTTTATTCACATTCCAAAGTATAATTCTGTTAAATTTTCACATTTATTCGATATATTTTATTGAAGATGAATCACTAAGTGTGAAATAAAAAGTCATGTGGCATAAATTGACAAAAATGATCTTATATGCACAGAGTGATTTGGTATTTTCCACCTGATGATTGGGCATCCAAAGAATCATGCCAAACCAGTGGAATATATTAATTTATGAATGAATGAGATTTAAGGACACTTTCAACAGACAGGTTCAGATCACGCCAAAGAGTTTTACAGGTAGAGGATGCTGGAGTACCTGTAGAGAACCACCAAGCAGTTGTGAATGACTGTCAGACTATCAAACTTACTGACACCACACAACAAACATTAGTATTAGTTGAAGGCAACTATCGGCATGCAGTACCCCTCAGAAAATCATTCTCCTACTTTGTCAATTGCGCTTAAGTGTCTTGCACAAGGAAACAAGACAGACGGCATGGGTTCCGATAAAGTGCATGACCTATCAATCTGATGTCCAATGCTTCAACCAATGATAATCTGAAGTGCAATACCCTAACTAACGAGCAATTACACACCCTAGACCAGTGGAACCTTGGAGGCCAACAAGCATATCGTATTCCAAATTTTATTATCTTTCCAAGTTTTGCCTAAAAAAACAGCTTAGGCCATACAAAGTTGATTGTTTCTCAGGCCATTTTTTCCAAAAAAGCATGCAGGTGGGTGGGCGGGTTTTTTTTTTCTTTTTATTTTATCCCCGAGAGGTTGTTTGTGGTAATTTGACACCCACCCAAACGCCTGGTGGATCACGCAAAATTTCGCAAATATATTGGTTATTCACCACAGGGGTGTTGGGTCGTAAATGAAGTGGGATTTGAATGTTTGTTTTTTCAGTGAAACGTGAAAATTATAACACAGGACGAAAGTCACGAAACGCCTCGTGGGTGAAACGTCTCGGGTTGAAACATCTCTGGGAGAAATCAAATGTCGAATTGCCAACTTTCAGAGATTTATTTTACCCCCCCAAAAATTCTTTCACAACCTGCCTAATAAAATCGTGAATCGCAATTTTTCCCCATTATATTCAAAATTATCACAACCCATTTGAATGGCAGTTTATCCATAAATCATATTTTTTTTAAATCTGAAAATGAAATACAAGACGAATGTTTGCGTGTTTTTATTAACCAATTCGACCGCACATACCTGCCCATATGCAATTTATTTTCAACTATGACTGTTACTTTATATCAAGCAATGGTTACTATTAGTTATCCAATTATCCTGCATCTCAAATGAATTTATTTAAATTAACTGGGAAACTCGTAACGGTTTCAAATAATAGTGCACAAATTCCCAATGACGGCCATTTACAATGCAAATGTTACTAAAAATAAATGCCAGGAGACTGTGTTCCATTCAACATAGCACCTGACTTTGCAGACTTTCTGAGGGTTGGTACGAATCAAACGTGGTGCGAATCGACCATTCCCCTTTGTGACTGTTTGTTGTCAGACTGAAAGACACCTTCCTTCTTGCTGTCATCATGACTTACCTTTTACAGAATAAAACACTTTCTGTCGTGAATATTGCTAAAACCCACCCACTTTATTAAGGTATGATGTAGAAAAAGCTTTAAGTGTGTTAATTTAAAATTTGCGAACGCATCGATATCGATTTACCGAAATGAGCACAATATCTCCAATTTTTTTTTTTGAAGATTTTTTTGGCGTCATAAAAAGGTTGCATGCGCACCAAAAATGACCATGCACGTGGGCCTGAGAAACAGAGGTTCTTTTTTTTATGGCCTTATGTTCCCTTTGTTGTAATGAGCATGTTTCAATGATGGTCCATAAGCTATGTTTTTAGGGAAAAAATGAAAATTTTCCGTTGTTCAGAATTTTCATTTTCAGTCAAACACAAATAATATTTTGCTTATATAAATTAGTTTTATTGCAAAGTATAGGAGAGTGCCAAAAATAATCTAACCCTCAACCAGTTGAGATAGGGCCCTGCCCTTTTTATCCTCGAAACAAATCTTGAATTTAATCGGGGATCTAATGTCAATATCAACTCCTAATTGAAATGGATATAGCGCAAAATAATTTTTATGGAATCATTTGTTATTTTACTAAATTACCTAATTACCATGCATATCCTTGTGGTTTATGCATGCCATGGGTAGCCTGAGCACCGGAGTACAGAGGTCACAAATTATATTGCTGCAACAGTTCTTATAAAGTGGGGCATGAGATTTCCTTGTTTCCTTCGTGTACAAACATGAGTTATCCGATTCGAAAAAGTATTTATTTTTTTATTGGGGTTTAACAACACTTTCGACAGCCAGGGTCACCTCATGTCAGACAGGTGGAGAAAGCTGGAGCACCCGGAGATAACCACCCAGCAATGACTCTTCAACGTATTAACTCCATACTAGCAGGGTTAACATTGGTTGAAGACAAGTGTACCATAGACGTGCAGTTTGCCATAGTACACAATGCCACCATGCCACCACATGGGCAATTGGGATTAAATGCCTTGCCCAAGGACACAACACAGTTGCCACAAGTGGAATTCAAACCGAGGACCTCTCGGCTTGCAGCTTGGATCTCTACCTACTGTGCGCCCCCATTCAAAAAAGTACAAATCAGGATGTCGATCCTGAATCAGGCCATCAATGTCAACCTCGAATTCAATCTTCAAAGCCTTGCAAGGCCCCATGTTAAAAGGACCTGTTCTAGGGCCACAAAGGGTACCAATATCAGAATTCGGCTTGAAAGCACTGCACTAAAAAGCATTACATTATCAATGGACAATAAACATTTATGTAAGGGCAGACAGATTAATATTCTCACCTTTTGTGGGCTCCTTGGAAGCTCCAGGTCTGGATCCAAAGGTGTACCTGGATATGACGATAAGCATGTTTCATCATTGTCTTCAAAATCTTCAAGAGATATAGGATCTGTGCTTTCTGAATCTATGATTAGGAATAAAGACATTGTTGCAAAAACAGTGTTTACAGAAAAAGCAGAACATCACAGAAGCCAACATTTTCTAGCTCTTTGAAAATGTAACTAAACTGTTTTCCAAGTATTTTCATGCAATACAAAGTAGTCCACTCAAAATGGACATGAGCCAATAAAATAAAGCATCAATCAAAAATAAATCACTGTGCTTACAAAACCAACCAAAACAATGGCACTGAAGAATTTCCAACTTTCTCTAAATCAGCAAACAAAATAAAAAGACACAAAACACTAAAACCTTTAAAAATGTGCACATTCGATTTAATGGACATTACCAGGTGGAATCACTGTCCATTAATCTTCAGTTGTTCACAATAAAACATTTGTATTGGAATAATTGTTTTATAAAATTTGGTGTGTCTGCGTGGAAGGGGGGTGGGAAGGGGGTAAGTGGGTGGTTGGGAGATCTGATAGCTAAATCATACATCTGGCACAGTTTATTGAAAATCACAAACCAAATATAGATGACTTGTCATTTAAATTTCCATCAAACTGGTCGAGGTTCCAATAAGACTACAAAGTGAAGGAAATACACAGAACGACACGTGTGTGCGATTGGGTTAGTCGATATGGCACAAGTGACAGCGTGCACGGATAGAACGAAAGGGCAATGGCCTCACGTGTTATCCTTCCACGATGACACAAGAGCCTTATCGATTAACCCATTTACACACGCGTTGTTATGTGTTTATTGCATGCTTTCACATCTAAAATTATTAGAAGGACACTCAGCTATTCATTTCACAACTATCGACAAAAACAACACCTTTTATCGCCAACCAAACATGCAAGGGGAATCCATGTTACTATTTCGTCCCCTGAGTTCCAATGTGTTCTATGTGCCTACTGGCACATAGAATACATTGGAACTCAGGGGACAATTTTTAGCTATCACTAGCTATTCAAATTGCAATTGCCTTGCACGATTTGTTGAAAATTCCAGTGAAATTTCGCAGCTATTCAAATAGTCCAACAAATTCCATTCTGCACATATCTGCGGAACAGATTTTCATTTTCCGCATGGTTTAGTGTTGTTGTAGATGGTGATATCATAGAACAGGCATGTAATAATAGTTTCTTCTGAACAATGTTATCCAGATCAAAGATGATGGTTCAATGTTAAAACAATTTACAAGTATGAGCTTGCAAAAGTGTTGCAGAAAAGACATTCTTCATCACTACATTTCTGAAAAGTATAATACAGGGTTTGTAACCTTTACACCCACACTGAAGAAAAAACATTCAGAACTTTAGGAGACTTTTTAAAGAAGTTTAATGCACTTTCCAGGAGTATTGCCACAGAGTAATTTTATAACCTCTGATGTTGGTATGCAAACAAGTTACCAAAAACCAATAATATCTAGATCTACCACTGATCCTTGGGAATCACTCAGAGTCTGAGCATAGGCATTATTACAGTTGTGATAAAAACTGCAATTTACACATCAAAAATGCACAAATACAACAGGTTGGGAGTAAATAACTTGTGAAAAAGCCAAGCAATTAGTTAAAAGTACTTTTTAGGGACTTTCCATGAATTTTTCTAAGAGGGTACAATTTCCAGGCACTTTCAAAGGCCTATTATTTTTTAACCCTCTGCACAATGTCAGAATATCAAACTTTCAAGATACAAATGTTTCCCATAATGCAACTAGGAATTTAGTCTACTTAGTCCTATTTAACACAAGCTCATTGAACTCTTTTAAACAAGACTAAATTGGCTAAATTGCTAGTTGCAATGTAGTAAAATATTATTGCTGCTTGGAAGTTCAGTATTTTGACATCAGAGTGTAGTGGGATAATTTCATAATTTAAGCATTTCCAAGGACCCTACAACCTTGTAATTTATTTCTTTATTTATTGGGGTTTTAACAACATTTTTGACAGTCAGAGTCTCCAGGTGTCAGACAGTTTTGCAAGTGGAGGAACCTGGGGTATTCTGAGCAGCAGCAACAACTGTCAGACTCTTCAAAGTACTAATTTTGCACAAGCAGACGGTTAGCATTGGTTGGGGGCAAGAGCACCATCGATGTGCAGTATACCCTAGTACACTGCACCACTGTACTCCCACATGTGCAATCAGGATTAAGGGCCTTGCCCAAGGACACAACACAGTTACCATTGGTCAGGATCGAATCTTGGACCATTCGGTTTAAAGTTCACCCTACAACTTTGTGATACAAACTTGTCAGAACACTATGAAGTGTACAAACTTACCGCCATCTTTTGAAGACTTCAGGTGAAGATCTGAAGGACGGGATATGACTTTTCCACTTGGAGTTGAGAACACTTTGAATCTAGAATAACAAGAAAAATATTATAATATTTATTATACTAGTATTGGTCAAAATATATTTATAAAAACAATTTGACAAGAAAAACAAATAAAGATCAAGCGCAGTACTTTTCAATGTGACTTCCCTTTTTGTCAATGCATTTACCAGGCAGCGAGAAAGAAAACCAAGAAGACATCAGCAGTATTCATATCCAAGTATTTTGCAAAGTAGACAGATTTGGAAAAGAATGAGGGAATTTGTAAAGCACCTAACCTTAATTGTCACTATTAATGACTCTACTGAATCTGTGACATTGACTAGTCACATATTAACCCTTAAAGGCCTATTTTCGACTTCAGAACAGATGCTCTTAATATGCTATCATGAGGAGGTTGACAACAAATGAATTAGGTAGGCATTGGTCATTAGTCAAGTCTTGGCTGCCTTAGCAGGCAGCCAAGACTTGACTAAAAATCACTGCTAAGCCACTGGACATATAGAGGCTGTGGGCTGGTGGAAGCCAGGAGGACACATGTCCAGGCCCTTAAGGATTATAAGTCAGAAGTGGGTTTGAAAGCATGCCTTTCTCAATTTCCTTCATACATTGTTCATTCACAGTACAGTGATTACAAAAGCAGAAATGGAATTTTTACTGGTACATGACTTAGTCAAAAAATTCTCCACTGACTTTGAATAACTATTGCTTTTATTTTTTGCATCAAAAACATCGCTTATGATACCTCATTGGAATGTGCGCATTGAGCTCATTCCAGTTAGGGGTCATAAGCTATGTTTTTGATACAAAAAATGAACAATAATGAAAATTGAATGGGGTGGTAATTTTTTGTGAATAGCGCTGGACAGTTTAGGCTGTTATGTTGGGTGAAGGGTTTTCTTTGCAAAAGGAAATAACAGCACATGTGTAAAGTTGACTAGACCAATAAATGAACAGAATAGCATTCGTGCTCAAATTGTCACTTTTTATTGCATGAGATTGATTTGGGTGGAGGGATAATATTGAATAAGCCCCCCCCCCTCCATCCCTCCCCCCTCCCCCCCCCCCCCCCAAATCGATCGAGTGCAGTAAAAAACGGCAGTTTGAACGCATATACTGTTCTGTATTTTTTGCATGCTTACAGTTTACTAAAAAAATTATTGACCGATTTAGGCAGAGAGATAATATTGAACTTGAAGTCGGTAAAAAAATGACAGTTTGTATGCATATGCTCATATATCTTTATTGCATGCCTACAGTTTACTAAAACAAGAGGCCCCAGGGGGCCTGAGGGTACTCACCTGACATGGTAGTCTAAATATCAAACTAGGGACTTGACTTGAATAACCTGCATATGCCCCTCCTAAGAAAAGCATATACCAACTAGATGAAGTGATTGCGCCCACACAATACACACGATTTTCCTTCTATTTTCAGTTCCTGCACTTTTTCCCAAAATTGAGATAAACGCATAAAAAACAGATTTATTTTATTTTTGTTTGGAAATTTTTGAAGTCCCAAACAAAATATTTTCAGACTAAAATTTTTTTTTCTTCTTAAAATTTACCAAAATGCATAAAAAACCCAAAAAATAATTTCTGGATTTTGGTCCAAAATTTTCTAAGTCCCACCTGGACCCCAAAGTTACAGCGTAAAATTTTTTTTTTTTTTTGTCTTAAAATTGACCGAAAAGCATAAAAACCCAAAAGTTAAAAAATTTATAGTAATTTATATATTTTTTATACTTACCAATGACCCAGACATAGCTGGTGCTAACTCTTAAAATATAGGGCCAAACACAAATTTTGCCCCCCAATCCCCAAAATTTGCATCCAAAACCAAAGAAAACATGTCCTGAAAGGCTCTCCACACTTCGCCCCTACTGCGCATGCGCAGTGTCAAGGACGTTCCGAAATTGGCGCCATTAATCATTCTAATAACCAGTGCCTGGTAAGCGCTATGTACTCAGCGGGGAGGCAAGAGTTCCCAACTCCTGGGAGGGCCATCCCCGTCTGGGTCATTGGTAAGTATAAAAAATATATAAATTACTATAAATTTTTTAACATTTTTATACTGTACCAATGACCCAGACATAGCTGAATAGTAAAAAGGCTGGAGGGCCAAGGACATAGAGCAAAATGGAATACGCTCAATAAAATAAAATAGAGTCATCCGTTGTAGGGAAAAAGAAGTAATAGGCCTTACATGTATCTTTCTTATTTATGATACATTAGAAAGATACAACACCTTCCAAAATTGAGCTTAATACATCCATGTACTCTATTAATATCCAATATAATCCTTATACTAATAATTTTTAAAGTAAGCCAATAAATAAAGTAAGTCTATAGAATAGAGACTCTTATACTCCTAAAAGTGTCTGAGGATTGCATAATCATGTCCGTTGACATATGCAATATTCAAAGGCTATACTTTAAAAACTAAGACTTGAATGAATTTTAAAAACCTAAACTTCTCACTAAACAACCATCCCAATAACAGCTCAGAATAACTAACTCCGGAGGAGGTATCCCCTTGTTTTCATAGTAAAACAGGTGACCCAAGGGAACACCCTCCCCCCCCCCCCCCCCTTTTTCTTGCCCTGGGTCAAATAGCCCAGAGCGAAGAGGGCAGCAGAACGGAGACACTGCCGAAACAGACAGCCTACCTAGCTATAGTAGCAACTGTTAAGTGAATGACATTCTGAGCAGTAGATAATAGACCTAACAATAGAGGCCTCCAGAAATGGACTCGATATTTCTGAGATAAAATTCATGAATGTGGATGGCTGAGCGCAATGAGCAGCCTTCAAAAATCTATAATAGCGACACTATTAATGTAAGCCCAAGAAGTAGAAGAGCTCTTACTTCATGAGCCAAAATCTTAAGCACAACTGCTAAGTCAATGATATACCATAAGCAGTACCGATAGTAAATAGAATCCATTAACAATAAAATGGAGCGTAACGTCCTTCTACTAGGCATCAAAGACAGAAGAAGCTTACGCCCATAGTAATAAACAGATATCTGTTTATAAATACATAAACTGTACCCGGAAAGAGTAAAGGCCTATGCCCATACGAAGACGGAAGGACCTTAAAATAATAGGTTCCGGATAATAGGAGCCTAACTCTTATGCAAAAATCCAACCTAAATAGTAACGGAAGTAGTGATTCCGAAACTACGAAAGTGAAAATCATCCATCGATAGTGCATGAAACTCACTGACTCTACAGTAAAAGAGAAACCAACAGAATTACTGTCTAAAAGGTCAGAATTTGAAAACTACTGTTTCCAGAGGCTCAAATGATTACTTAGCTAAATAAGAACCGAAGTTAAAATCCATATAGGAATTTAATCTAAAGATTCTAAGTCTATTTATCAAAAAGTTACTAACTGACTTAGATAAAGAGACAAAAGACTCAATTGTAAACTATCGTTGAGTGCATAGGTATGAGGTAACATAAACCTATAACCTAAATAATAACAGGCTGCAGTAGATCTTGTGAAACAAGTATACTAAAAAATTGCAATGAGTAGTATGGAGGGATCAACAATATGAACATAATGATCCCTACACCACGACGGAAGAGCCTCCACTTTAGCCGCATAGAATAGCGAAGAAGAGGATCTCCTATAGTAAGAAATCGCGTCCAAAGTTCGTCCAGTACAGTGCATACAATGCAATACGGACCACACAACGGAATACATGAAGGTTGCGACCTTGCAGGTTGTGATAAAGATGACACGATTTACCCAGTGAAAAAAGATCCTCACATAGAGGAAGATTTCACGTTAAGACCCACAGTAGACAAGAGAGTAAATTACCCATGATCTCTGTGAAGATAGAGATGCTATCAACAGAAATGTATTGTGGTTGTTTATCTTAGCAATACCTGCTGAAACAACAGCGCCGGAGGATACGCGTATCCTATCATTCCGTCCTATAGATCAATAGAGCGTTAACAACATTAGCTCAGAGATCTGGACAAGCTAACACATACGTCTGCAATTGATTAGCAAACTGTGTCGTAAATAAATCATCATTGGGTGCTCCCATAGATAGCAAATCTGATTGAATACTTGTTTGTTGAGAGTCCATTCTGACAGCAACAAGCGACCCGTAAGAGAACGGGAGTCCGGTAAAACAATCAGACTACCCGGAATATGACGGACCAAAACAGAACTTGGTGTACTATAACCAACAGACGGATTCTTTCCATTAAATTGAATAACGGAAACGAAAGAGTGCCTCCCTGGTTCCGGAGATACGCCACTACTGTCGAATTAAAGGACAGAATTTGGGCATGCATTTCTGAATAATGTTCATGCAATGACATAAAGCAAGCCTAAAAAACATTATTCCGCGGAAGAAAACTGATTGCTAAGAGACTGCGGAACCCAAAGACCCTGGCACTTCGAATCCGTAGGGATCAGTATTATATCCCAATCTGTTTGACTGGCAACCGTCATAACAGCCACACTCGGGTCCGGCAACTGCGGTGGCACTCTCTGAGTCAACCACCGAATGTTTGCCCCAGTCTGAATCTCTTGTAAGACTAGATAGACAAGAGAACGTGTAAATCGAGCAAATCATGGATTGCCGAAAAGTTGCCGTCGAAGAGAAGCTCCTCCGAGAACGAAGCGACTCTGAGAGAGTTCTTAACCTTACTATCCACGCGTGTGGATGTAGCTAGGGCTGCGTCACGTCTAACCAACTCCAATCAGCCACTGAAGGGCGGAGTTATACGTGAACAAACTACTGCCCTCAAAAGAAATTACATTGAGAATAATATCCTGTAAATCTTTTCTTGAAGACGTAATGATAACGCCTCAGTAAGGCGGATTACGTATGATAAAGCGTCTAAGTTAAGTCTACTATACATCATGTCGTTTCCAACATTGAAATTAGAAAAGACATAAACGGCGAAAAAGAATATATGCAGTCTTTAATCACACCGTCTAGACGCATAAGAACTCTCGGTATGCCCTGCTCTGCCAAAATAAACTATTCGTATAAAAGATAAAATGGCAGAAATGAGCAACGCGGACAAGAAACTAAACTATCATGCTTGGTAGCAGGCTTGTATATATATATATATATATATATAGCGTCGAAAAATAAAACACATGTTGTAATGACAATATTGGACTGCGTCGGTAAGTCAGGGACAATGTCCCTGAACCGATCGAAAAATCCGAGTCCAATGACGCTATAAGTCTCTTATCCAAGATCGCAGCAATGAAGTCCGAAATAACAATCACTGGAAGATAATGCCAGAAGATATGAAAGGCAGCTTCCGATACTACTAAAGGGAAAACTCGAAATCTTTCGAATCCCTTTCGCCATCCTGTCGGACCCTATAAAGCGTTCGGTCGTCCGTAGCTGATGCAACCGCGGACCGCACCGACCCAGCGTAATTCCTGATTCGACCGAGAAACTGTCAATTGCTGGGATGCTGCGAAACAACTGTGCTAACTCGGATAGCACGTCCGTCACTGAGGCCTGAGGAGAAGCGGTCTTACGATGCATTGCCGCTGGAAGCTCCGTGATCGTTACCCCCGTGCATACTACCAATATGCGAGCGAACGGAGTGTATAGGCCTCGTGTCCCTTGGCTACCGGATGGCGCGACCTATTCGCCGTGGAATCACTTAATGACGAAACTGATCAGATACTCGAGGTCACGTAGCCAATGTGCGGTCGTGTGCCCTGCTGTGAGGATGAGGAAGCATTAATGGACAGTCTCTCGGACTGTCAATATAACGGAGCGTCCCGACCGACGGACATATGCTCCGAATGTAAAATATCTGAAAGACAACATGCGGTCCCCTATGTTGTTGGACGAGAGAGGGACCTCTCTCGTTCACAGCCCGGACGGACCCGGACAAGCCAGGAACCGGACTAACAGGCTTCCTCCGATCTGTCCTCAATCTGCCGTCACTGGGTGAGTACTAAAGTAATTAAAGTGCTCGCATCTCCCAAATCTCCTTCCTAGACCGCAACGGACGAACCCGGCAGCCGAACCATTCGATGAATGTACGCTACACCGGGTGAGCTAGCGAATGTCACTCCGTAGGCGATAGACATATTCCATGAGCACTTATTGCCGCTAGCTCTTCATGAACTATGACGACAGAGGCACACTTATGAAAGACATCTCCATAACTCTGCGAACAAGAGACCAGAAATGCTTGGTTATAGCAAGCATAAAATAATAATATATATAGTGTCGTGCAATAATTCGAAAGTTTGTGTGACATTATTGGACTATGTCGGAACTGAGGGACGATGTCTCTGAACCGAACCAAAAATTCTAAGTCCACCGACGCTATCAGTTTCTTATCCGGCATCGCAGCATTCTGGTCCGACGAAAGAAGCTGTAGAAGACCAAGTCAGATGACATACACAACAGCATATGTTGTTCCGAAAGGGAAAGCTCGAAATCCTCCAAATCCCTTTCGGTATCCCGTCGGACCGGATGAAACTTTCGGACGTCCGTACCCGCTTCCGCGGAGCGTCCCACCCCAGCATCGTCGGATAAAATATATGCGACAGATTCAGTTGATGCTGGGATGCTGCGATAAACTGTGCTATTAAGGAAAGCAAGTCCGTTCCCGAGGCCTGTGCAGTAGCGGTCTTACGATGCATTGCCGCCGGAAGCTCCGTGAACGTTGACTCCCGCACACTTCCTATGCGAACATCCGGAGTCTGCAGGCCTCGTGTCCCTGGCTACTGGATGGTGTGACCTGGTCGCCGAAGAATCCTTGATCGGCGAAGCTGGTAATATATCGGCGGTCACGCAGCCAAGGTGCGGTCGTGTGCGCTGACGAGAAGAGGA
The DNA here is from genome assembly GCA_031216915.1 of Pictodentalium vernedei. NCBI lineage: Eukaryota > Metazoa > Mollusca > Scaphopoda > Dentaliida > Dentaliidae > Pictodentalium > Pictodentalium vernedei. The sequence continues at coordinate 234,041,552 of CM062292.1, read as the reverse complement.
AGCCTTAGCAGTCTCCGCGGACTGCCTATACAACGGAGCGTCCCGAGCGACGGACGTATGCTCCGCTTGCGACACATTTTGTACCACAACATCTGGGGCCAGATGTTGTTGAACGAGAGAGGGGCCTCTCTCGCTTGCCGTCCGGATGGACCGGAATGAGCTATGAACCGGACTAAAAGGCTTCCTCCATTCTCCCTCCGATCCGCCGTCACTGGGTGTGCATTAGGTTAATTTATAGTGCTCGCATCACCCCAAAATTCCTTCTAGACCGCAACGGACGAACCCGGCTGCCGAACCATTCGGTGAATGGACGCTACACCGGGCGAGCTAGCGGACGTCAAAGGCCGTCGAACCTACTAGGGTCCTCTTAGGCAATTGGCGTATTTACATGAGCACTTTTCCGCTAGCCCTTCATTAATTGTGACGATGGAGGCACACTGTTGGAAGACATCACAGATACATCACCCTAATCTTGATCGTCTGAAATAGAAATTGATAAAGTAGAGTGACCCTGCGGGGAAAGGACCGGAGTGTCCAAATCCCCAATAACATACCGTGACATACGCTTCCCATATTGTCATCGAAATCATACGATACAGAACAGGAGTTAATGCAAGTACACTGACCACATATAGAATGATTATAAAGTCAGAGGAAGACTTCCTCTTAATACAATTGATCAATATCCTTTCAATGTGAAAAGAAAACAAGTCCTGGTACTCGCACTAACCCCTGGCAATCAAAATACATAATAATAATATGATCCATTAATATAGAAAAAATAATTGAAATCAAAATATTTTGAAAAAATATTTTTTCAGAACAGCCCAAGTTTCTGAAAAGTAACGTTGAGCCCCAATGGATCCCAAGCCTAAGTGTGGACAAAAATTTTAAAAATATTTTAAACAATTTATTCAACACTTACAAACAATAATAATGTATCTAGTTATGATTAAAATAACATCAAGATATTATTTTCCAGAAATCCCCCCCTCACACAGAGGGCTGTTGTAAATGTAAACAATGAGCGTAAAAACACTAAAATAAGACTCCAGGCACCCAGGCCCGAAATCAGTTACCAAAAATACACTATCTGATGCAAAACAGAGACTTCCAGGGAAGAAACTGCAGAACATCAGATGGTAGATGCAGAACACAACGCCTAACCACCCGTAGGTGAAGACGTAAACATGGGGAAAAGAACAGAATTCATTCTGTTATTCAGCTAAAACTCCCAAGAAAATTTAGTAATAATAATTACAAAAACTATGCCAAAAGCATGGGAGAATAGCCAGGGGGGACTTAAAGGACAGGGAGAGAGGAAAACACTTAAAAAACAGTGTAACTAAATAATCAGAATGACAACAAAATGGCTGCTGCCTCGAAAATAGGTAACTTAACATAATTTCATTAAAAAATTTTAAGTTACAGCCCTGATAATATTCTGTCACACATTTTTTTTCTCTCCTCCTTCTCTATCCTCCTTAGAATCACCATTTCACTAATATTTATGTGTCTGGCATCATTTAAACTGAGATTTATAAGCACAAAGATCAGTCAGATGTTAACTGATGAAGGGCCAAACTTAGAATGATTAATGGCGCCAATTTTGGAACGTCCTTGACACTGCGCATGCGCAGTAGGGGCGAAGTGTGGAGAGCCTTTCAGGACATGTTTTCTTTGGTTTTGGATGCAAATTTGGGGGATTGGGGGGCAAAATTTGAGTTTGGCCCTATATTTTAAGAGTTAGCACCAGCTATGTCTGGGTCATTGGTACAGTATAAAAATACTCATTTCTGGATTTTGGTCAAAAATTTCTAAGTCCGGACTGCCACCCAAAATTTTCAGCCTAAATATGAACACAGGGACTTGGCTTGAACAAACTTGAATCTCACCCCCCAAGGATGCTGCATACCAAATATCAAAAGATTCTTATTGGTAGATCTGAAGAAGAAGATTTTTAAAGAATATTCCTCATAGTGCACTAATTTAAACATTTGGGCTCCCATAGAGAGCCCAAATATGCACGCAGGGAATTGATTTCAATAAACATGTGAAACAATTTCCCAAAGATGTTATATGTGAAATTTTAAAGCTTTTGGAGCAGTGGTTTGGGAGAAAAGTAGTCTGAAATGCTATTCCCATTACCCACAGTGTTAAAAAATGCTGACTCAGCACTTTTTCAAAGTCCCAAAAAGGTACCCCATGATAAAACCGATAGCAATTGTTTTTTACCATTCCATTCTGTTGGTCCTAAGGAAGCTTCACACCACATAAGAATTCTCAGTGCCGTGTAGTTTTGGAGATATGGGTGTTTTAATTTTTTTCTATTTTAGCTCCTGTGGTTCTCATGGGGCGACAAGAAAATATTTTTTGGTGTAAATTAACTACTTATGTCCCAATAAAACCTCATGTCAAATTTGGTTCAAATCAGCCTCTCAGTTTGGAAAACAGAAATTTTGGGCGGGGCAGAAATTCTTGACCCTCCCATAACGATGGCAAATATAGCCCCTAGAACTTCTCTTGAACAAACCTGAGTCTACACCCCAAAAGGAAGCTGCACACCTAATATCCAGTCTCTGCTACTGCTGGTTCATAAGATTTTTTAATATTCAGGCTCACTTTTTGGGGGTGGCCCTACAAATTTGAATTGACATGTGATAGGGAACATGCACACCAGATTTGGTTCAATTTGGTTGAGTAGTTTGTGAGAAGAAGTCTATAATGTAAAGTTAATGCCAGATGGATGTACGGACGACGGACGGATGGACAGAGAGATGGATGGATGGACAGATGATGGACGGAAAGTGATTAGTAAAGCTCCCCTTGAGCTTCACTCAGGTGAGCTATAAATATTATAAACACAAATTATTGCCAAAAGTAACCAAAATGTGAAAAATAGTTAAATAGTCAGAGCACATGGTCCGTACTGTTCAAGGACAATACAAGAAAATTTATTGTTTGCTTTGATTTTTGCAGAAAAAAATGTGTGTTACGAAAATAAAAGCATAGGTATGCAATAAATGTTTTTAAAACAGTGCTTACAGATAGAAACATCCATTAATTTAGATGTTATTTTCCAAACAGAAGTTGTAGTTTATTCAACAACACATGCGGTTCTTGTTTGTTTGTTTGCTTATTTATTGGGGTTTAACAACACTTTCAACAGCTAGGGTCATAGCGTCAGACATTTTTACAGCTTGAGGAAGCTGGAGTACTCAAGAGTGAATGACTGAGCAGTAGCAAGCAACTAACTGTCAGACTTTCCAACTTACTAATCTGAGACAAACAGGGATAGCATTTGTTGGAGGCAAGTGTATCGTCATTATGCCATGTGCTTTAGTACACACCAGCAATGTGCTACCACATAAGTAATCGGGATGAAGTGTCTTGCCCGAGGACTCATCAGATGTAGGTCAAAATCGAAAGGTCTTTGTTAAGTATTGTTAGAAGACTCTGTGTAAATGATTATGAACAGAACTAGAGCTGTCACGCTTATTCGACTAACTGTCAACTGTTACGGTAGTCAACAATTTTTATTTTTAGTCGATCATAGTTCATTTTTAAAGTGGTGCAAGTCTTGTTTAAATTGCTCTATATAATGAGGTGAATGAACAGTTAGATTATTAACCTTTGAAATGTCTAACAATAGTTACTTGTAATCAGGCCTGAAAATAAGCAGTCTGACATTTGCAGAATGAGGTCCCCAGAGGGTGAATTTGATGATACTATCCCATACAGTGGACCAATTTATCCTCTGGGTATCTCTTTCTGATTAGTTTTGAGACCCTGATTCAGATTGAGGTTCACAGATGGTAAATTTAGTGATGCTAAATTAACCCTCTGGGGACCTCATTTTGCAGATGACAGTCTGTTAATTTTCTGGCTTGCTTGTAATATCCCATGGCCTTTTGTTTTTCTGCACAATTGAGGCTTACCATTTGATCAATCTCTGTACTCTGTAGTATTAACCAGCATTCTGTTAATCAAAACTAAAGAGTATCATTCCAATGGTGTACCTTTGAATAATTTGAGAATTGGGAAGCTATTGCAGACTGCAGAGTAAACAGAATCTTTGGTCTTGTACAGTCAAACGACACCACTGGAACAATTTGAAGTGAAAAAATTGTCACAAGACTCACAACGATCATTTCACTTGTAGTACTAAGTTGTAACTTGTGTAGGAATGGAGGGAGTTTTATGTTCGAAATTTTTGTAAATTAGTTCTAGAAATGATACATTTCCACAAATGTTCTTCTGCATAAATTCTTCAGATCAATTGGAGATATTTTGTTGTTTCCATTTTATCTCACCACAGAAGTGTACACATTCCAACATCATCAGTTGTAAATTTGTTTCCTGAGTATACTTGGGATTGTTTGTTGAATTTATCGGAAATGACTATTAATTGATAGCCAATAAATGCAGGCACCTAGTCGACTACGAAAATTGATAGTCAAAACAGCTCTAGACATAATATGGACCTTAAAAGTAGGTTTTTAATGGTTCAGCAGGGATTGAAAAACACCATTCAGGACATTTCAGAGTCAAGTACACTATTTTCAAAAGATTATTATGCAGTAAAAATATATGTTCACCCTGATGAAAAACTGAAGGAATCGGATTCATTTGGAGGATAAAACAGCACTTCCGTTGTGTCAGAATTCAAATCACCATCTTCATCATCTCCACTCTGATCTTTGTACAATGACAAACGACAACTTCCAGATTGTGAGGAAGCAGACTGAAAACAGACAGATGAAATTCACTGATAAATATTGATGAAGACAGTAATCAAGAGGTCCCAAAGTGGCCTTAAGGGCATACAGGAAAATGTTGCTTATTGAAGGATTTATGGTAACATTCGGCATCTATGGTTAATTAACACTATAGAGAAATGAAGTTATGTAATTGTTAAATATACAGTGCAGCCCACTTCAGTGGATATCTGGAGGTGGGGCAGCACCGTGAATTGTTTTTTTTTTGTTGTTGTTTTTTCTGCACAAAATCACATGAAATCCTTCACTTTAAAGTGAGAAAAAAAAAGAAGCAACATTTGGCACCACGCCCCAAATCTTTCAAAACACATTTTAAAGCAAGAATAAAAATCACCTTTTGAATTCCACACACACACACCGGACCCCAAACAAATGTTAATCATATTCAACCACAAATACATTTTACTAAACTTGACCACAATCGGTCACTCAAGGGCAGAATTGATTTGAATAAATGAATAGTAAATTCTCTATTAGATTCTATGTTAAATTTTAAACCTCTCATCTACCCCCCTCCCCCCCCCCCCCCCCTTAGATAATCAGTCAAGCATATTGCCTTCAACAAACTTTACTTTAGGAGCCATAATTATGCTATACACCAAATTTCAAAAGATTCTGTCAGGTGAATTGAAGAAGATCTTTAAAAAAAATACTTTTCATATTGCACCAAAGTTCAAATTTGGGTTCATATAGGTAGCAAATAGGAAACCAGGGACTTCATTTTGATAATCTGGAATCTCCCCCCCCCCCCCCCCCCCCCCGCCCCCCCACCACACACACACACTTAGGATGAGGTATACCGCATATTAATAGATTTTGATGGGTGAATCTGAAGACGATTTTTAAAAAATTTTGAACCCTTGGGGAGTTTTATTCCAAACATCTAAAGATTTTTAAATATTAATCCTCATACTGCACAAAGTTAATATTCGGGCTTCCATAGGAAGCTCAAATATAACCTTCAGGACTTGATTTGAAGAAACTTGAATCTGACTCCCCAAAGGATGTTGCATACCAAATATCAAACGATTCTGATCAGTGGTTCTGAATATTCTTCATGTTGCAGTTAGTTAAAATTCAAGCTCTGATAGGGAGCCCAAATATGAACCTAGGCACTTGACTTGAACAAACTTGAATTTGACCCTTCTAATGATTTATTTATTTATTGGTCTTTAAGGACCCATATATCTTCACAATGGCTAAATGTGACCGCAAACTAGATATAAAACCAAGTCCAGCCAATTGTTTATACCTTTGTTGCCCATTTTAGAGGACCCCCGGCACTGGTTACTCGCTGCATCTTATTTTAAACAGAGCCTATTTATCCCAGTAAACAAGCACTGCTTCAATGGGGGGAGGGGTGGGGGGGTCTATGAGGAGACTCCAATGATTCTGTATACCAAATATCAAAAGATTCTAATTGGTGGTTCTGGACAAATTTTTTTTAGTTTTCAAAATTATTTTCTGAGTGTTAACAGAATTATGCCCTTTCTGGTGCCCACCCTTTGGGCCTGGAAACTTTATTTGAACAAACTGGAATTGACATATAAGGAGCATGCATATCCAATTTGGTTCAATTTAGTCCAGTAGTGTTTACAAGTTGATATAGTAAAGATTATGCTGGCCATACAAATGAAAAGTGATCACTAATGCACATGAGGTTTCATTCTCTGAAATGAAGAATTTCCATTTTTGCCTCAAAAACATATCACCTGATCCCTGACTGGAATGAGCTTGTTGAGCTATAAGATAATGAAATTTGAATGGCGATTTTTGTGAATAGTGTTGGCAGGTTTTGGTTAATTATGTTGGGCAAAGGATTAATGTCTGGACAGAGTTCCCGCACACATTTTGGGTTCAAAATCAAGGAGTTTCCCAGATATCTAGAATTTTCCAGGAAATAGGACGACAAAAATGAAAGAAACTCAAGTAGGAGGGTTTAGCATGTGGGACGTGAGAAATAAGGGATAATGAATGACCCTGGACTACAGATTCCAACAAAAAACCTTGAATCACATTTAATCATTCATGATTCATTTAACATCCCCTACTGAGCCCAGATACCTACATCTAAGCACATGGATTGCATTTCTCCTACCACAGCATCTAGTATCTGGCTGAGCATAATTTCCAGTTGTTTGGAATTTGCATTTTCCACCTGGCATGTGTTAGACTTTCTTACACTACTCCACAAACTGTGGAACTATGTTGATAGAAAAGCCACATTGCCAGTGAAAAATATTCCATTCACAGGAGTATACAACAAACACGAACAGGATAATTTTCCTATCTTCTAATTATAAACTGAGTGTTTAGCCCATTAGATCTTCAATGAAAAAGCTTTTCGAGTTCTATCAAACAAGATATAAGAGATAGGAAGGAGGCTATATTGGATGTATTAAAACCAAAAATGTCTAGAAATATTTGTAATTCAGTTGATGTCAGAGAAATTCTTCAACAGAATAAGAGATTCTTTATTCAATGAACAGGAGCTGACTCTCTAACATATATGCAATTAACAGGTCAAATATAGTCTAGTAAATAGTTTGGTGCTTGTAAGTTTTATACAGTTAACAGGGTTTTTAAAATAAAAGATATACAATTAAGTGGGCCCCACAGTCTTGGCAATGCACATGTATTTTATTAAGTAACGCTTGTTACGTACAACTGGATTGGCCAAAACAAAAGTTACAATAACCAATCTATTACATTTACAACCTATTACTAGAAGTCTTTGGAAGCATTCTGCTCCTTAACCAATGAAATGGACTCGAAATTGCTGATAGAGGCTGACTAAGTGAACTTGGAATCACCAGAAGAATAAGGATATCCTCAGATATAATCCTCACCAAAATTCATTCCAAGTATGGAAAGTAGTATTCATGCATTTTCCAGCTCCTGGAAAATATGACCTATCAAGGAGCCTCTGGAAGTTTGCAGACTCTACTGGTTTTTACATCAAATTAATCCTTAGCACTCTTGTAGTGCAAGAGATTTTTTTCCAATCAGTCTGTTTCTCTCTTTAAGTATGAATTTAACCAATTATACCTTGTTTAACCCTAAAAGGCCTATTTCCGAGTTTTACATCTTCAGAACAAGTGCCTTCAACATGCCATCATGAGGAAATCATGCTAACAATAGACAAATTACCTAGGTGATTTCCAGTCAAGTCTTGGCTGCCTTAATAAGCTGTGGTCAGGGGTGAATTCAAGACAATTGTCCAGGCCCTTAAGGGTTTAATATCAAACTGCATTATGGGAAATATTTGCTGCTGAAAATTTTGCCATTTTGACATCAGTTTTCAGGGGGTTAATTTCTGGCTGCATTCCAGTCCTCAGGATGTGAATTTATTGAAATTTCAAGAAAATACTTAGTAGGTTAAGTGTCAAGATTGAAATAATTCAAAGCAATGATCAAAATTAATATTCCTCTTACCTCATCTGCACTGTTTTTCTTGCTCAATTTTTTATGAAATGATGGGAGAAAGTCATCATCATCATCTGCATTTGCCTCATCATCGTCATCATTAATTATTGGGACATTCTGAAAGCAAGATACATCTTTTTTCAGCATGCACATGTTTTGGTTTCAAAGATATGATAAATACAAGAATTAAATCAAACAGAACAATTCAAACAACTGGTAAAGGAATTTCATTATTTTGTATTCACATAACAGCACAAAAATTATTAGAATTAGTTTCATGATTAACTATCCATTTTTGTAGGTGCATTTGCCCCTTTACCCAACCTGATAGCAGATGACACATGCACACAAATTTCTTGAATAACTACAAAAGATAATTTTTGCCTCCACATCAATGCTTATGACAGCTAAATGAAACAAGCTCAATTAGCTCATTCCAATGAGATGTCATAAGCTTGTTTTTGAGGTAAAAATTGAAAAAAATAAATTTTGACTGGTGATATTTTATTTTTGCTGTCTGGTTTTGGTCATTATGTTAGGTAAAGTGCGAACAGAATTTCTGCACCATCAAAACAATTTTGTCCAGGTAGATCTCACTTACCCAGCTGCTATGCGGAAAAGAATTCAGGGATTCATAAATCACAGTTTGCATTCTGAGCAGTTTCAGACTACAACAAAGGTTTGAATTCTTTTAGATAAACTAATTACACTGACTTTCCCATGATACTGAATTTCCTTGACATTACACGGAGATATCAGATTTAATGCTTCACAGCAAGAAGCTTCTCTGTCTGCATAGCTTCACTGAGGACCACAGGGCAGCTACACATGTTCACAGATGACATGTGACTGACAGTGACTAATCACTATAGCTCACCCTGACTTTCAGTCAGGTGAGCTAAAAATATCAGCTTCATTCCCTTAATTCAAGTTTAATTGTGGTACAAATACAGATCACAAATTGTGTAGAGTACGGGGAAAGGAATCAACATCCTTGGTGGAGTTGTTAGTATACTTACGTGCACCTTTGACACTAATGACATACAAGAACTCCACGGTGGCATCATTGATTCCAATCCCATGCACTCCATCTTCGTTGAGTTCTGTCTCAATAATTTGTGTTTATTTCAAGTATTTCCCAAAAAACATAAAATTTTTAATTTCTTGAATTTCTTGAACCAACTGACATTGAAATTGAAATTTTATGCTTTAAAATATGTTTCTCTTGTAAATAAAATTAATGCTTTTAGAATACAGACACTGATTTTTTTTTTAGTTTGTTGACCACTAAGGAGCCACTTTTCTACTGATCTAAAAAAAATCAATAGCAGTAATTCGTTGGTATTACATGAAATACTTTGGGAAGGTATGAAATTTTTTTAAAGTCTGGTTAATTTATTGAGGTTTTCACACACACAAAAAAAAATTCACAGCTTCACTTTAACATGCACACTGTAAAGGACTGAACAGATGTGATGTGTTTTCATACAGCTTGGGGAGAATTTTTGTGCATATGATTCCTTGTTTATATACTTGACGATAAAGACTTGTACCTCACCTCATTCACCCCAGGCAATCCAAAAGAATCTCTCCGCAGTTCGTTCAGCTGGTTTTGAAAGGTGTTAGGGTTATCAAATGCACTGTTTCTTCTTTCTGAAAATTAAAACAAATAAATATAATTACCCAGAAATCTTGTTGACTAAATAGCAACTTTTCCAATAAACAAGGATTACTCATCGCTGATGTAAAGTTGAGTTTTTTTGCACCTGTATGGCCTGTCATTAAAAGAAAATCAAATCCATTGATATTTGTTCAAGTTCCCTGCAAATAAGCTGAAAAATGGCAAAAATTAACTAAATACCCAATTACCATCCCACCAACACAATTATTTACAGTCACAGAAAGCATTTTTGGCCCTTACTTTCATGCAGCCAAATAGGCTCCATCTTATTTTCCTGTCCACCATTGTAAGCAACTAACCATTCACTGAAAGAGCACCTGACCCACTCCAAACTCCCAAACATCCACCAAATAAGTGGTAAAATTATCCAGAATCCAGCCACCCCATGTGACAGAAATAACTGTGCCATATGCACAAATTTTCCAAAAAATATCTGGTTCTCAAGCATCATTAGCTGCAAACATTTCTAGGGCCCACGTAAAACTAATTGCATGATTTGCTATTGCATCTATCTACTTACATGTAGATCATGTCAGAAACTATACATGGGAGAAACCAAGAGCTTCTTCCGATATCACATTAAGGTACATATTGCGGACATCAGACACAAATGTGACACTCCTAGCCATACACTTCAATTCCACCAACCATTCCCTTTCGGATCTCAGTTACCACATCAAACAGGTACGATATTTCGACTTTGATTCACCCAATACAACTGAACAATATTGTCACCTTGAGATGAAATGGATCCTGGAACTGAAAATGCTACAACCCCTAGGCCTGAACAAGAAGGACTTTTAAGTCAGTTTTTAGTATTCATCAAACTACAGGTCAAGTTTTTAAAAAAAAACTTGACCAAAAAAATAATCAATGATGAGGAATATTTAGCCCCCCTCCAATATGGTCAATTCATTTATTATGGTGGTAAATTGTGTATTTATTCAATTATAACTTATTCACAGAGCTCTTGTCAAATAAAGTACCAAATGTGTATATTGGATTCCTGAAGCCAAAAACATCTGAAAAGCTATGGAGTATAGTGAGGAGAGGTCAGGAACATTATACGTTTTTTGACAAATCACAATTTTTTTCATTAACCGGACTTTACTTATATCCTGCATGGAATTAAACAATAAAACTTGTACTAATGGTATGGTAAATGGTTTTGTGTATAAAAGTCCTGTGTAATAGAAAGGTTATTCTTTATATCAATATGCGATCAAGAGAAACCCAAAGTATTAAAGGTTCACTACAGTAATACATTAACTGAACATCAGTTTCTGAAATATAATTTCCATGAAACTTTTTTATTCTGAATTTTTATTCTCAAATCACCTACATCTAGTTAAAAAATTGTATCAAGGCCACTTTATTGCCACTCTGATAGTATCTCCCCACTGTTTAGTAATTTTCTCTGGTAACTCTGGCTTCACTCACCCATAAAACTGTTGAACACAATATGATTCTGGCTTTTGAAAGTGCCATTAAACCCCAATAAACAAATAAATTTGTATTGCACTAATAACTTGAATTCTCCACAACCTCAAGAAAAGCAAAAACTCAGGTTAAGTACTCAACTGAAAATGAGTTAACCCTCTGCACACTGATGTGAAAGTACCAAAATTTCAAGCAAATTTTTCCGTATTAAATGCAACCATGAATTTAACCAATTCAATCTTGTTTGACAGAGCTGTTTGAAATTCCTGCATTTTGACATTAGCACTTTCTATTAACCCTTTACTTACATGAAAAGCAGATCACACTTGCAAAAAAAAAAACTCTTGAATAACTAATTTTTTTCATTTTTTGTCTCAAAAACATAGGTTATGACCCCTCATTGGAATGAGCTCACACTGAGCTCATTCCAATGAGGAGTCATAACCTATGTTTTTGAGACAAAAAATGAAAAATAATTGGTGATTTTTTAGAATAAAGCTAGTCGTTTTTGGCTGTTAACGTTGGGTAAAGGGTTAAAATTACTCTTCAAAATTTATATTTCAATTTTTGCCTCCAAACGTAGCTAAGACACCCAAGAGGAATGGAGAACTTGAACTCATTCAAATGAGAGGGCATAAGCCATGCTTTGATTACTTTTTTAATTATGCAAGAATTTTTTTTTTGCATGCATCACCTGCAAGATATCTATCATCCTAACAAACAGATTTGAAAAACTTGACTGTTTTTTGCGTCCCTCCACCCAACTTTCCACAAATCAGGTGTCCAACTGATCCAAGTGGAACAGACCATCATTACACACATATTCATGCATGGGTGGGAGCTACTTGAAAAAAGGTTTACGATGTCAGATGAACATAGCATGGTGGAAGTTCATCCTGAGATTCTTTCAGGTGATCTAATGACCAAGATCAAAATAAATGGAGTGCATTCTTCTTCATTTTCTTATACAATGGAACTGAATAGACATTTTGCGATTGTCAATTATTCAATTACAAGGAGTATTGTATAAATAAGTATTTGAACAATTTCCTGTATTCTAAAAATAAATTGTGCATTTCTTCTATTATATCTTGTTTGACAAAGCTCATGGAGCTCAGTCAAATGAGATTTAAGAGATTAAATGACTTTACAGGATATACAGAGGCCAATTTGGTCTTCAAACAAGGTGAATTTGGTGATTGTCAGGGTAATTTCTCAACATGTTACCAAATTTTTTATTCCATTAACAAAAGTTTACTCAAAAACCTATTTGCAATTAATGGGTCAAATTTGTACTGAAGATATGTTAAACAGTTTTGTGTTTGGAAGTTATATTCAATTAACAGGGTTATTCAATTGAGATATCCAATTAAGTGGGCTCCACTGTATTTATATTCCTGCAACTGTTCCTATTTGACAATGGTCTAATTTTCACACATATTTTGTAGGAATATTCAACAACTTTCCTGAGCTTATTCACCAGCTTAAACAAAATTGTGCTTTGAAAAAATACCAACACTACAAACATAAATTTAAGTGAAAAGATTTCTCATGGATTTCTGATACAATACAGAGATTGAGAAATGTTCAAGATAAACTATGCAAGGAATCTGGCCAAAATGTAAGTATGTCATGTAAGAATGCATCTGATTGTTCAATACACATCTGATTGAAGTTATGAAATGAACGAAATACTTCAACACAAAATGCAAGAAAGTAAACAGACCACAGAAGCTGATATTTTCTTTAAAAATCTAAACTTCATTCACAAGTTCAATTGTGATATAAATACAGAATGCAACTCAAGTAGATTAAGAGGGGGGGGGGGGGGGGGGGAGGGGGGGGAGGAATCAATGACCCTTATTGGGAGTTTTTTTCTATTTTTCACTCACCTCAATGATGCTTGTGAAATACTCAGAACAACTCCAACCCAGGTTGTTGATTCCTGTCCTCCAAACTCCACCCTCATTGTGTTCTGTCTGATTACAGAGCTCAAGTTTTCAATACAGAACTTGCACTAAGAAAACAACACATTAAGCCCCAAAAAGTTAAAAGTCTATTTTTCGGGCCCTCCCACATGGTCCTTTTGGATGTCGCATGCTTTCGTTTTATAATCAATGCAAAACTTAAACAAATAAAAATTAAACGGTTTATGACAGATATTTTACCCAAGTTAATAAAATTGATAAATTTGTCCCTTGAGTGCAACATGGCTTTGCAATGCTTTACATTGAAAGCCTTCTTGCACTCAAGGGACAAAATAAAACCCCTCCCCCTCCCCATGTTATTCTGTAGATTATGAGGCCTAAAACATAAAACAAACCAAGAACCTGAACTTTTGATAGCAAAAACATAATTTCAAAAATAAAAAAAAAAAAAAAAAAATGCCCGCCTACATGCAATTTTACAAAAAATGACCTGAGAAACAAAAGATTTACTTTGTGGGGCCTTAGTTTGAACTCTAACATCAGCTTGTTGTTTACCTGTAGCAAAATCCACTGTATCAGAAGCTCTTGCTGCCCACTTGCCTCTAACGTGGGGAGCACTATCTCCTGTATTAGATTCTGGACTGTTACTTCCAAACTGAAAAAATACCAAAAATGAATTCTTCATAAGCATTTCCCTAGTTACAAATAAAGGCGTGCAGAGAAAATAAATATGCTGGTAATGCTCTTAAGAGTTCAAGAAAGAATGGATGTTCACAGCAAAATTTATTCAAGTAAGAAATGTCCTCAGGAAGATCTTTGCTAAAAACTAAAAACACATTTTTTGTGAGAAAGTGACCAATCTCAAGCAAGGTATCTCAAAATTTGAAAGCGGTTGACCCTTCAGTACTTTAGTGGAACCCTAACCCAACAAAATGCCCATAACTAAGCAGTACCAATCACAAAAAACGTGATTCAAATTCCATTTTTTTTTCTTTTCAGATATTCCTGTTCTGATGTTGGTTATCAGACAATTCAGTGGCTGTGTAAAGGATGGAGAATAAAACTAAAATCTGGCAACAACCCCCCCCCCCCCCCCCACCATCCAATTTAAGAAACATCAGCCATTAAATGGTTTAACTGGTTGAGTCCTAGGGGTCACTATCAGGGCTCTACTGATAAGTGCTGAAAGCCACTTTAGTGGCATTCCACAGTTTTGATTACCTTGTTTACTCAGCAATTGAAGCACAAAAAATGTTTAACAAAATTGTTTTATTACAATTTACTGGATAGTGCCAAGAGACACTCTCCAATAAACTGTAACAAAACAATTGTTTATGAACAAAATGTTATTAAACTGGGGCTCATTTTGCAAGTAGCATGGTACCCTTGAAAAAAATACTTTCCCTTCAAATCGCAATTGAAAAATAATTTAGCGCTCTACCAGTTAAAAGCACTTTTGTTATTTTTAGATAAGAAAAGGGATAGTCAACAATCTTTTGGCCTCATCAAGATAGAATGATAGCACAGCACCAAAGCAAGAAATCCAGTGTTCTCAAATTAACTTACCTTATTTTTAGCCCACTTTGGAAGCTGTCCTATGCTGAATCTGTAATCTGCTGAATTAACATTACCATTACTTTCCCCTCCACTTTCTTGCCTGTGAAAGACATGTAGACATGAAACATACACTTATAGGAAAAGGAAATTAAGATAAAACCAGACAAATGGATGGATGCACATGGACAAACATAGCCATACAATGCTCCCTTGAGCAATCATATAAAAAAGAGGCCCCAAGGGGCCTGAAGGATGCACTTGACAAAGGCCCATTGATTCTTTAAAAAATAAAATAATTTGGCACTTATAATTTACTTTTATTTTTTCCAGTGAATGGGGCAGTAGTTTGAGAGAACAGGCACTTATAATTTACTTTTATTTTTTCCAGTGAATGGGGCAGTAGTTTGAGAGAACAGGCACTGCCAAACATCTGTTGCCCCTTTGTGCAAGTAACTGCATTGGTACAAATAATTCAAAGAAACAGAAAATTACCACTTTCAACAGAATACAGAGTAATAAAGCTGAAAGAATTAAAATAACTGAGGGACTGTTCAGTCTGCACTTAATCTGAACAAACCTGAATCTGACTAAGGATTTCACATATCAAGTACCAACAGATTCTGACTAGAGGATCTGAATAAGAAGATTTTGAAAGAATTATACTCATATTACACTAAGATAAAATTTAGGCTCACATAGTGAGCCCAAATATGAACTTGGGGACTTGATTTGAACAGTCTGAATTTGATGCCCATGAAGAGGCTGTATACCAAATATCAAAGGATTCTGACTGGTGAATTTGAAGAAGATTTTTAAAGATTATTCCTTATATTGCACCAAGTTAAAATTATAGCTCCAACCGAGAGCCCATATATGAACCCACGGACTTGATTTGAAAAAAAACTTGAATCGGACCCCAATAATGATACTGTATTATAAATATTAACCCATTACCTAACACGAAAGGAAGATAACACTTGCAAATGAAATTTTTGAAGGGCTATTTTTTACCATTTACCTAACA
Organism: Pictodentalium vernedei; assembly: GCA_031216915.1. Classification (NCBI taxonomy): domain Eukaryota; kingdom Metazoa; phylum Mollusca; class Scaphopoda; order Dentaliida; family Dentaliidae; genus Pictodentalium; species Pictodentalium vernedei. Next base: position 234,025,718 of record CM062292.1, on the reverse strand, counting down.
TGAAAGGCAGACAAAACTTGCAAACAATTTTTTGGAAGGGTTATTTTTTTCCATTTTTGTCATCAAAAACATAGCATATGACCCCCTCATTGGTACAAGCTGAAAATTTTGCTTCTGATAAGGGGCCCAAATATGAACCCAAGAACTCAATTTGAACAAACTTGAATCTGCCCCCACAAAGATGTTGTGTACCAAAGATTGTAACAGGAGGATCAGCAGAAGATTTTCAAACAATATACCTCATATTGCAGGAAACCCAAATATGAACCTAGGGACTTGATTTGAATAAACTTGTATCCGATCCTCCTCAGTATGTTGTACATCAAATATCAAAAGAATCTGAGTAAAACTTCTAGGGAAGATGATTTTTTTAATTTTTGAAAATATGCTGACACAGTGTTTTTTTGTCAGTTTTCCATAGGGTACCCAATGACACAACTGACAGCAATTTTTTTTGCCCAGGCATTTCTACTGTTCCGTGGATGCTTCATAACAAAAAAAAGTTCTCTGTTCTGAGCAGATTTGGAAATATGGATGTTTGAAACATTTTCTATTTTTAGCTTATGGGGGTCCCACTGGGATGTAGGGAAATTCTTTTTTGCATTAATCAAGTAGGCTTATTGGTTCTGAAAACAGAAATTTTGGGTGGGGCCAAAAACCTTGACCTTCCCATAACTGCCATAACTGAAAATATTGCCCTTCAGACTGGTCTTGAACAAACTTTAGTGTATACCTCAAACGAAAGCTAAATACCACATATCAAGTTACTCCATTGATTGGAGATTTAAAAAAAAAATGAACAATTTACCACCCCCCCCCCTCCCTTAACAAAACTGCACTGCCCCTCCTCAATCATTATTCACATGAAATTTTATTGAACTCGATCCAGAAGTTTAGGAGGACCCAAACATCATCTTTAGAGCAAATGACAGACAGCGATGGACAAAGATTGACCAAAAAAGTTGGAGTTTTGGATACATATTTTCACATTGTTTCTGAATGTTGTACATGTATTGCATAAATATTCAACCTTCAGGGACTAATTCAGACATCACATATATTTGGGCCTCAGAACAGGTGTCCCAACATGAAGTCATTAGGCCATTTCCAAAGTATATACAATCTATACCGCAGTGGTTTTAACCCTTTATCTAACATGAAAAGCAGACGACACTTGCAAATAAAATTCTTGAATAACTAATTTTTTCATTTTTTGTCTCAAAAACATAGGTTATGACCCCTCATTGGAATGAGCTCATTCCAAAGAGGGGCCATAACCTATTTTTTGGAGACAAAAAATGAAAAAAATAATGAAAATCCCGCTCAGGATCACAGATCCAATGTCGAGTTGTGACCTTGACCTTTGACCTGGCGAGTCCAAGGTCAATAGGGTTCTTCCTCGCACCAAGGCCAACACACCTATGAAGTTTCATGACTCTAGGTTGAACCACTATCAAGTTCTCATCCGGAAACCAATTGTTGCGATATACTATGTTCAAGGTCACTGTGACCTTGACCTTTGACCTGGTGAGTCCAACATCAATAGGGTTCTTCCTCGCACCAAGGCCAACACGCCTGTAAAGTTTCATGGCTCTAGGTTGAACCACTATCAAGTTATCATCCGGAAACCAATTGTTGCGATATACTATGTTCAAGGTCACTGTGACCTTGACCTTTGACCTGGTGAGTCCAAGATCAATAGGGTTCTTCCTCGCACCAAGGCCAACATACCTATGAAGTTCCATGACTCTAGGTTGAACCACTATCAAGTTATCATCCGGAAACCAATTGTTGCGATATACTATGTTCAAGGTCACCGTGACCTTGACCTTTGACCTGGTGAGTCCAAGATCAATAGGGTTCTTCCTCGCACCAAGGCCAACATACCTATGAAGTTTCATGACTCTAGGTTGAACCACTATCAAGTTATCATCCGGAAACCAATTGTTGCGATATACTATGTTAAAGGTCACTGTGACCTTGACCTTTGACGTAGCGAGTCCAAAATCAATAGGGTTCTTCCCCTCACCAAGGCCAATCTACCTATGAAGTTTCATGAATGTGAGTTGAACCATTCTCAAGTTATCATCCGGAAACCAATTGTTTAAGATTTACTATGTTCAAGGTCACTGTGACCTTGACCTTCGACGTAGCATGTCCAAAATCAATAGGGTTCTTCCTCCCACCAAGACCAACCTACGTATGAAGTTTAATGAATGTGAGTTGAACCACTATCAAGTTATCATCCGGAAACCAATTGTTTACGCCCGCCCGCCCGCCATTCACCAAACTATAAGTCGAGTTTGACTTCGTCACAACTCGACTAAAAATTAATTGGCAATTTTTGTGAATAGCGCTGGCCGGTTTTGGCCGTTACGTTGGGTAAAGGGTTAATCAAGTTTTGGCTGCCTCTATAGGCAGTCCAAGACTTGACTATAATGAAGGCTTAGGACTTGCAGTTGTGTGTTGCAGTTTGTCAAAAAGTATCCAAACCCTCAAGTTTTATGACAAGATTCAATATAATCACCAAGGTAATTACGAATAGTTTATGAAACATACTTTACCTTTGAACCTTTTTATTTGAGGAATAAGCAGTTTGCATAGTGTGTGTCATTTCAATTGGAAGTTTCCATACAAATATGCACCTGAAACAGAAAATAAAATCCAATGCATCACTGCCTTAACCCTTTACCCAACATACAGAATATCAAAATTTATTATTTTAATTGTTTTTTTAAATTTTTCAAAAATTTCAACAAAACCATATCATGTGACCCCTCAATGGATCGACCTCAAAGAGCCCATTCCATTGAGGGGTCATGATATGGTTTTGTTGAAATATTTTGAAAGATATATTTTTTTGAACTGCTTAATTTGCAAATTACACAGGCAGATGCGGTCGATTGGTTAGGTAAAGGGCTAACTGATAAACTTTTCTTTCTCTTCAAAATATTTTTCAGTGAATATTTGTATTTAAAAAATGCAAAGTTTTGTTAGGATTCCTGCATTTGAATGAGCAATCAATTCAAGTAGTTTCCACCACCTTCCAAGTACATTTTCAAGGTTTCCAAGGCACAGAATCTGAAAAATTCAAGGATTCTTACAGATTTTCTGGGACAAAAACAATGGGCTTTTCAAAGAGCAGCATATAATTACATGAACATGTAAGCTGATTGAATCTGTGTGCAACATTTCCCATTTTAACATCATATCACAATAATACCTGCAGTCAAGTGCATGAATTCTGTTCTATTAGACAGACACTCTATAAGGCAGAAAAGATCCACTCAAGCAATATTCTAGCTAAATATTGTCGGGGAATACCCTAACCCCCACATTGGGGAACATAAGCCTCCCTGTCAGGGAATTTCTGGTGCCACTACTGCAGCTGTGTATATGTATATATGGCAGTTATTAATGTAAAATTAATTAATTAATCTGAAGATTTGAGGGTTGGGGAACGTTCCAATAATCAAGGACTTTTCAGGTCCTTGACAAGAGAATTATGAATTCCCTGATGGTCAACATTCCAGCTATTTATTTATATTTAGAGGAGAAATGGGAACTTGCATGAACAGTTGAAATAATGTAAAACTCTACTCTTTCAGAACCCAGTTCTCGGATGGTATAACCAATTCAATATGACATTAACAAGCATACACACTCAACCAGAATTTAGTGTGCACCACCCAACATCCTAGCAATCAACTGTGTACTTAAGAAGTTAAAAATATTAATTATAATTTCTTCTGATACACACTTTGAAAATTTGAACTTGATGCTGTTTGGTGGAAACATTTCAGGCACTTGGGACTCCCTCGACTTTTAACCCTTTACCTAACAAATCTGCCACATCTACCTGTGTAAATTAAAAAACTGAGGTGTTAAAAAAAAATATTTGTTTAAAAAATTTCAACAACACCATATCAAGTGACCCCTCACTGAAATGAGCTTGAGGTTGTTCCAATAAGGGGGGTCAGATAATGAAATTCTTTGTAACATTTGAAAAAACAAATTTAAAATAAAAATTTTTTGGTATCATGTGCATTGGGTAAATGGTTAACTGCTAGAGTTCTGAAAGTCTAAATATGGGGTTTACTAAAAACCACAGGCTGTGCCTTCAACATCTACATGTACACACTGTTGGAAAAAGGTTTCATATTTACTCTTTTATATTTTGTTTATGATACATTACCCAGTTACATTTGATTGGATAGTGCGTCTTAGCACCCTCCAATAAAATATAAGAGAGCAATATGTGTGTGAACAGAAATTTGTAGCACTCTATCAGTTAAATGTACTAAAAATATTAAAACTCTGGGAAATAAGGAGAGCTGGGTTGGTGTCTTTCACCTTTCAAGGCTCCACAGTTATCAAAACACAAGTGCAAATTTGAGATTGGTCAATTATTTATCCATAAGATGGTTACCTTGGAGAACTCCCACTCCACATAAAAGTAATCCAGTTTTCTTATACCAGTAAAAGAGAAAAGGTAGTAATGGTTCTTTCAAAACTAATGTTTGTGCCACAATATACATTTTTTAACTTTTTGAAAGCCTGACTACTTACCCATCTGCAGAAACAGAAATGAGGTGTTTGAAATCATTCATGAAGTGTACACCTGTAGCAATTTCAGAATGACCAGCCATTGTTGCTATAATTTCACCTGTATAGAAGTCCAAAATACACAGATTTTTGTCAGTAGAACAGGTAATTATATAAGAACCAGAAGGATCAAGTTGTGCTTTCAGCAAAACACCATCATCAGTTAGAGAGCCCTTATAATGCTTCTTCTGTTTAGCAGTGTCAATGTTGTAAATACTGAAAGTAATGGAAGTTACAAAATTACAATATCATCCTATAAATTTTAAAGTACAGCAAAATGGACAAATCTATTTTAACCCATCACCTAATGTAACTGCAAATGAAAGTGTCAATGACACTGTAGCTCAATTTGTTAAGACATGTACATGTATAGTATGTGACACACTAATGACAAACATCTAGGTAATGACCTGATAACAAAGGTACATGTAAAGTATTGTAACGGTCTGTACATAAATGCTGACCAAGCCTGTAACAAATGTGTAGGTAAAGTATTGTAAAGGTGGGCGACAGTTAGATGCTAAACTAGAAAAGAAACCTTTGAGTCCCAGAGTGGGTCTGACTGAACCCCAAAATATTTGTTCTCATAGCACAGTGATAACAAAGGCACCCCAAAACACTCGTTCCTGTAAAAAGGTGATAACAAAGGTACCACAAGAAGTTTCGTGAAGATCAGTTCATAAATACAGACGCTAGCCCGAGTCATATTGGCATTTGCACTTACAGTGCTGAAAGTAACACTAAATAAATCAAAGTTAGTCTAATTTGCATAATTTACGCACAAAAAACCCCCCCGTATTATGTCATGTATCCCATGGTGCTAAACATTCATACAAAAAAAGTATTCAAATCAGAGCTTTCATATGGAAGTTCTGCACAAAAATCTGATTGCACCTAATTTTGGTACAAAATGGCTGCCAGCAGCCATCTTAAATTTTGGACCGGACCCCAAAACACTCGTTCTCGTCTCACGGAAATAACAAAGGAACCCAAGAAGTTTTGTAAAGATCGGTTCATAATTACGGCCTCTAGCCCGAGCCGTGTGTACGGAGTGATGGATGGACAGACAGACAGATGGACAGACGACGGGCCATGGCAATACCTCAAATTTGGCTTCGCCAAAGTTGAGCTACAAATGTCCAGCATTATTCACAAACAATGGCCATTCAAATTTTATTATTTTTCATTTTGTCTCCAAAAAATAGCTCATTACCCTCATTGGAACGAGCTCACTCCAATGATGGTCATAAGCCATGTTTCTGAGACCAAAATTATAATTTTCATTTATTCAAGAAATTTCTTTTCAAGTGTCGTCACCTATTTGGTTGAGTATATATATATATCTGGGTTATCCGGCTGCCTAACAAAATGGTTGAATATGGCACTGTTATTCAAATTTTATTATTTTTTCAAGTTTTGAGCTTTCTTTCAACACAATAACGTTTTGAGCTTTCTTCCCCAACAATTCTCATTCGAACAAGGCCCTTCAAGTTGTTACCAACCTCTCACTTCCCAATTGGATAATACATTCTTCACATGATCACAAAAAATAAGCACAAAGATTGTTCCTGAAAATACTGAGGCACATAAATCATGGATATCTTCCAAATGAATAACTCTGTTAACCCTTTACCTAACATGAAAAGCACACGACACTTGCAAAACAAATTCTTGAATAACTAATTTTTTCCATTTTTTGTCTCAAAAACATAGATTATGACCCCTCATTGGAATGAGCTCGTTCCAATGAGGGGTTATAACCTATGTTTTTGAGACAAAAAATGAAAAAATAATGAAAACTTATTGGCGATTTTTTAGAATAGCGCTGGCCGTTTTTGGCCATTACGTTGGGTAAAGGGTTAATTGCATGGAACATAAAACACCAAACCATTATGATACCTTCCATACAAATTTGCCCTGTTAAGTGCATAAAAAATCTTGTAATCAATCGAAGAATTACTCGGAGTTGACCACAGTACATCAAATAGAGGCATTTAATCTATTATATGAGTGTGCAGTGGCTCAGTGGTAATGGCATCAGACTTCAAACCAAAAGTTCCATGGTTCGATCCCCACAAGGGATAATTTCATTGTGCCTTGGGCAAGGCACTTAATCCCAATTACCCACGTGGAGGCATAGTGGTGCTGTCTACTAAGGTGTACTGCACATTGAAGGTGCACTTGTCTTCAACTAATGTTAACATAGCTTGAGCAGAGTTAGAACGTTGAGGAGTCTGACAGCTGCTTGCCACTGCTCAGTGGTGCTCTCTGGATACTCTGGCTTCCCCAACTGCAAAACTGTCAACATGAGGTGACTCTGGCTGTTTAAAGCATAATTAATCCCCCCCCCCCAAAAAAAACAAAACAAAAAAAACAAAAACAAATTATTATATAATAATAATAATAATAATAATTTTAAAGCCTAGAATCCACACACGGTGCTCAATGGCTGTACAATAATTGCACACACACACACACACACACACAGAGTCTTGTCTACCCTACATACCGAGGTACCCCATTGTTTGTCCTTTGTGTGGACTAACGGTTTCTACCTCGTTTTGCCGGTACAGTTCTGGGAAAACAACCGAGGTAAAGGGTTTCTTTTGTCTTTTGTACCTCGGTAAGGCGAAACACGCCAACTCTTTTGTCTAGTTACCTCGTCAAGTTGGTAAGACAAACCCACACACACACACACACACACACACACACACACACACACACACACACACACACACACACACACACACACACACACACACATACACATACATTCTCTCACAGATACATTGATACATGGATCACTATTATCATTTATTGGTGCCCAATGCCACATCAGCAACCGAGGCTATATCGTGAAGATAAGCGAGAGAATCAAAAAGAAGTTAAAAAATTTATAGTAATTTATATATTTTTTATACTTACCAATGACCCAGACATAGCTGGTGCTAACTCTTAAAATATAGGGCCAAACACAAATTTTTCCCCCCAATCCCCAAAATTTGCATCTAAAACTAAAGAAAACATGTCCTGAAAGGCCCTCCACACTTCGCCCCTACTGCGCATGCGCAGTGTCAAGGACGTTCCGAAATTGGCGCCATTTATCATTCTAATAACCAGTGCCTGGTAAGCGCTATGTACTCAGCGGGGAGGCAAGAGTTCCCAACTCCTGGGAGGGCCATCCCCGTCTGGGTCATTGGTAAGTATAAAAAATATATAAATTACTATAAATTTTTTAACATTTTTATACTGTACCAATGACCCAGACATAGCTGAATAGTAAAAAGGCTGGAGGGCCAAGGACATAGAGCAAAATGGAATACGCTCAATAAAATAAAATAGAGTCATCCCCTGTAGGGAAAAGAAGTAATAGGCCTTACATGTATCTTTCTTATTTATGATAAATTAGAAAGATACAACACCTTCCAAAATTGAGCTTCATACATCCATGTACTCTATTAATATCCAATATAATCCTTATACTAATAATTTTTAAAGTAAGCCAATAATAAAGTAAGTCTAGAGAATAGAGACTCTTATACTCCTAAAAGTGTCTGAGAATTGCATAATCATGTCCGTTGACATATGCAATATTCAAAAGCTATACTTTAAAAACTAAGACTTGAATGAATTTTATAAACTTAAACTTCTCACTAAACAACCATCCCAATAACAGCTCAGAATTACTAACTCCGGAGGAGGTATTCCCTTGTTTTCATAGTAAAACAGGTGACCCAAGGGAACACCCTCCCCCCCCCCCCTTTTTCTTGCCCTGGGTCAAATAGCCCAGAGCGAAGAGGGCAGCCGAACGGAGACACTGCCGAAACAGACAGCCTACCTAGCTATAGTAGCAACTGTTAAGTGAATGACATTCTGAGCAGTAGATAATAGACCTAACAAAAGAGGCCTCAAGAAATTGACTCGATATTTCTAAGATAAAATTCATGAATGTGGATGGCTGAGCGCAATGAGCGGCCTTCAAAAATCTATAATAGCGACACTATTAATGTAAGCCCAAGAAGTAGAAGAACTCTTACTTCATGAGCCGAAATCTTAAGCACAACTGCTAAGTCAATGATATACCATAAGCAGTACCGATAGTTAATAGAATCCATTAACAATAAAATGGAGCGTAACGTCCTTCTACTAGACATCAAAGACAGAAGAAGCTTACGCCCTTGTAATAAACAGATATCTGTTTATAAATACATAAACTGTACCCGGAAAGAGTAAAGGCCTATGCCCATACGAAGACGGAAGGACCTTAAAATAATAGGTTCCGGATAATAGGAGCCTAACTCTTATGCAACAATCCAACCTAAATAGTAACGGAAGTATTGATTCCGAAACTATGAAAGTGAAAATCATCCATCGATAGTGCATGAAACTCACTGACTCTACAGTAAAAGAGAAACCAACAGAATTACTGTCTAAAAGGTCAGAATTTGAAAACTACTGTTTCCAGAGGCTCAAATGATTACTTAGCTAAATAAGAACCGAAGTTAAAATCCGTATAGGAATTTAATCTAAAGATTCTAAGTCTATTTATCAAAAAGTTACTAACTGACTTAGATAAAGAGACAAAAGACTCAATTGTAAACTATCGTAGAGTGCATAGGTATGAGGTAACATAAACCTATTACCTAAATAATAACAGGCTGCAGTAGATCTTGTGAAACAAGTATACTAAAAAATAGCAATGAGTAGTATGGAGGGATCAACAATATGAACATAATGATCCCTACACCACGACGGAAGAGCCTCCACTTTAGTCGCATAGAATAGCGAAGAAGAGGATCTCCTATAGTAAGAAATCGCGTCGAAAGCTCGTCCAGTACAGTGCTTACAATGTAATACGGACCACACAACGGAATACATGAAGGTTGCGACCTTGCTGGTTGTGATAAAGATGACACGATTTACCCAGTGAAAAAAGATCCTCACATAGAGGAAGATTTCACGTTAAGACCCACAGTAGACAAGAGAGTAAATTACTCATGATCTCTGTGAAGATAGAGATGCTATCAACAGAAATGTATTGTGGTTGTTTATCTTAGCAATACCTGCTAAAACAACAGCGCCGGAGGATACGCGTATCCTATCATTCCGTCCTATAGATCAATAGAGCGTTAACACTATTAGCTCAGAGATCTGGACAAGCCAACACATACGTCTGCAATTGATTAGCAAGCTGTGTCATAAATAAATCATCATTGGGCGCTCCCATAGATAGCAAATCTGATTGAATACTTGTTTGTTGAGAGTCCATTCTGACAGCAACAAGCGACCCGTAAGAGAACGGGAGTCCGATAAAACAATCAGACGACCCGGAATATGACGGACCAAAACTGAACTTGGTGTACTATAACCAACAGACGGATTCTTTCCATTAAATTGAATAACGGAAACGAAAGAGTGCCTCCCTGGTTCCGGAGATACGCCACTACTGTCGAATTAAAGGACAGGAATTTGGGCATGCGTTTCTGAATAATGTTCATGCAATGACATAAAGCAAGCCTAAAAAACATTATTCTGCGGAAGAAAACTGATTGCTAAGAGACTGCGGAACCCAAAGACCCTGGCACTTCGAATCCGTAGGGATCAGTATATATCCCAATCTGTTTGACTGGCAACCGTCATAACAGCCACACTCGGATCCGGCAACTGCGGCGGCACTCTCTGAGTCAACCACCGAATGTTTGCCCCAGTCTGAATCTCTTGTAACACTAGATAGACAAGAGAACGTATAAATCGAGCAATTCATGGATTGCCGGAAAGTTGCCGTCGAAGAGAAGCTCCTCCGAGAACGAAGCGACTCTGAGAGAGTTCTTAATCTTACTATCCACGCGTGTGGATGTAGCTAGGGCTGCGTCACGTCTAACCAACTCCGATCAGCCACTGAAGGGCGGAGTTATACGTGAACAAACTACTGCCCTCAAAAGAAATTACATTGAGAATAATATCCCGTAAATCTTTTCTTGAAGACGTGAAAATAACGCCTCAGTAAGGCGGATTACGTATAATAAAGCGTCTAAGTTAAGTCTACTATACATAATGTCGTTCCCAACATTGAAATTGGAAAAGACATAAACGGCGAAAAAGAATATATGCAGTCTTTAATCACACCGTCTAGACGCATATGAACTCTCGGTATGCCCTGCTCTGCCAAAATAAACTATTTGTAAAAATGATAAAATGGCAGAAATGAGCAACGCGGACAAGAAACTAAACTATCATGCTTAGTAGCAGGCTTGTATATATATAAATATATAGCGTCGAAAAATAAAACACATGTTGTAATGACAATATTGGACTGCGTCGGTAAGTCAGGGACAATGTCCCTGTACCGATCGAAAAATCCGAGTCCAATGACGCTATAAGTCTCTTATCCAAGATCGCAGCAATGAAGTCCGAAATAATAATCACTGGAAGAAATGCCAGAAGATACGAAAGGCATCTTCCGATACTACTAAAGGGAAAACTCGAAATCTTTCGAATCCCTTTCGCCATCCTGTCGGACCCTATAAAGCGTTCGGTCGTCCGTAGCTGATGCAACCACGGACCGCACCGACCCAGCGCCGTCGGATAATTCCTGATTCGACCGAGAAACTGTCAATTGCTGGGATGCTGCGAAACAACTGTGCTAACTCGGATAGCACGTCCGTCACTGAGGCCTGAGGAGAAGCGGTCTTACGATGCATTGCCGCTGGAAGCTCCGTGATCGTTACCCCGTGCATACTTCCAATATGCGAGCGAACGGAGTGTATAGGCCTCGTGTCCCTTGGCTACCGGATGGCGGGACCTATTCGCCGTGGAATCACTGAATGCCGAAACTGATCGGATACTCGAGGTCACGTAGCCAATGTGCGGTCGTGTGCCCTGCTGTGAGGATGAGGAAGCATTAAAGACAGTCTCTCGGACTGTCAATATAACGGAGCGTCCCGAGCAACGGACATATGCTCCGAATGTAAAATATCTGAACCACAACATGCGGTCCCCTATGTTGTTGGGCGAGAGAGGAACCTCTCTCGCTCACAGCCCAGACGGACCTGGACAAGCCAGGAACCGGACTAACAGGCTTCCTCCGATCTGTCCTCAATCTGCCGTCACTGGGTGAGTACTAAAGTAATTAAAGTGCTTGCATCACCCAAATCTCCTTCCTAGACCGCAACGGACGAACCCGGCAGCCGAACCATTCGATGAATGTACGCTACACCGGGTGAGCTAGCGAATGTCACTCCGTAAGCGATAGACATATTCCATGAGCACTTATTGCCGCTAACTCTTCATTAACTATGACGACAGAGGCACACTTTTGAAAGACATCTCCATAACTCTTCGAACAAGAAACCAGAAATGCTTGGATAGCAAGCATAAAATAATAATATATATAGCGTCGTACAATAATTCGAAAGTTTGTGTGACATTATTGGACTATGTCGGAACTGAGGGACGATGTCCCTGAACCGAACCAAAAATTTCTAAGTCCACCGACGCTATCAGTTTCTTATCCGGCATCGCAGCATATGTTGTTCCGAAAGGGAAAGCTTGAAATCCTCCGAATCCCTTTCGGTATCCCATCGGACCGGATGAAACTTTCGGACGTCCGTACCCGCTTCCGCGGAGCGTCCCGACCCAGCATCGTCGGATAAAATATATGCGACAGATTCAGTTGATGCTGGGATGCTGCGATAAACTGTGCCATTAAAGAAAGCATGTCCGTTCCCGAGGCCTGTGCAGTAGCGGACTTACGATGCATTGCCGCCGGAAGCTCCGTGTACGTTGACTCCCGCACACTTCCTATGCGAACGTCCGGAGTCTGCAGGCCTCCAGTCCCCGGCTACCGACCCAGCGCTGTCGGATAATTCTCGATCCGACACCGTTTCTGTCGGCTGCTGGGATGCTGCGATAAGCTGTGCTATGTGCACAAGAATGTCCGGCGTCGAGACCTGCGGAGGCGCAGTCTATCGCTGCTTCGCCGAGGGCAGCTCCGCATCAGATGGCTCCCGCATACTTTTCCTATGCGAACGTCCGGAGTCCATCGGTCTCGAATCCTTGGCTGCCGGATGGTGTGACCTGGTCGCCGAAGAATCCTTGATCGGCGAAGCTGGTAATATATCGGCGGTCACGCAGCCAAGGTGCGGTCGTGTGCGCTGACGAGAAGAGGAAGCCTTAGCAGTCTCAGCGGACTGCCTATACAACGGAGCGTCCCGAGCGACGGACGTATGCTCCGCTAGCGACACATTTTGTACCACAACATCTGGGGCCAGAAGTTGTTGAACGAGAGAGGGGCCTCTCTCGCTTGCCGTCCGGATGGACCGGAACGAGCTATGAACCGGACTAAAAGGCTTCCTCCGTTCTCCCTCCGATCCGCCGTCACTGGGTGTGCATTAAGTTAATTTTATAGTGCTCGCATCACCCCAAAATTCCTTCTAGACCGCAACGGACGAACCCGGCTGCCGAACCATTCGGTGAATGGACGCTACACCGGGCGAGCTAGCGGACGTCAAAGGCCGTCGAACCTACTAGGGTCCTCTTAGGCAATTGGCGTATTACATGAGCACTTTTCCGCTAGCCCTTCATTAATTGTGACGACGGAGGCACACTGTTGGAAGACATCACAGATACATCACCCTAATCTTGATCGTCTGAAATAGAAATTGATAAAGTAGAGTGACCCTGCGGGGAAAGGACCGGAGTGTCCAAATCCCCAACAACATACCGTGACATACGCTTCCCATATTATCATCGAAATCATACGATACAGAACAGGAGTTAATGCGAGTACACTGACCACATATAGAATGATAATAAAGTCAGAGGAAGCTTCCTCTTAAAACAATTGATCAATATCCTTTCAATGTGAAAAGAAAACAAGTCCTGGTACTCGCACTAACCCCTGGCAATCAAAATACATAATAATAATATGATCCATTAATATAGAAAAAATAATTGAAATCAAAATATTTTGAAAAAATATTTTTTCAGAACAGCCCAAGTTTCTGAAAAGTAACGTTGAGCCCCAATGGATCCCAAGCCTAAGTGTGGACAAAAATTTTAAAAATATTTTAAACAATTTATTCAACACTTACGAACAATAATAATGTATCTAGTTATGATTAAAATAACATAAAGATATTATTTTTTAGAAATCCCCCCCTCACACAGAGGGCTGTTGTAAATGTAAACAATGAGTGTAAAAACACTAAAATAAGACTCCAGGCACCCAGGCCCGAAATCAGTTACCAAAAATACACTATCTGATGCAAAACAGAGACTTCCAGGGAAGAAACTGCAGAACATCAGATGGTAGATGCAGAACACAACGCCTAACCACCCGTAGGTGAAGACGTAAACATGGGGAAAGAACAGAATTCATTCTGTTATTCAGCTAAAACTCCCAAGAAATTTTAGTAATAATAATTACAGAAACTATGCCAAAAGCATGGGAGAATAGCAAGGGGGAACTTAAAGGACAGGGAGAGAGGAAAACACTTGAAAAAACAGTGTAACTAAATAATCAGAATGACAACAAAATGGCTGCTGCCTTGAAAATAGGTAACTTAACATAATTTCATTAAAAAAAAATTAAGTTACAGCCCTGATAATATTCTGTCACACATTCTTTTCCTCTCCTCCTTCTCTATCCTCCTTAGAATCACCATTTCACTAATATTTATGTGTCTGGCATCATTTAAACTGAGATTTAAAAGCACAAAGATCAGTCAGATGTTAACTGATGAAGGGCCAAACTTAGAATGATAAATGGCGCCAATTTCGGAACGTCCTTGACACTGCGCATGCGCAGTAGGGGCGAAGTGTGGAGGGCCTTTCAGGACATGTTTTCTTTAGTTTTAGATGCAAATTTTGGGGATTGGGGGGCAAAATTTGTGTTTGGCCCTATATTTTAAGAGTTAGCACCAGCTATGTCTGGGTCATTGGTACAGTATAAAAATAAGGGTATTGAATTAAAACATAATAAAAAAAAACAAAAAAAAAAACAAAACAAACTACAACTTTACCAAAACAAGTATGTGAGTGTAACTTGACGAGTAACGAGGCTGCCTAACAAAATGGTTGAATATGGCACTGTTATTCAAATTTTATTATTTTTTCAAGTTTTGAGCTTTCTTTCAACACAATAACGTTTTGAGCTTTCTTCCCCAACAATTCTCATTCAAACAAGGCCCTTCAAGTTGTTACCAACCTCTCACTTCCCAATTGGATAATACATTCTTCACATGATCACTAAAAATAAGCACAAAGATTGTTCCTGAAAATACTGAGGCACATAAATCATGGAAATCTCCCAAATGAATAACTCTGTTAACCCTTTACCTAACATTTAATCTATTATATGAGTGTGCAGTGGCTCAGTGGTAATGGCATCAGACTTCAAACCAAAAGTTCCATGGTTCGATCCCCACTAGGGATAACTTCATTGTGTCTTGGGCAAGGCACTTAATCCCAATTACCCACGTGGAGGCACAGTGGTGCTGTCTACTAAGGTGTACTGCACATTGAAGGTGCACTTGTCTTCAACTAATGTTAACAAAGCTTGAGCAGAGTTAGAACGTTGAGGAGTCTGACAGCTGCTTGCCACTGCTCAGTGGTGCTCTCTGGATACTCTGGCTTCCCCAACTGCAAAACTGTCAACATGAGGTGACTCTGGCTGTTTAAAGTGTAATTAACCCCCCCCCCCCCAAAAAAAAAACCCCAAAACAAACTATTATATAATAATAATAATAATAATTTTAAAGCCTAGAATCTACACACGGTGCTCAATGGCTGTACAATAATTGCGCACGCACACACGCACGCACGCACGCGCGCGTGCGTGCACACACACACACACACACACACACACACACACACACACACACACACACACACACACACACACACACACACACACACACACACACACACACACACACACACAGTCTTGTTTTCCCTACATACCGAGGTACCCCATTGTCTGTCCTTTGTGTGGACTAACGGTTTCAACCTCGTTTTGCCGGTACAGTTCTGGGAAAGCAACCGAGGTAAAGGCGCGCGTTTGTCTTACCAACTTGACGAGGTAACTAGACAAAAGAGTTTGCGTGTTTCGCCTACCGCGCGCACGCACGCGCATGCGCGCGCGCGCGCGCGCACGCACGCACGCACGCACGCACACACACACACACACACAGATACATTGATACATGGATCACTATTATCATTTATTGGTGCCCAATGCCACATCAGCAACCGAGGCTATATCGTGAAGATAAGCGACAGAACCAAAAAGAAAAAGGGTACTGAATTAAAACATAATAAAAAAAAAACAAAAAAAAAAAAAAACAAACTACAACTTTACCAAAACAAGTATGTGAGTGTAACTTGACAAGTAACGAGGCAATCCTCACTGACTCAGTCACACCCACACACCTGGTAAGGTCAGTTTATGACCAAAATTAAAAGACCACCGAAGGAAATGCCTTTCGAAAAATGTAGGTTTTAGTACCAGACTTGAATGATTCAAGTGATTTACTATTTTTTTATGTCGATTGGAAGAGAAAATTCCAAAGCCTTGGGCCAGCAACCACAAAGGCCCTATCACCAGCACTAGTAAATTTGGATACGGGCTGGACCAGATTGAGTTGACCTGATGACCTTGGTGGTTTGTGGATGGTAAGCAGATCGGACAGGTAGGATGGTGCAGATCCCAAGATACACTTAAACACCAAAGGGACAATTTTAAATTGAATTCTTTGCTTAATGGGTAGCCAGTGTAACCCAGAGAGTACTGGTGTTATATGGCAGTACTTTTGAGTTCTGGTTATGACCTGTGCAGCACAATTTTGGATGTGTTGTAGCTTTTTCAAGAATAGATGTTTTAGAGCCAATCAGAAGAGAGTAGCAGTAGTCGAGGCAGCTGGTAACAAAGGCGTGGACAAGCTGTTGTGACGTCTGCGAATCAATAAAGGATTGAATTTTCCTAATATTTCTAAGATGAAAAAATGCACTGCGACAGACATTTTTGATATATTCATCAGCGGCCAAATTTTCATCCATGAAATAACCTAAGTTTCGAACACAGCTACTGGGTTTTATCGCAGAACCTCCAATATTGAGGGACAGTTTGGATATTTTTGAAAGTAGATGAGGTAGACCTATATATATTACTTCTGTTTTGTCATCGTTCAATTTAAGAAAGTTTTTAGTCATCCATGCCTTGATGTCTGAAATACAAAGTTTAATCTTACTGCATGCTTCAGGCTCAAAGGCGTGAGTAAAACTAATATACAGCTGTGTGTCATCAAATGAAAGTCAAGGCCATGGCTTCGGATAATGTCACCGAGAGGTAAGACATAGACAGTGTACATTAGGGGATCCAACACCGATCCTTGAGGGATGCCAAAACGTAGTGTGACCTTGTCTGACGACTCACTGCCAATAAGGACACTCTTCTGTGTGTGACCATTAAGGTAGGACGGAAACCAAATGAGTGCTTGGTCAGTAAGGCCTATTCTCACTGCCAGTCTTTCAATAAGTATGTTATGATCTATGGTGTCAAAAGCTCTTTGAACTCTGTCAAACAAGATATCACTGGATAAATGCTCAATTTATCACTACAATACAGCAAAATTATCATACTCCTGTTACTTGAATAATCCTGTTAAGAGAATATGTTTCAATGGCAATGTGGCTAGTTTTCTGCTTATTCATCGGTTGAATAATCAGAAAGAAAATCACTGTTTGCAACCTCTCCAAAGCCACTTAAATTTAATCTTCTGCCTTGTTCTATCTAACTCACTTGCTAGTGAAGAATCCCAATTCAAAATATTCTTTATTGTAACTTGTTGACGAGATAGACAAAGCATAAAATAAAAATTTCACCTAGTTTTTAACAGTGAACTGAAGTTAAGAGTAGTCAAAACAGATGATTTATTTTGATTGCAGAATGAAATTTATATCCAGCTAATATGACATAAGGGTGGAGTATGGGGGATACAAACAGCTACCCGAGTTGAAGTTTTTCATGTGTTTCATGAACACTGTTGAGACAAGTGAAATACAGAAAAACTCCAACTAGGGTCATTGATTCTTGTCTCTCATACTCTATTGAGTTGTGCTTTGAATTTCTTCCACGATTAGACTTGAATTAAGTGAATGAAGCTGATATTTTTAAGGAAAAATGATAAATTTAAAGTAATTTGTATATTTTTTATACTTGCCAATGGCCCAGACTTAGTTGGTGTAAACTCAATAATATCAGGGGCCAAACACAAATTTTGAACCCCCCCAATCCCCAAAATTTGCATACAAATCCAAAATTTGAAAGTCCTATCTGGCCCTCTATACTTTTAGTACTGTGCATGCGCAGTACCCAGGAAGAGACTGGAATTGGCGGCAAGCATCATTCTTCCTAGTTGTGCCTACTAATGTTATAACTCGGTGGGGAGGTATGAGTGCCCACTCATGGGAGGGCCATCCCAATCTGGGCCATTGGTAAGTATAAAAAAAAAATACAAATTACTTTAAATTTATCATGTTTATACTAGAACCAATGGCCCAGACTTAGCTGAATAGTAAAAAGGCTGGAGGGCCTAGGACTAGGAATAGCAGAGTAAATTTCTGCTCCTTAGCCTGCAGTAGGACTCCCAAGGTGAATAGGAGATTAAAATTTGAGGAATTACATATATCCCTCTCTATACAAGAATAGAGAAGAATATACCATTGAAATAAGGAGCAATATCCAAGTGATTCCTTATTACTTAGCATTAATGATTATGCTAATTGGGTGTAACGAGCCCCCAATTTTAAGGATAGTCCAGAATAAGACGCTTAAAATTAGGAAAAGCGTGTCTGAGAGTTGGAGACTAATGCCCACAGACACACGCCGCATACAATGCAATGAACTTTACATAAGATCAGTATTATCTGTAGACAATAACAGCTTTGCCCGTAGTTACACACTTACTACAAGACCAGAAGAGGTAAAGAGAAATCACTCCCCCACCTCTTTTTTGAAGGAATTAACCTTCAAAACCAAGAGGAAAGCGGCCTGGAATCAGTGATAAAGCAGTACTGAATAATATCAGAAAAGAAATCTAATATAGGAATCGGCTCTGAGCAATAAAAGGCAGACTGAAGTATATTTAGTCACCTAAAAGGCTCCCAGATACTAAAATCGAAAGCTTCTAAAATGTATGTCGTATCCGGAATACAGAGATAGATCGAGAACCAGTGATATTAATATGTACAACCTTAAACTTGTCCAATCAAATCCCAAAGGAAAGTTATCTGAGAGAACTAAAACGCTTCTGAGCCAACCAAGAGGCGACCATGTTCCGGTGTACAAGTAAATCACAATAATGTACTTCCAAATTGGAACCATTCACTCTACGAGAATGAGAGAGTAGGATTCCCCTTTGTGTACTGCCTCCGGTTGAAGACTGGATTCAGAACCTAGAATGGGATATGAATAAAAACCTGTCAAGGACAGTCCCCAAATAAATCATTGTTCCCTAGGTCCGTTAAAACCAATGACTGTTCAGAGAATGAATATACAACTCTGAACTAGAAAGTGTTTTAGCGCACTAAAACATATGTCTCCCCTTCCTTTTGAGGTCAGAGGTCAAGGTCACATGCCGTTCATCAAGGTAGCGGACATGCGGTTTCATGGTGACACATCCACATGTCAAAAAAAAAAAAATTCTGGTCTGGACAATTACTCCCTATTTAAAGTACATAAATTTGACCTTGAGGTCAAGGTCATGATGACATGTGGTCTCATTGTGATACATCCACATGTCAATCATCTAAGTCCTAGGTCAAAAAAAAAAGTTCTGATCTGGACAATTATTCCCTATTTGAAGTACATAAATTTGACCTTGAGGTCAGAGGTCAAGGTCACATGCAGTTCATCAAGGTAGCGGACATGCGGTTTCATGGTGACACATCCACATGTCCAAAAAAAAAAAAATCTGGTCTGGACTATTACTCCCTATTTAAAGTACATAAATTTGACCTTGAGGTCAAGGTCACATGAAGGTCATGATTTCATGTGACATGCAGTCTAATTGCGATACATCCACATGTCAAATATCTAAGTCCTAGGTCAAAAAAACAAAAAAGTTCTGGTCTGGATAATTATTCCCTATTTGAAGTACATAAATTTGACTTTAAGGTCAGAGGTCAAGGTCACATGTAGGTCATCGAGGTAGACGACATGCGGTCTCATGGTGACACATCCACATGTCAAATAACCAAGTCCTAGGTCAAAAAACAAACAAATTCTGGTCTGGACAATTACTCCCTATTTGAAGTACATAAATTTGACCTTGAGGTCAAGGTCACATGAAGGTCACGACATGCGGTCTCATGGTGACACATCCACATGTCAAATAACCAAGTCCTAGGCCAAAAAACAAAAAAATTCTGGTCTGGACAATTACTCCCTATTTGAAGTACATAAATTTGACCTTGGTCCAGACAGTTTCCCTTAAAAAAAGTGCATAAATCTGACCTTCAGGTCAAAGGCCAAGGTCACTATGGTACACTGCACACCGGTTCATGGTGATACATCCACATGCCAAGTATCTGAGGTGTAGGTCAAAAGACAAAAACGTTATGGCCCGGACAAAGTTTGTGTGATGTTTCCCTTAAAAAAACACATAAATCTGACCTTCAGGTCAAAGGTCAAGGTCACATGAAGGTCACTATGGTACACTGCACACCGGCTTATGGTGATACATCCACATGCCAAGTATCTAAGGTGTAGGTCAAAAGACAAAAAAGTTATGGCCCGGACAAAGTTTGTATGAGAAGAAGAAGAAGAAGAAGAATATGCACTAAAACAATAGGTCTCCCTTCTGGGAAGGGGAGACATAATAATGAACACAAAATAGAGAACGTATGCGTAGATGACCTGTAGGAATATCCATTACTGATCCAACTAACCCAAAATTCTCATAAGCTCTTATACTGACACTGAGCAAGAATTTAAGAGAATCTATTCAAGAAATACGTCTGCCTAATGATTAATACATATTAAGCATGCAACCAACAGAATCCTGCATGTACCCTTGCCTGAATACAGCCTGTATCATCGGCTAACCAAGCGATACAAAATATAACCAGGAAACTGAAGGAATAAAGCGACATTAGTGCGATTTATAACATGAAGAATAGACTCATACGTCGTAACAAAAGCAGACACCTCTGAACAAAACTTCTCAGAGTGGACTAATTGCTATATTTGGAGAATGTTGCCCAGATAAACCGACATGCCTGCCACACAGGAACACGAAGGCTAGCAATATCAACCGAATGTATTCATGAAGGAATTAGGAATCTAAAAACAGTTACTGTTCAGGAATCATATGCTCATATACGAACTATGAACGAACAATCACAGGAAGCAAACCAACTAAAGACTGGATGCCCCCCCTGAAGTCGACATTAGACCACAACCCTCTGGCCAATCAAAGAAGAAAGAGACTTGCATATAATTGAATGCATATGAGGCTTACGGGAAGAGAACTACGTCCTGCCCTGTAACCACGTCTTAACATATAAAATCCATATCGAACCCCCACCCGCATTACTTGAATCGCTAGATAAGTATGGCCGGTGCAGTAATATTGAAGCTTGGAAGTGCAAAAAGTTAAAAAATTTATAGTAATTTATATATTTTTTATACTTACCAATGACCCAGACATAGTTGCTGGTGCTAACTCTTAAAATATAGGGCCAAACACAAATTTTGCCCCCCAATCCCCAAAATTTGCATCTAAAACTAAAGAAAACATGTCCTGAAAGGCCCTCCACACTTCGCCCCTACTGCGCATGCGCAGTGTCAAGGACGTTCCGAAATTGGCGCCATTAATCATTCTAATAACCAGTGCCTGGTAAGCGCTATGTACTCAGCGGGGAGGCAAGAGTTCCCAACTCCTGGGAGGGCCATCCCCGTCTGGGTCATTGGTAAGTATAAAAAATATATAAATTACTATAAATTTTTTAACATTTTTATACTGTACCAATGACCCAGACATAGCTGAATAGTAAAAAGGCTGGAGGGCCAAGGACATAGAGCAAAATGGAATACGCTCAATAAAATAAAATAGAGTCATCCCCTGTAGGGAAAAGAAGTAATAGGCCTTACATGTATCTTTCTTATTTATGATAAATTAGAAAGATACAACACCTTCCAAAAATTGAGCTTCATACATCCATGTACTCTATTAATATCCAATAATCCTTATACTAATAATTTTTAAAGTAAGCCAATAATAAAGTAAGTCTAGAGAATAGAGACTCTTATACTTCTAAAAGTGTGTGAGAATTGCATAATCATGTCCGTTGACATATGCAATATTCAAAGGCTATACTTTAAAAACTAAGACTTGAATGAATTTTATAAACTTAAACTTCTCACTAAACAACCATCCCAATAACAGCTCAGAATTACTAACTCCGGAGGAGGTATCCCCTTGTTTTCATAGTAAAAACAGGTGACCCAAGGGAACACCCTCCCCCCCCCCCCCCCCTTTTTCTTGCCCTGGGTCAAATAGCCCAGAGCGAAGAGGGCAGCCGAACGGAGACACTGCCGAAACAGACAGCCTACCTAGCTATAGTAGCAACTGTTAAGAGAATGACATTCTGAGCAGTAGATAATAGACCTAACAATAGAGGCCTCCAGAAATGGACTCGATATTTCTGAGATAAAATTCATGAATGGATGGCTGAGCGCAATGAGCAGCCTTCAAAAATCTATAATAGCAACACTATTAATGTAAGCCCAAGAAGTAGAAGAACTCTTACTTCATGAGCCGAAATCTTAAGCACAACTGCTAAGCTAATGATATACCATAAGCAGTACGCTAGTTAATAGAAACCATTAACAATAAAATGGAGCGTAACGTCCTTCTACTAGACATCAAAGACAGAAGAAGCTTACGCCCTTGTAATAAACAGATATCTGTTTATAAATACATAAACTGTACCCGGAAAGAGTAAAGGCCTATGCCCATACGAAGACGGAAGGACCTTAAAATAATAGGTTCTGGATAATAGGAGCCTAACTCTTATGCAACAATCCAACCTAAATAGTAACGGAAGTATTGATTCCGAAACTATGAAAGTGAAAATCATCCATCGATAGTGCATGAAACTCACTGACTCTACAGTAAAAGAGAAACCAACAGAATTACTGTCAAAAAGGTCAGAATTTGAAAACTACTGTTTCCAGAGGCTCAAATGATTACTTAGCTAAATAAGAACCGAAGTTAAAATCCGTATAGGAATTTAATCTAAAGATTCTAAGTCTATTTATCAAAAAGTTACTAACTGACTTAGATAAAGAGACAAAAGACTCAATTGTAAACTATAGTAGAGTGCATAGGTATGAGGTAACATAAACCTATAACCTAAATAACACAGGCTGCAGTAGATCTTGTGAAACAAGTATACTAAAAAATAGCAATGAGTAGTATGGAGGGATCAACCATATGAACATAATGATCCCTACACCACGACGGAAGAGCCTCCACTTTAGTCGCATAGAATAGCGAAGAAGAGGATCTCCTATAGTAAGAAATCGCGTCCAAAGCTCGTCCAGTACAGTGCATACAATGCAATACGGACCACACAACGGAATACATGAAGGTTGCGACCTTGCTGGTTGTGATAAAGATGACACGATTTACCCAGTGAAAAAAAAAAAGATCCTCACATAGAGGAAGATTTCACGTTAAGATCCACAGTAGACAAGAGAGTAAATTACTCATGATCTCTGTGAAGATAGAGATGCTATCGACAGAAATGTATAGTGGTTGTTTATCTTAGCAATACCTGCTAAAACAACAGCGCCGGAGGATACGCGTATCCTATCATTCCGTCCTATAGATCAATAGAGCGTTAACAGTATTAGCTCAGAGATCTAGACAAGCCAACACATACGTCTGCAATTGATTAGCAAGCTGTGTCATAAATAAAACATCATTGGGCGCTTCCCATAGATAGCAAATCTGATTAAATACCTGTTTGTTGAGAGTCCATTCTGACAGCAACAAGCGACCCGTAAGAGAACGGGAGTGCGATAAAACAATCAGACGACCCAGAATATGACGGACCAAAACTGAACTTGGTGTACTATAACCAACAGACGGATTCTTTCCATTAAATTGAATAACGGAAACGAAAGAGTGCCTCCCTGGTTCCGGAGATACGCCACTACTGTCGAATTAAAGGACAGGAATTTGGGCATGCGTTTCTGAATAATGTTCATGCAATGACATAAAGCAAGCCTAAAAAACATTATTCCGCGGAAGTTAAATTGATAACTAAAAGACTGCGGAACCCAAAGACCCTGGCACTTCGAATCCGTAGGGATCAGTATATATCCCAATCTGTTTGACTGGCAACCGTCATAACAGCCACACTCGGGTCCGGCAACTGCGGCGGCACTCTCTGAGTCAACCACCGAATGTTTGCCCCAATCTGAATCTCTTGTAACACTAGATAGACAAGAGAATGTATAATTCAAGCAATTCATGGATTGCCGGAAAGTTGCCGTCGAAGAGAAGCTCCTCCGAGAACGAAGCGACTCTGAGAGAGTTCTTAACCTACTATCCACGCGTGGATGTAGCTAGGGCTGCATCACGTCTAACCAACTCCAATCAGCCACTGAAGGGCGGAGTTATACGTGAACAAACTACTGCCCTCAAAAGAAATTACATTGAGAATAATATCCCGTAAATCTTTTCTTGAAGACGTAATGATAACGCCTCAGTAAGGCGGATTACGTATAATAAAGCGTCTAAGTTAAGTCTACTATACATAATGTCGTTCCCAACATTGAAATTGGAAAAGACATAAACGGCGAAAAAGAATATATGCAGTCTTTAATCACCGTCTAGACGCATATGAACTCTCGGTATGCCCTGCTCTGCCAAAATAAACTATAAGTAAAAAAGATAAAATGGCAGAAATGAGCCACGCGGACAAGAAACTAAACTATCATGCTTAGTAGCAGGCTTGTATATATATATAAATATATAGCGTCGAAAAATAAAACACATGTTGTAATGACAATATTGGACTGCGTCGGTAAGTCAGGGACAAAGCCCCTGTACCGATCGAAAAATCCGAGTCCAATGACGCTATAAGTCTCTTATCCAAGATCGCAGCAATGAAGTCCGAAAAATAATCACTGGAAGAAATGCCAGAAGATAAGAAAGGCATCTTCCGATACTACTAAAGGGAAAACTCGAAATCTTTCGAATCCCTTTCGCCATCCTGTCGGACCCTATAAAGCGTTCGGTCGTCCGTAGCTTGATGCAACCGCGGACCGCACCGACCCAGCGCCGTCGGATAATTCCTGATTCGACCGAGAAACCGTCAATTGCTGGGATGCTGCGAAACAACTGTGCTAACTCGGATAGCACGTCCGTCACTGAGGCCTGAGGAGCAGCGGTCTTACGATGCATTGCCGCAGGAAGCTCCGAGATCGTTACCCCGTGCATACTTCCAATATGCGAGCGAACGGAGTGTATAGGCCTCGTGTCCCTTGGCTACCGGATGGCATGACCTATTCGCTGTGGAATCACTGAATGCCGAAACTGATCGGATACTCGAGGTCACGTAGCCAATGTGCGGTCGTGTGCCCTGCTGTGAGGATGAGGAAGCATTAAAGACAGTCTCTCGGACTGTCAATATAACGGAGCGTCCCGAGCAACGGACATATGCTCCGAATGTAAAATATCTGAACCACAACATGCGGTCCCCTATGTTGTTGGCTTCCTCCGATCTGTCCTCAATCTGCCGTCACTGGGTGAGTACTAAAGTAATTAAAGTGCTCGCATCACCCAAATCTCCTTCCTAGACCGCAACGGACGAACCCGGCAGCCGAACCATTCGATGAATGTACGCTACACCGGGTGAGCTAGCGAATGTCACTTCGTAAGCGATAGACATATTCCATGAGCACATATTGCCGCTAACTCTTCATTAACTATGACGACAGAGGCACACTTTTGAAAGACATTTCCATAACTCTTCGAACAAGAAACCAGAAATGCTTGGATAGCAAGCATAAAATAATAATATATATAGCGTCGTTCAATAATTCGATAGTTTGCGTGACATTATTGGACTATGTCGGAACTGAGGGACGATGTCCCTGAACCGAACCAAAAATTTCTAAGTCCACCGACGCTATCAGTTTCTTATCCGGCATCGCAGCATATGTTGTTCCGAAAGAGAAAGCTTGAAATCCACCGAATCCCTTTCGGTATCCCGTCGGACCGGATGAAAATTTTCGGACGTCCGTACCCGCTTCCGCGGAGCGTCCCGACCCAGCATCGTCGGATAAAATATATGCGACAGATTCAGTTGATGCTGGGATGCTGCGATAAACTGTGCTATTACGGAAAGCACGTCCGTTCCCGAGGCCTGTGCAGTAGCGGACTTACAATGCATTGCCGCTGGAAGCTCCGTGTACGTTGACTCCCGCACACTTCCTATGCGAACGTCCGGAGTCTGCAGACCTCGAGTCCCCGGCTACCGACCCAGCGCTGTCGGATAATTCTCGATCCGACACCGTTTCTGTCGGCTGCTGGGATGCTGCGATAAGCTGTGCTATGTGCACAAGAATGTCCGGCGTCGAGACCTGCGGAGGCGCAGACTATCGCTGCTTCGCCGAGGGTAGCTCCGCATCAGATGGCTCCCGCATACTTCCTATGCGAACGTCCGGAGTCCATCGGTCTCGAATCCCTGGCTGTCGGATGGTGTGACCTGGTCGCCGAAGAATCCTTGATCGGCGAAGCTGGTAATATATCGGCGGTCACGCAGCCAAGGTGCGGTCGTGTGCGCTGACGAGAAGAGGAAGCCTTAGCAGTCTCAGCGGACTGCCTATACAACGGAGCGTCCCGAGCGACGGAAGTATGCTCCGCTAACGACACATTTGTACCACAACATCTGGGGCCAGATGTTGTTGAACGAGAGAGGGGCCTCTCTCGCTTGCCGTCCGGATGGACCGGAACGAGCTATGAACCGGACTAAAAGGCTTCCTCCATTCTCCCTCCGATCCGCCGTCACTGGGTGTGCATTAAGTTAATTTTATAGTGCTCGCATCACCCCAAAATTCCTTCTAGACCGCAACGGACGAACCCGGCTGCCGAACCATTCGGTGAATGGACGCTACACCGGGCGAGCTAGCGGACGTCAAAGGCCGTCGAACCTACTAGGGTCCTCTTAGGCAATTGGCGTATTACATGAGCACTTTTCCGCTAGCCCTTCATTAATTGTGACGACGGAGGCACACTGTTGGAAGACATCACAGATACATCACCCTAATCTTGATCGTCTGAAATAGAAATTGATAAAGTAGAGTGACCCTGCGGGGAAAGGACCGGAGTGTCCAAATCCCCAACAACATACCGTGACATACGCTTCCCATATTGTCATCGAAATCATACGATACAGAACAGGAGTTAATGCGAGTACACTGACCACATATAGAATGATAATAAGGTCAGAGGAAGACTTCCTCTTAAAACAATTGATCAATATCCTTTCAATGTGAAAAGAAAACAAGTCCTGGTACTCGCACTAACCCCTGGCAATCAAAATACATAATAATAATATGATCCATTAATATAGAAAAAATAATTGAAATCAAAATATTTTGAAAAAATATTTTTTCAGAACAGCCCAAGTTTCTGAAAAGTAACGTTGAGCCCCAATGGATCCCAAGCCTAAGTGTGGACAAAAATTTTAAAAATATTTTAAACAATTTATTCAACACTTACGAACAATAATAATGTATCTATTTATGATTAAAATAACATAAAGATATTATTATTTAGAAATCCCCCCCTCACACAGAGGGCTGTTGTAAATGTAAACAATGAGTGTAAAAACACTAAAATAAGACTCCAGGCACCCAGGCCCGAAATCAGTTACCAAAAATACACCATCTGATGCAAAACAGAGACTTCCAGGGAAGAAACTGCAGAACATCAGATGGTAGATGCAGAACACAACGCCTAACCACCCGTAGGTGAAGACGTAAACATGGGGAAAGAACAGAATTCATTCTGTTATTCAGCTAAAACTCCCAAGAAATTTGAGTAATAATAATTACAGAAACTATGCCAAAAGCATGGGAGAATAGCAAGGGGGAACTTAAAGGACAGGGAGAGAGGAAAAACACTTGAAAAAACAGTGTAACTAAATAATCAGAATGACAACAAAATGGCTGCTGCCTTGAAAATAGGTAACTTAACATAATTTCATTAAAAAATTTTAAGTTACAGCCCTGATAATATTCTGTCACACATTCTTTTCCTCTCCTCCTTTTCTATCCTCCTTAGAATCACCATTTCACTAATATTTATGTGTCTGGCATCATTTAAACTGAGATTTAAAAGCACAAAGATCAGTCAGATGTTAACTGATGAAGGGCCAAACTTAGAAAGATTAATGGCGCCAATTTCGGAACGTCCTTGACACTGCGCATGTGCAGTAGGGGCGAAGTGTGGAGGGCCTTTCAGGACATGTTTTCTTTAGTTTTAGATGCAAATTTTGGGGATTGGGGGGCAAAATTTGTGTTTGGCCCTATATTTTAAGAGTTAGCACCAGCAACTATGTCTGGGTCATTGGTACAGTATAAAAATATTCCTTTTTTCAACTATAGGAAAAAGGAAACATCAAGCAACATTCCCGAAGCTATGCTCCTGCTGCTATTCTCAATAAAGAGTAATGACAGCAAATAGAAACTTATCTTAACAAAATAACTGGTCAAAAACCAAGCATGACCAGTTTTTTTTGACCCGGCACGACTCATAACACTCTAGTGTTAGTCATCTAGAATAGTATAAAACAGTAAGGCTCCATATTGTCACTAAAGGATGGAGATGGATGTGATGAACATGGCACTATTTCAAGGAATACACCTGACGATATAGCATTGACCTATCTCTTGAAATCAAGACAGTATGCCAGGACACCAAAGAAAAAACCATATAGACATAATATCCATAATCCTCCGAGTGGAAACAAAATCCATGACAATAGATTGGATATAAAATGAAGCTGGCGACGAAAAGCTAAGTTCCGGCACCCGATTATAAAACCTAGATGAAACCTTGTGCCCTGTTCCGATTATTGCAGGAAACATATTTCTGAAAAAGGAACTAACTACAGGCATCTGAAAGAACGCTCATCATTACTCACTAGTTTAATATGGCATCATCAATAGGGCTAAATGCCTCAGACAGCTAATACAAAAAAACACTGTTTAGGAGAGAACAATCTTTTCCCTTGTAACGGTACCTTGTCCAAGAGGACAATGGTCTCAGCCTAGCTGATGCAGCTAAAGGTCTTCCTATTCGTTAAGACAATGATATGGCGGCTGTAAACTGTGGCCACAGAAGCTCACTAAATGATAGAGAAAAAACACTGCTCATAATTCTAGCTAGGCTACTATGGTGTCAATAAAAAGACTAATGTCTGTGATACCTAAGAATATAACTCTGAGAAGGAAAAAACGTACTCTTTCCTTCTAGCAGTCCTAAAGCTCACGAAATGGAGACTTACAACGTTAATCGCTCAAGCTAAGGAAAAAAGGCCCGCTCTTTTCTAATGGCCCAAATTCCAAAGAGACAGTAGTCTCAGCTTAGCCAACGCAGCTTAGAATTCTTCATCTCCGTGAAGACAGATATCTGCGTCACCTGCCTTGGAAAGCTCACTAAACAGAGGCAAAATTTTTTAATGAAGCCTTAGCAACCCAAGGGAACCTTATGAGCCCAAGGGCATCCCGATAGAGCCTAAATGTGGACAAGCACTACATAATTACAGCTAAACTACCGGAATAAGATATAATATGTATCCTGATAGAAGAAAGAATAACTGTTTTTAACTAAACACTGAATTAATACATATCCAAAACATTATTGAACAGACAACAATGGCAAGAGGAAAAACCGGAAACTAACCAACAACAGGCATAACAGAGGCCAAAAGTCAGTAACCGATCAACAACCACCTGAGGCAAAGCTAGATCTTCATAGGAAGAAAAAACAATGCATCTGGTAGAAGATGCAAGAATACAAAACGTCCTGAACAGTAAATGAACAGAACGTAAACACAGGGGATACACGGAATACCCATTCTGTACAACAAGTTAAACTCCCAAGAATTTTAATAAAAAATTCTCAATAAAAAAGCTGAAAGAGCTTGGGAGTATAACCAGAGGGTTCAGGAGAGGAAAGGGAAGTAACACTAACAAAACAACAGTGGAGTCATAGTAATAATGACAACGTTCAGAAGCATATCCGGAAAATGGGACACATGAATAATTTTACATAAACATTATAAAGTTACAGCCCTGAACACCCAAAACCACTGTTATTCACTTCCAACATCCTGCTATACTGTTGATTCCATGAAAACCATCACTGATTTGTGTCTAGCATCTTCAAAAATGAGAATTTATTGCTCAGATGTCAGTTCAAATGCTTACTGACTTGAGCCAAACAAAAGAATGATGCTTTGTGTCAATTCCGGGCTCTTCCTGGGTACTGTGCATGTGCAGTTCTAAAAGTATGGAGGGCCAGATAAGACTTTCAAATTTCAGTTTTGTATGCAAATTTGGGGGATTGGGGGGTTTAAAATTTGTGTTTGGCCCTTGATATTATTGAAGTTGCACAGGGTAAGTCTGGGCCATTGGTCCTAGTATAAAAATATAACACCTTTGACGACGGTCTGTTTTTCTTTCAACAGTATTTTGTGTCAAAGCATTTCATTCACATCATAACATCAATCAGGTGTATTACAAGCAATCAGATGGATTCTTATATGACGTTCTTACATGAAGGCCGAATTCCATACATGGTGTATCTAGCAAATTTCTCAATGTCTGTATTCTATAAGTAACGTTGAATACACACAGCAATCATGGTATAATAATTCTTTCCAATGGACAGAATGAACTAGAGGTGTGACTGTCCCAGATGAGCCTGTCCTTACGCTGCCGCCATGATTATTATAAGATGAAAAGGGGCATAAAACTGGAAAAAGTCCGATCGAAACTATAATCGCAGGTCCACAGGTTCCGATGGTAGTGAAGATCCATACCAAGATTCAAAGGAATTGACCTATCACCATCTGAGAAAATCTCCAGACAAAATTCAGGCACTTTAAGATAAAAAGGGGAATAACTCAGGCAAAAACAGAAGTCCGATCGAAACTATAATTGCAGGTGAACAGATTCCAATGGTAGTAAACATCCATACCAAGTTTCAAAGGAATCAACCCATAAACATCTGAGAAAATCTCTGGACAAACTTCTAGGCCTGCTATTTCGAGTCGAAAAGTGGCATAATTCTGGAAAAAATAATCTGACTGAACAAAATGACTTCTATGAACGGATAGACAGACAGATGGACGGATGTGTTTACCTTTGTATACTTGTGTGACAAGGATATGGCAAAAATTGATATTTATGTGGCTAATTTCTGTTGTGTGGCTAGCCACATAACAGAAATTTTGTGGACATCTAAAAATCATCTATATGACTGAAGAAGACACATGACGGGACAGTCACAGTAAAGTTTGGAAAAGTGACCTCCAAATTTTTAAACATCCATCCACTTGCGGGCATAAATTTTTTGGTAGCCACATAAAAGGTGATTAGCCACTTAAAAATATAATTATTTATTGTTATTTATTTATTGGTGTTTACAGTCACATACTTGTGCACAATGGCTCATCATGACCGTGACAGTTTTATGGGTGGAGGAAGCGGGGGTACCTGGAGAGAACCACCGAGCAACGATGAGCAACTGCCACCTCCCCAACATCGTAACTCCAAACTGCTGCACAGGCAGGGTTAGATTGATTGAAGACATGCGCACCATCGACGTGCGTACGTCTTAGTACATGGCGTCATCGTGCCCCTAGGTGGCCAATATGGGTTAAGTGCCTTGCCCAAGGACACAACGCGGAAGTCCGAATAGATCGCTCAGACGGTCACCCATCCAAGGACTAACCGGGCTCGACGTTGCTTAACTTTGATCTGACGAGAACCAGTTACCGCAATGCCACCGTGCCCCCTTAAAAATATAAGCCTCATTAAATTATATACGGACAGCCACATAAAAGTTGGGAAGCCACTTATAAATAGATGCCACATAAAATATATATGGACATTCGACACATAAATAGCCATTTGTTAGAAAAAGGGCCACATAATTGGCAGCCACGTAATCGATAGCCACATAAAATTTGAGAAGGAACTAAAAAATATAAGCCACATAAAATATATATGGATATTATTTATTTATTTATTTATTTATTGATGTTTAAGGTCACATATTTATGCACAATGGCTAATCATGACCTTGACAGTTTTACGGGTGGAGGAAGCCAGAGTACCCGGAGAGAACCACCGGGCAACGACGAGCAACTGCCAGCTCCCCAACATCGTAACTCCGCACTGCAGCACAGGCAGGGTTAGATTGGTTGAAGACATGCGTACCATTGACGTGCAGTACGCCTTAGTACACGGCGTCATCGTGCCCCCACGTGGGCAATGGAGATGAAGTGTCTTGCCCAAGGACACAACGTGGTCGCTGCAGGTGGGATTCGAACCGAGGACCTCTCGGCTTGCAGCCTGCACCTTTACCTACTGAGCCACCGCGCTCCCATATATGGATATTGGACACATAAATAGCCATTTGTTAGAAATAAACAGCTACATAATTTGAGAAGCCACTTAAAATATAAGCCACATAACTACTGGTTAGAAAAGGCAGCCACATAATTTGAGAGGCCACTTAAAAATATAAGCCACATAACCGTTGACAGCCACATAATTTATAGACACATATGCACCCATCTGTTAGTATGGATGGAAGGCAGACAGATGGATGGATGGATGGATGGATGGATGGATGGATGGATGGATGGATGGATGGACAAGGTGATTCCAGTGTACCCCCCCCCCCCCCCCAACTTGGGGGGGTATAAAAACAGAAAGCATAACAAAATGGGAAGCCAGAGATCGGGTTAAAAACCCTTACATTCCAACATTTTAATATTTGTGATTTTCTCGATGTAGGAGGTTGGTATCATTTTATTGATTATATTATGTGACATCTATAAATAACCTTTTTATATAATTTTACCCATAAAACCAGTTAAGCACAAAACAAGAATTGCATTTTCTGTAATCATATTTTGTTTCTAAAACACGAAATTGGGCTTCAAAAACACAAAATTCATCATTCTCTTTTTGAATTGGCTGAAATTATACTGTTTATTCCTGCACTAACATTTCATATTTTTATTCAAGGAATTTTTCATTTTAAAAATGTAGGGTATGCATCTTTCCATGTATTTAGTCTCTTAAACATCTGAGTTTGTCAAATCATCAAAGTCTGAATACAGATAAAATGACTGCTGTAAAAATCTATACTAAAAGTGTCTACTCATAAATCATAAATACAGTTCATGGGTGATTAGTAAAACATATGTGGATGATAATTCTAGGTAGTTAGAATTTGTCCACTGGGAATTTGTTTTTATTACTCACTTAGGGTGAAGGTAGGCAGTAACTAAATGTGAAGCACTTCCTCAGAGTATGAAGCTATAGGAATTTTTATGGGTGATAACAAAGGCCAAACCTGTGCCCAATTCCCAATTTGATCTGGGCATGATTTTTCCCTATTTCAAAATTCCCAATACATCAAATTGGTTAAACTTACAAGGGTACAAACACAATTGGTAGATGTACTTCAGAAATGGTAGTCTGCTGACAACTTGAAAGTAAAAGCACCAAACTGAAGTATCTATCTAGTTCCTTACCGAATTATTCTATCCTGACATGCGGTACACACAAACTTCTTTGAGGGATCAACATCCATGTCATATAATGTATTTTTGCCCACCAGATGCTGGCATAACGTGAACTGAAAATCGGGATTCTGAAAAAGAAATGAGATAAAGATCATTGTAATTTCTGCATATTTTGTTTCAAACAACATGAAGCCTGCGGTATTTTTCCTTGTTTTAATCAGTCTGCTAGATTTAAAATTTCTGTGTATAAATACAAAGTGTCCTACCTAACTGATTAAATGGGATAAATGCTTTAAGTTACACAAACAGAAGACAACACTTGCAAAAAAATTCTTGTACCACTCGAAATTTTCATTTTGGGCCTAAAAAAACAACCTATGACTCCTCATTGCAACAAAATTGTTCATCTTGCTCCAATAAGAAGGTCCTAAGTTTTGTTTTTCAGGCAAAAAATGAAGAAACAAGAAAAGTACTGTAGGGTGTTGCATCTACCACTTCCTGCAATACCATGGATAGCGAATACTGCTCAGTAGCAATTTTCACAGGTAACTAATATGTGAAACAGGGTGTTTTCAAAGAATGAAAGTGTCAATGACACTGTAGCTTAACTTGACTGTGTGTAGTGTTTCAAGAAAAGGATAATGTTCAATGTTTAAGAAAGGATTATGAAATAAGACAAGCATTGTGATAATTCAGAATATGTTAATTTCTGTTGCCCGTTTGCTGTGTTTTCAATAAGAATAATTTGAGCGTAGACTGTTCTAAAGAATTAAGACCTGGGTTGATGAGGCCATAACAGTTAATGTATTTCAACCCAAGTTACAGAAAATTAATTCCAATAGAATAGTTTTTTTTTTTATTTGAGTGGGGACACTCAAGGAAGCAGGTGGTGAGGTTGGAAAGTGAGAAAAAAGCCTGTTTTACGAGGGTCGACCATCTCTTGTAGTGCAACCCCTGCCCACGAGACTCATTCTGTAAAATGTCGGTGATCATGGTGTGAAGCCAACCAGGCATGTTTTAAGGCATTTTCGATTGTCGCATACTTGGTATTTTTTGTGTGTGAAATACACTATGGGTGGATGCACATGTTGGTGGGTTTAAAGGAAGAGGTTGTTGTACAACAAATAAACATAAAAAGGAAACATGTCAAAAAATTAAGAAGCTCCAGCAGCATAGGAATATTGCCTTTATTTCCACTGTAGTGCTTGCATTAGGCCTACTATGTTTTTTCTAGGGGATTGTTATGGTGATCATTTGTTATGAATCAGTGGCATAGTGGGGGGGGGGGGGGGGGGGGGGGGGGGGCTGGTGGACACATGCCCCCCCCCCCCCCACACCCACCCATGTTAACCCATATAGGGAACATCAGGCAAGAAATTTTAATATCTAGATATTTATTCTTGTAAGACGTATGAGGGGTGTCTTCCCAACAAAGCGAATGGCTGAAATATCCTGACAGGACAAAAACTTCTTTTTTCATTTACTATGGGGGAAATTCATGAAAAGAGATTTATAAAGTGTATAATTACGCTCTTTTGGGATGGTTGTTTCACATATTTCAGTAGTTGCTGAGCAGATTTTTCATCTCTTGATCGCCCACATAATAATAATAATAACACTCTGGCTGGCCGTTGATCTGCCGCGGTTCTTGGGTGAGCAGGCCTTGGTTATCCCTGTGCTCCCAACTGCCTCCCTATTCCCATGCTTCTTCTCTCCTGACAACACTTGGAGATGAACTGCTTGATGACTTCCTTTGCCCCATTTTTCCCAATCTCTCCGATTAACCCTCTCCTTAAAGTCACTCACTACCCACGTGTCCTTCATTCTCCCATCCCACTTCCCCATTATACTCCCAGAGAATCTTATTCTGTTAGACTGGTATTTTGGACATTCTAGAAGAAAGTGTTCCAGGGTCATCACTCCTTTTCACAGTTTTCCCCAATTTTTCCCCTCAGCTCCAGGGACTGTGACCTCAGCTTGAACAAGTGACCCCCCCAAAGGTGCCATCAAGATACTCTTCAAAACGAGGCTTCTCTTTATCATGCAGGCCACCCAAAGACCTCTTAGATTTGACCCCCTCTCGCCAATTAAGGTTACCATCCTCCATGACTCTTTCTCTGACGATTTGTTTACCCTGGGTTGCCCCTACGTCTAGGTCCGAGATCTCCAATGAGTAGTTCTCTATAATAATAACTGTCTGACTTGAGCAAGAGTTTATTTCCATAGTAGTTCAATTGTTATATCTCAAAAACTTACTTTGTCAATACTTTGTGTTAACTCACTATTGACACTAAAAGTGCATTTTACAAAAGTGATATTGCTGACACAGTTGGGGAAAAATTCTCGAAATAAGAGATTTTTATATAAATTCTGATACTGGCCCCAAAAGTTTTTCTGGTAAAATATTTTAATAGACTTCCTGTATATTCCTAGCCATAAATTCCATCCCCACGTAATTTACGCTTTATAAAATTGAGAGGATAATTCGCAGTTCAAAACCAAACCTTATCACAACCTATTGTTGATGAATGGAAAATTTTCCTCGCACAATTTTATAAAGCATAAATAACGTGCAAATAGATTTAAAAAAGGCTAACTTATTATATTTTTTGGTACAAGATGTAAACTCCTTTATGTTTTGTTACTCTAGTGTTAATTTATTGAGTTTTTCTACCTGGTTTATATTATCGCAAGTAGTTTTTTTTTCTTGAAAAATAAAATTCCACTTCAAAATACCTTTCTCGTATCCATTTTTGCCCAGAACCTCAAAATGGGCTGTGCAGTTAATTAAATTTGTTTTGTTGGGATTCATCTTGTTGGGATGACCAATTTTGACATTCGTCTTGTTGGGAATAAACCGCATGGGGAAGGGGGGTGGGGATGGGGGGGAAGGGGGGCTGGGGTTTGGTGGTTGCATAATAGCAAATTTACATGTGAAATATTTCATAATTTATTCGGATTCTATTTGATGGTAATGTGGCATAATTATTGATGCCTTTCACAACTTATAAATTATGGACACAAATGGACAGAGTCAAGGAAATTGCATTTTTTTATTCTTCTTGAATTTCAAAATTATTCCCCGGGGAAGGCAACGAGGGGGAGTGGGCACCACCTTGTGTGTTAGCCCCCATCTCGCTGCTACATGGCTCGGACGATGCAGCACATCATATTCTGTATGCCTCTGATACATATGCCAAAGTCATAAGCGATGATAGGTTGTTTGGGAAGGACCCCCCCCCCCCCCCCCCCCCCCCCCCCCCCCCCCTTAAAAAATTTGGAAATCAGTTATTAAATTGAGACTTCTGGTGGCTTTTGGGATGAAAAATCACGTTATTTTTTGGCCACCAGAATAACGTTTTTAGCCGGGGAGAGGTGTGTCGATCGCCTGATTGATCCAAAGCTGGTCATTAGTGAAAAAAGAAAACATAATTGTTTTCTATTGAATTTGTGATCTACAAGTGGTTATAATTATGATTAGGCTAAAATAATAAAAATTATTGAAAATGTTGATTGCAGTCTCTTGTTTTTCCTCAACCATGTCATGTGCAGAGGTGTTAAAACAGATGTTTATTTGGAGGATAAAAGCTTCTGTTGCTTTGTCGCGCCCTGCAAATGTTATTTCATACTTTGTGCAAGTAGTGGTTAATTCAATCCACAGGTACTAATTAATCCCTTCAATCATGAGTAGTTTAATTACATAGCCGTACAACCTAACAATTCAGTTAAATGATTTGTTACCAGAGAGAGAGAGAGAGAGAGAGAGAAGAGAAAGAGATGTACTTAAGTTTACAGATGATTTGTCTTTGTTTAAGTAATCACCGTGGTGACCTAGAAAAAGTTCCAGCACAGTCAATCAGGCTGATTAGTCTATTTTTAGCACAACTGTTACATAACAGCAATCAGCAATACTGGTGTCGGTTTTACATGAGATGTACACATAATGTGGACAAAACCTACAATATGTGGATATCCTTTCTCCCATGCTGGTCTCTCACCATACCAGAGGATATCAATATTCCACAACTGTTTGTGTTAGAATGCCCAAAAATTGTATTGGCAGTTTTCTTAGTCTAACAAGGGTAAGGATATGTAGACAAAACTTGCATGTGGATATCCTTTCCCCCATGCTCGTTTATCAGCCTCCCAAAGGACAATCTGACAGCTGGTACTTGAGTTATAATTCAAAATGTTTGTACAGAAGTACGGACGGAGACCTTGACTCTATGACCACCAAAACCTCATCCAGAGATTGGGGTATAACAATAAAATGTGAAGAGCATTTTTGAGAATGAGGCTGATTGTTTTGGTAGTTAAATTGTTCCAAGGGGTTAATAAGAGGAAAAAAGGAAAGAAGTTCAGACTAAATGATATTCAAGGTATTTATAACACTGTCACAGAAGTTTAAGGTGTAATATATTATATAACCAAGCAGGCTAGATTTGACAAGACTGACTGCTGAAAGATGTTACAGATTTTTTGCTGTTCCAAACTCAATGATTTTTCTTTACTTTCCAGGTCAAGACCTTTTGGAATGAGGTTGACGTGTTGGATCCTGATACCAACTTAATCCTGCGACAATAAATATCATCTACTTATCATTTCAAATATATGTGTTGCTGTGTAATTAACACATTATATGCACTGCTTCTGCCCCTGTTCACTGGCTGAGCAGAGATGGAAACACAGCAAAATTTGCAAATAGATGAGGTGGTCTAACAAAGGTAGTGTGCACAAAATTAACCAAGATTTTTTTAATGGAATTAACGTTTTACCTTTCCATTAGTTGCTTGTCATTAATATCTCTCACTGTGGCTGACAGAAGTGGTCACATAAGACCCGAGGAATAAACTGACAATCCAAGGTTTGATTTCACTCTCCAAAACTTCAACAGTTACTCAATAAAATCATTGAGGTTTTCCAACTTATAAATATTAATTTTAGTCATTCATATTTCAAAGGTAACCTTAAAAAAACATTCACGCAAAAACCTTTGAAGTCCCTGTGCTAATAAGAACATATAAGTAATATACAACTAAAGACAAGCTATCAACAACATTCGCTATCAACAACATTCCAGAGTTACAATAGTAAACTTCTTTGCAGTTGGAAGTTTATAAAGTGCATCATTCTGTTTGTTCTACTTTTCCACATGTAAATTTTTGTTTGTACTTCCTTCAGCTGACAGAGTTAACTGACCTCATCTGATAAAAAAAAAAATAAAACAGGAAATTATATTTCTACTTTCTACTGCAGTGGAGCCCACTTAATTGGATATCTCTTAATTGTATATCCCTTTTAATTGAATATAATTTCCCAACATAATACCATTTACCATACCTCCAATACAAATTTGACCTGTAATTGAATATAGGCTATAGAATAAACTCCTGACTCTCCCCAGCTGTCCTTTGGTTATCGATCTATTTGGCCTCCGTACATCCAATACAGGCATTTAATCTATTATATCTTGTTTGACAGAGCTCCTAGAGCTCTGTCAAACAAGATATACTAGAATAAATGCTAAGTTTATCTCTAGAAAACAAGAAAGTGACACAATCCATTAATTGAATACTCCTGTTAATTGAATAATTTTCATTGGCAAAGTAGCTATTCAATTAACAGGGTTCCACTGTAGTCCTTAAAATTTGCCCCAAACCACAACAATCAACTTTGATCAACACAAACTCTTGTTACACGAATCAATTAGAATTTGAGAGAACTGTTATACCCTTGTTTGTGCAACCAATACATATTCAATGGTAAACAACAAACCCCATATTTATATATTTACTAGAGTTTAACCCTGAAGAGTCTAGTTCCAAGTTTGGTGAGCTTTCTTATCTTACATATAAAACACATTCCAACATCCACACTTCCAGTGGTCTTGCATAGCAGTGATTTCCGGGGAAGTGTTGGCTGCCAATATGGGCAGCCATGACTTCCCTAGATACCACTGCCAAGTAAAAGTGCAACCTTATTATGAGGGTAAAAAAAATCTTAGTACAATTATTTATTCATTTATTTATTGGTGTTTATTTATTGGTGTTTAAGGTCACATACTTATGCACAATGGCTAATCGTGACCGTGACAGTTTTACGGGTGGAGGAAGCCGGAGTACCCGGAGAGAACCACCGAGCAACGACGAGCAGCTGTCAGCTCTCCAACATCGTAACTCTGAACTCTGCACCGCAGCACAGGCAGGGTTAGATTGGTTGAAGACATGCGCACCATCGACGTGCAGTATGCCTCAGTACACAGCGTCATCGTGCCCCCATGTAGGCAATCGGGGTGAAGTGTCTTGCATTTATTGGTGTTTAAGGTCACATATTTTTGCACACTGGCTAATCATGACCACAACAGTTTTACGGGTGGAGGAAGCCGGAGCACCCAGAGAGAACCACCGAGCAATGGTGTGCAACTGTCAGCTCCCCAACATACTAACTCCACACAAGCAGGTTTAGCATTGGTTGAAGACAAGTGCAGCATTGATGTGCAGTACGCCTTAGTACACAATGCCACCTTGTCTTGCCTTAGTATAATTACCCAGGCCTCTATGGACACTTTCACAAGCTAAGACATCAATGAAATGAACATGCGAGAATCAAAGTACATTCTCATTGTGTTCCTTGTGAGAGTTATTTGTGAGAACTGATTCTGATTCTTGCATGAATTTTAAGCCCTGTTTTACACACATGATGATATAATTCTACTCACTATTTCTGCTTTCCTAAATAAAATGGATTTATCTGCTCCACATGTCAACATTTTTAGATCCTCTTCTGTATCAATAAATTTAATTGCAGTGACTGATGATGAGTGATCAAATAATGTTTGCAACAAACCATATTCTTGCTCAACATCAAATATGTGCACCATTCGGTCTCTGCTGGCAGAAGCCAGTAATCTAGGACCTGAAAAAAAAAATGTCCGATGTTCAATGATATTCAAAATACACAAAAACAGTAACAGAATTTTCCACGACAGAAAATTTGAATTTATTTGCATATTTTCCTACCGGAAGATGTTCACTAAATTGTGATGGTAGAAATACTCTAGTGTAGTCAGTCAAACGTGTTCAATTCTTTCATAACACAAGACTGCTGGACTTTTTACAAATTTATAAAACATTTTAAAACCCTTCACACAATAAACAGGCAGATTTCGGCAAGCAATATGTGTACACGAAAGCAGATTTAAAATGTGTAAAACTTGCACGTCATCTTAGTCACTTTCACACATAATAAGTTCAGTAATGTTGAGTCAAGTAGGGATACTATCTATTGTATAAGTAATTTGTTACCCATCCTTGCAAAATCACTAAACTTAATCCTAATGGATATAACTCAAGGCAAGTGCCCAAACAATCTGACAAAATTTGGTCTTATTTATTGGAGTTTAAGGTCACTTTCAAATTCATAAATACTCTAAAGCAAACAACTGGAAACTGATTTGCATATTTTAATAATATCCACACATCAATCATGACTAGTTCTATTAGTATTTACTCCAATTGTACTTGAGATAATTCCATGTCTGAAGTGAAAGTTAGAAATATAAAAAATATCCTGGTAAGGCCAAAAAAAAAAAAAGGAATTGATTCTCAGGCACCGCCGCGTTGAAAAAAATGGCCCGCGTTGGGCCTTTTTATTTGGACCGTCATTGCACGAAAATAGGAAACAGGGAAATTGAAAAGGGACTATTGGTTTTAAGGCCCAAAACCAACGAATAAAGAGGTAAATATACACAGGCGTGTGTTAAGTGTGAGAGGCAGGGGTCAGCTGAGTGGGCGACTTGGGCGAAGAAGTCGCCTTTTCATTCCTCAAGTCGCCTTGGCTTACATTGGGGGCGAAATTCAAGTCGCCCTCCCAAACTTCCTTGGGAGACATGGCAGTTTACTGTATTTTCTTATGTTTTATTTTTTAAAAACACACGCTTCCGCAAAAAACAGTAAACACGGTTGCTGTTAAAGTCCGTCACACGGCTATGAAAATAGCCTAAACTAGCCCAATTTTATATTTCTGAAAAGAATTGCAATGGCGTAGTCGTTCGAACAATTCGCCCCAACTGATAGCAACCAGCACAAAATGGCTATTTAAAAACAAAGTACCAGACAAAACAATGAATCACACAAGACACGCATCGAGTTAATTAGAATTTATTAAAGTTAACCACCGTTTCAAAACAAAAAAAATGTATTGGAGACAGTTCGTCCATATCGAAATTGCTTGCGGTTACGCCCTGTTACACTGAAAAATTGGCTGCATTGAAATTCGCCCCGCAATTTGCATTGAATGTTTTTCTTTGAAAACTTGTGAAGTTTGTTGGAAGGGGGTTAAATGTAATAAGGCTACAATAGAAATCACAGGTATTTGGATGGATAAGAATGGCAGACCTTCAAAGCACCAATCGCACGTGTCAGTGAAAGATGGTTGGCAGAAATTGTCAGTTTTCTGAACAGTGTATTATTACCCAGCGCAGCCGGGAAGGGAGACAACTGAAATGTTTTGTCATTTACCAAAGAAATTAATTAACTCAAATTGTTAATAACGCTTAATTTACGAAGGATATCGAAAACTTTTTTAACTATGCTTTTCAACTCCGTTAGGGTATTCAGAAACCATGAATGACCCAGCTTCTTATATGAACTTGAAATTTATTTTAAACACTTTAAATATTTTTTTAAAAAGAATATACCTTCTGTTACAGAGAAGAACACTCTCACCATGGGTCATACTAAATTTCAAATCCACATCGTTGAGGCAAATACAAAATCAACTTCACGGTAACCTTAGTCATCACTGTTAGGCAAAGAGTTAGGGGGTATTCAGAAACCATGAACGACACAGTTTTTTGTGGGGTGGGGTGGGGGGGGGGATTTTAACCTACATTCTGTTATGTAACCATCTGACTTAGTTTTGTGTGTGTTTGTATGTTTGGATAACTTTTATTTATTTTTTTCTCCACAATTGTGTCCTCTATGTTCATTTATTTTGTCACGATGTCATATACATTTTATGGTTTTTTTTCTGATTTCTCCTTCATGTCCACTGACTTCTCCCTCCTAGGTCCTGACTTCTCCCTAAAGTCTCTGAAGGGAGAAGTCACTTCTCCCTAAAATCAGCTGCCAGGCTGACCCCTGGTGAGAGGGGAAAGGTTTTCGCAATATTTTCAGGAGATTGGGCGCACACGGCAGGGGAATTCAAACGCAAACTTGACTCGGTCGATGTTGGGCGAGTTGTCCAACACAGGCATAACCCACCTTGTCGAATACTAAACGTTAAATTTGCCAGGTACTGGCGTCAAGTAAACCTTTTTTGCTGTGAAAACACAAATGAGAAATAGTGAGAATAATCGGTACAGGTAAGTATATTTTCGGGGTGGGGAATTATCACTTACTAAAGAAATACAAAAGTCCAAATTCTGCTGACGTGTCATGAACATAACGGGAAAGAATGGGCAAACACTGAATGGAATCTGAAATTCAGATTTTTCCAGAGCAGTTGTGCATCAAGGAAGATTACTCAAAACACACGTGCGTTTCCCAATACGAATGACGTCTTCATTCAAAGTAAACAAACGAAGTCTTTACGGGCCGACACATCCAGCTTATTTTGTGTATTGAGTTGGGCCTATCCATTTATTAATTTCACCCATGGGAGATCAGATAGTGATATGAATGAAAGGGCTTTGCCGCAGTGGAAAAATAAAGTGATGTTTCCCTTTTTTAAATATCAAACTTGATCGCTTGGATGTATACGGGTTCAAACTATTTTTAATAGGCGTGGTCTTTGGGAGGGGCTCTTTGACAGACGGCTGATGATGTTACAAGTGCTGTGTAAGTTCCATGCCGAGTTGACACCGGAAGCTTGCTTCCATTCTGGTTTGTTTTTGTTTCCCTTCTAAAATTTCTATCGTAAAAATGTTAATTTCTATCAAAATAACTCACAATGATACCAAAATAATACGAGGGTGGTCAATAATATCTAGTATTCATAAAATAGTTCTGCTTTGTAAAAGTTTAAAAGTGAAGTCAGAGTTCTGTTTCTAAATACAAAAATTGGTGATATCAGAAAATAAAGAAAAACAGTTTTAGTTTTCAATAAAATGAGTTTTATTTGTATATCATTTTACAATATGCACTTTCCATGCTTTTCAGGTAAAAACAGACATCAGAAAGTGACTTTTGCCTCTCAATCCTTTCTCACCATCTGGAAGAAATAAAATCCTCCCTCCCTCATTGATTTGAAAAAAAATTGCCTGAGAATCAAGTGATTTTTTTTTTTTGGCCTAAATGTTTTGCTCATAACATTCTGCAACATATACACTTCTAATTTCCACACACAATTCATTATTTCCTCAAACGAGAACTCACCATTTTCTGGATATGTATATTCCAATGCCAGAACTTCTCCATCGTGAGCTTCAATCACATTCAATTCATTCATGTCTCGCAGATCATAAATTCTGGAATTGAGAAAAGGAAATTTATACACAAAAAAAAAAAATATTAAGACTTGCTGGAACATCAACGAGAACCAACACAACTCATTCTGCTTCCCCTCCCCCTCGAGAACCTATCAGGGGAAATGTAACAACTCCCATCGGTGACGTTTGACGATATGAAAGCTGTTATGCTGTGACTGCAATCCCAGTATAACAACTTTCACATCATCAAACAAAAGCCCAGCAGAAAAACTAGTAAACATATTTTAAGCATTCAATTTGCATTGCCATGAAAAATGTGCACATCATCAACATATTAATTTTTCACAGACATCGAAATGTATTCTTTAACTCTTTACCCAATGTAATGAACAAAACCGGCCAGTGCTATTCTAAAAAATCGCCAATTAATTTTCATTATTTTTTAATCTTTTGTCTCCAAAACATAGGTTA
The DNA here is from genome assembly GCA_031216915.1 of Pictodentalium vernedei. Classification (NCBI taxonomy): domain Eukaryota; kingdom Metazoa; phylum Mollusca; class Scaphopoda; order Dentaliida; family Dentaliidae; genus Pictodentalium; species Pictodentalium vernedei. The sequence continues at coordinate 233,981,365 of CM062292.1, read as the reverse complement.
TGACCACTCATTGGAACAAGCTCGTCGAGCTCATTCCAATGAGGGGTCCTAACCTATATTTTGGAGACAAAAAAAATGAAAAAAAATTAGTTATTCAAGAATTTTTTTTGCAAGTGTCGTCTGCTTTTCGTGTTTGGTAAAGGGTTAAAAAGCAATCGATGATTTAAAATAACTGAAAACTATAAAAAGAAATGTTTTTGTTGAGAATTGTCCCTTAATAGCAACAATGGTTCTCCATAAAAAAAGGTGGCAGGTGAGAAACTTTTCTGTTTGTGACCAATGACTGTTCCTACAAACAAGCTATATAGAGATCAGTGGTTGGAATTTCCTGGCCATTCCGGGAGGGTTAACATGTCTGAACTGCTTCCACATTGAAAAATAATATGTGACTGTATACATAATAATAATAACACTTTGGCCAGCTGCTGATTTGTCGCGGTTCTCGGATGAGAAGGTCTTAGTTACCCCTGTACTCCCAACTGCCTCCCTATTCCCACGCTTCTTCTCTCCTCCAAACACTCGGAGACGAACTGCTTGATGACATCCCTTGTCCCATTCTTCCCAATCTCTCCGATTAGCATATTAACCCTCCTTGAGTCTCCCATGTGTTATTCATTCACAACTATTAGGAGATTCCCACCCATAGACAGATAAGTAGTCCACTGCAAATAAAGACCAATCACCAAACCATAAATACGACTGTTCTAAAAACTTAAATGGGTGTGAATAAATTACATAAGATCAAGTGGTCAATTTTTTAACTTCACCTTGCAGTACAGTTAGTTGAGGTAGGCTTGAGGTGTGATGTAGAAATTATTACGAGTATCTCTAATGAGTCAATTTCATATGAGATTTCTGTACTGAATTTCAGTGTCGTAAACCTCGGCTCAAATCAATTTTAGTGAACAAGGTAAAGAAATTTCATGTCAAACCCTGACAAATTTGAGATGCTTTTTATCATATAATGTGTAATTTAAAAAAGATTTTTATCAAGCTCATACCAATGAAGGGTAATATGCTATGTTTTTGAGACAAAAAATTTAAATATTTAGTTGTTCATGTTTTCTGCAAATGTCTGCTATTTGTATTGGGTAGACAGTTTATGAAAACAAGAGAAGATTAATTCAATTCTATTTCCGAAAACCAACTCACTATGTTACCACAATGATGTTGACTTCTGACGTCATTCCCGTATTAGATGGGTTGTGAATATTTTCCATAATGTGCTATTTGGTGGTGATGCAGAAATATTTTAGAAGGACAAGAAAAAGTGTACCTCAGTTGCAAATAAGGTATTCATATTATTGTTTATTTATTTTATTGGCAGTTAACGACACTTTCGACAGCCAGGGTCACCTCATTTCAGGCAGTTTTACGAGTGGAGGAAGCCAGAGTATCCGGAGAGAACCACCAAGCAATGGCGAGCAACTGCCAGACTCCCCAATGTACTTACTGCACACTTGCAGAGTTAGCATTAGTTGAAGACAAGTGCACCATCGACATGCAGCATGCTTTACTGCACAGTGCCACCATGATCTCACATGAGCAATCGGGATGAATTGCTTTTCCCAAGAACACAATGCAGTTACCCCTGGTGGGGATCGAACCATGGATCTTTCACAGCGAAGTCCAATTCTGTAACCACTGAGCCACCACACTCCCTAAGATGTTTCATAAGTGTGTGATAGCTTGTCTCAGAAATAAAGCAATGCATATCATTTGAGATGAACACTCACTTCATATCCTGTACGTACTGATGTGTACAAAATGCTTACCCATGAAGGTGGATAACGAAATAAAGTCATATCTGATGAAAAATAAGCATGTATGAAATTTTTTAACTAACCTAATATTGCCAGTTCTGTCACCAGCAGCCATATGCCTGCCATCCGGACTGACCTGAATATTTCTAATACCATTTTTCTGGTCATAATTCAAGTCGGTTTTATCTGTTTGACCAGCTGAAACAAATTAAGGAAATATTATTCAATTTCTGTGTATGATCAAGAATATACTTTTCCAAAAAGCATCTCATGTCTTAAAAAAAAAAATCAAGTTTTTAACCATTTTTTCCACACAGAACATTCTCATTGTGTGCTCAAGAATTCAGATTTAAAAATCTGTTTTTCAGGCCTCAGTCATGGTCGTTTTAGCTGCTGTGTGCTCTCTTTTAATAACCAATGCAAACTTAAAAAATGATAAATTTAAAGTAATTTGTGTATTTTTTATACTTACCAATGTCCCAGACTAGTTGGTGCAAAATCAAAGTTATCAAGGGCCAAACACAAATTTTAAACCCCCAATCCCCAAAATTGGCTTAAAAGTCCTATCTGGCCCACCATACTTTTACTCTCTGCGCATGCACAGTCGTCAGGAAGTGACCGGAATTGGCGCCAACATCATTCTTTGTAGAAAAGAGTACTACATAATAACTCAGCGAGGAGGTATGAGTGCCCACTCATGGGAGGGCCATACCCATCTGGGCTATTGGTAAGTATAAAAAATATATAAATTACTTTAAATTTATCATATTTTTATACTATAAACCAATGGCCCAGACTAGCTGAATCGTAAAAAGGCAGAGGGCCTAGGACTTCAGAATTAGTAGACCAACATAGTTCCAAGCCTGTAATACAAGGTGAAAGGAAATTAAATTTAAAAGGAATTACATGTATGTCTCTCTATACAGTAATAGAGAAGACATATCATAAATAAGGAGCCAAATTCTAGTAATTCTGTATTCTTAGCATGAAGACTATGCTAATTGGATGTAACAAGTTCCCAATTTTTAAGGCTAGTCTGGACTAAGCCCCAAAAATTAGGATGGCGTATTTGAGAATGAGAGGTTAACCCCCACAAACATATGCCATATACAATAATACACAAGCTGTATCGCGAATATAATCTACAGACAAAACAGCTTCACTCATAATTACACACTTACCAAGCCGGAGGAGAGGTAAAAAATCACCCACCCACTCCCCTTTTATTTGAAGGAATCTTCTTCAAAGACAAAGAGGGGAGCGCTCTGGAAACAGTAAAAGCGGTACCAAATAACAATATATATTCGTTGAGCAGGCACCCAAGTATTAATTATTATTAATAAATTGGTGCTTAATGCCACTTCAGAAGTAATAAATTGGTGCTTAAAGCCACTTCAGAAGCTAAGGCTATCGCGGCGATCCCAGTAATTAATATCACCCGCTTGTAATGTATACCAGAGTCGGCATACGAAGATAGGTCGAAAACCGGTGATATAATATATAACATACACATGTCCAATAGAATCACAATGGACGATCTCTGGTGAGTAAACATACTTCTGAGGTAACCCACAGGCGACCACATTCAGGTGTACAATAAATTCCAATAAATAACACTTCCAGACGTGTTCTATCCGATATCTATGCTCCCAGAAACGTGTGAATATACGAGGGTAAAGACAAGTTTTATTCGATTGGGTACCGGAATTAATAGAAACCGGGATTTAGAAATGGAATGAGCTATGATTAACAGACTCGTCACGGACCGCCCCCTGAAATAATTCATTGTTTCTAAGGTCCATAACATACAATAATGCATCTGCCTAATAATGCATTTATTATGCGCATGAGCATTGAAATCCCACATGTAATCATCTGAATACCAGTTAACTGACTAGACAGCCTTACAGGTACCCAAAGGCTAGCAATTTATTGATGATGAATCATATGCTCGTATATGACATACAGACGAACAACCACAGGAAACCAACCAACTAAAAAGTTCTTGTGCCCATGAGATCGCCATAGAACACGACCCAGCTGCCAATCAAGAAGTCATGAAATGCATGTATATACTTAAATGCTTACGGGAAGAAAACTATGTCTTGCCCGGTAATCGCCTCTTAACACATTGGTGGTGGGGGGAGGGTTTCAAAATCATATCAAACCCCCTTCACCCACATTACTTGAATCGTTCTTGTGTTAGTCATAAAATAGTATAGGAACCGCAAGGCTCCCTCACATCTGACCTACTCCATAATGCCACTAAGGGCGGAGAAGGACGTGATGAACAAATACACTGTATTTACAAAATAACTCACACCAACCCTATCGGTTTGATGAGAATAACCTCCTCTAACAAATGGTATCATGTCCGATAGGACAACTAGCTCAGCCTAGATGAAGCAGCTAAAGGTCTTCCTGTATGTGAAGACCATTAAAAGCTGATATGAGGCCCTGGAAGCTCACTAAGGAGACTTACAATGCTAGCCATAGTTTATAAGTCTTCATCTACGTGAAGACAGACATATCGGTGTAAGTTGTGACCCTGAAGGCTCACTTAATGGAGACTTAGTTATCATCGTGCAAGGTAAGGAATGAAGAGCTGCTGTATAAACAGACCTGAATTCCCCAAGAGACCGCAGTCCCAAGAGATAATAAATTCAGTTATGCTACTGCATAATACTGAAAAACTCTCACTCAAGAATTTAGCTAGGCTACTATGGTGTAACAATAAGACACAAGTCTATGACACCTAGGAAAAACAAACTGAAAAGCACAGTATCTTTTTTGGTTGTAATCCCAAAAGACAGCAGCCAAAGCCTAACCGAAGAGACCGCTGTAACTGTACAGAAGGCAACTATGGCATCCACAATGACATAATTGTCTTGACGCCAAGACATATCTCAGCCTATCTATGCACTATCCATCCGGATTCAGGACGAGAAACAGGTGATAACAAAAAACTGGAGAATAATTTTGACGATGTCTAATGCTTTTCTTCAATAGGAAGCTTATACCCACAGAAGGAAAGCCTCTCTTGGAAGATCTGTCTAACAAGTATTCTTTTAAGTGGAGCTTGCTTGGGCTGATAGCCACAGGCCTGCCGAGACTACATTCTCATCCACTAATCTTCTGCAATTATCCACTTTTGCAAGGTTTGTAACCTACTGCCAAGTGGCAAGCAACTGAAATCTATTCTTGGCGACCTCAATTGATCCCTTCAATAAGAGAGCCTTTATCCCCACTAGGAGCGACACTCTTTGAAATGAACTTCCATGATTAACGTCCAGTTTCTCATGAAGTTGATAATCCTCCGTCAACTGGCAAGCAATAGCGGTCATGTCCATCACCTGCACGACTTACGGTGCTCACGGGAGGAAAACTACGTACTCCCTGCGAAGAAGCTCGTCCGTCGACATCAATTGTTCCCTTCAATAAGAGAGCCTTTACCTCCACTAGAAGTGACTCTCTTTAACGTCCAGTTTCTCACGAAGTTGATAATCCTCCGTCAAGTGGCAAGCAATAAAGGTAATGTCCATCACATGTATGACTTATGATGTTTACGGGAGGAGAAACCACATCCTCCCCATGAAAAAGGTTGTCTCGTCGACCTCAATTGTTCCCTTCAATAAGAAAGACTTTACCTCCACTAGAAGCGACTCTCTTTGAAAGGAACTTCTGTGATGAACGTCCAGTTTCTCGTGAAGATGATAACCTTCCATTAATCCTCGGCCTAGGGGTGTCTGATCGATAGCCTTGATCAGATCTATACCCCTTTCCTGAGTCGCTATAATAACTTCCAGAGTAAATAGAAGAGGGTTATCGTACCCTCTACCCTCGCGAGACATTCTCATGATGCTTTCTGAGAAGCGGAACAGCCTTCCTTACCGGTCTGCAGAAGTGTGTTGATGAGACAGCAACTTCAATAGCAGAATACTGAAGCTTCTTGTAGTCTGCACATATATCAATGCAAGCTTGTCATCAAATAGTATATTTCTGGTAACTGGAGCGACTCAGAGAGAGCTTTTCACCTTGTCATCAATAAGTGATGACGACGCAAAGGCAGTATCACGTCTTACCAACTCCAAATTCACTGTCTGTGCGGAGTTGTACGTGGCATACATGACTGCCCGGGAAAGAACTCTAAGTGAGGAACCATGTCCTCATATTTCTTTCCATTGAGACGTTGCGCCATAGCTCTGGTAAGGTGATCTGCTTAGGACATTGCACCCAGATTTGCTCTTATCAATGAAATAGCACATTACATTATTTCCGAGCATATATTAAAAGATGCGGGTAGGGACATATTTTCATCCCCGGCCTGCTCATCTAAACGCAGACTTATTCAGATGGAACAATATTCTTAAGAGCTTAAGACTTTTCATCGTCTTAAAGTGCCCTTCTGTGAGAGATGGAGATTGACACTCTGTATCCCTCTCACCATTCAAATGTTCCTTCCACAAATATGGTCAACTCAATCCGACTGAATGGATGACTGGACCAATGCAGCACCGAGTGACAGCTCACCATCGGAGTATGTTAACACTGTTGTACTTGTCTCAAATGACTAGCTATCAACACCAACTTGCATGGTCAGATAGCTAGTCTGTGGTCAATGTGCTTCATTAATGAAGCAAGGGAAGATGTCCTAGCAGACACCGAATCCGGCTGCAGTGTGGAAGAAGCGTCCCGAACCGCAAGTGTGAACGGGCGTCCCAACTCACTAAACTTTGTCGCACCAAAAACAGTCGACCCTGACTGCTGACGGAAAGGAGAAGGTTCGCCAGCTCACAGTCTGCTCCAGACCTCACCGAGCATTCCGTTAGAAACTTTTAGACATCTATCCCTTATCATGCTTATGCATAGAAGAAGAGGAAGCCATAACCACAGCCCACTCCAGCTGAAGTGCGGGAGAAGCATCCTGACTCGTCACATAGGATGGATGCTCCTCCTCATTGAAGTTTCTTACAACACAAAACAGTCGTCCCCGACCAAAAACGCTCTGCACTCTCGATCTGTCCCCAGATCTCGTAGAGTATCCCGCTTAGAAACTTCTAGGTTTAATCCTCTTTCGCGTGCTTCCATGTTAAGTAGAAGAAGCCATAACTGCCGCCGACCCAAGCTGCAGTGTGGAAGGAACGTTTTGATGCTTGTTCCGACTCAATAAGGTTTCTCACAACGGACACAGTCGGCCCGACTGTTAACGGGACAGAGAGGGTTCTCCAGACAGAGATCTGACCCCAGATCTTGCCGAGCATCCCGTAGAGAAACTTCTGGCTTCTACTACATGCACAATTGACTGGACCAATCCAGCACCATCTGACAGCTCAACAATGGAGTCTGCTCTTGCATTAGCTGGAATGCTGCTAACAGCTGCGCAACTGCAACAGCAAGTCCGTTCCTGAGGCTTGAGGAATAGCGAGCTTGTTTTTTCCACCGCTTGCTGCTCCTGGGACGAAGATCCGGAGATAGATCTCTTCTCCGAGCGTCCCATTGACTGATGCCTTGGATCGGTAGCTATCGGATGGTCCGACTTCAAGGGCGAAGAATGGCTCCGCCTTCACGTAGATGACTGGTTATCTGAAGTCGGGTGGCTAGCCTGGAGTCGTGTGTGTTTTAATAATGTAGCGGAGGAAGCCGTGACTGAAACCGACCCCGGCAGGAGACTAGACAGAGCATCCGGAGCGATGGGTGGACGTATGCTCCGTCTTGTGCAAGTTTCCAACAAGAAAACTTCATTTCGGCTTGTGAAACGTAGCAGAGGAAGCTGTGACTGAAGCCGACCCGGCTGCAGACTACACAGAATGGCCCAAGCGGTGGGCGGGCGTATGTTTCGGATCGTGCAAGTTTCTCATAATAACATCTGGCCCCAAATATTGTTAGGTTAGAGAGGGACCTCTCCCGCTTGCAGTCTATTAGACTTCGCCGAGTACAAGAAAATTGCTGACTTCCTCCCTTTTTCCTCCTTATTTCCATCGTCGCTGGATGAGCTTATTTATATTTAAGTGCTCGCTCTACCCACATCTACACATCCTTTGACCGCAATGGACTTACCCGGTGTCACGGCTCCTATGAACGGAGTAACCGCTTCACTGGTCGAGCTAGCTGCTTGCAAGAGATTAAGAACACTAACTACAGGCCTTATCCTTTGCATATCATGAGCACTGCAGCTAGCTCTATTTGCTCAATGGAGTGCGATGACACTTGGACACTCAGAATATCATCACCGTGTTCAAGTTCCTCTGAAATATAAACTGAAAAATGAATTATAACGCGGTGAGAGGCTTGGCCTCAGAACCTCACCGCCAACAACATACCGTGACACCCATCTCCAACATTAGTCATCCCAGTGAACACGAGAATGACAAGAGTCCGCAGGAGTGCATCAACTAAAATCGATATCAGTCCCCCAAACTCCACAACAAAATATATAATTAAGATACATGAATAATAGCAATCAAAATTAAATTCAAAATACTTTTAGGAAAATTTTTTTTTTAAAAAAACGCCTAAGTTCCCAAAGGGAACATTAAGAGCCCAAGGGCATCCCGATAGAGCCAAAGTGTGGACAAAATCCAAATTTATTGAGCTACACTACCAGAATAATAATCCATGTATCCTACAGTAATAGAATATAAAATACTACCTATATATGAGGACATTGTCAATGTAAACAACTTCAATGAAAAAAATGGAAACAAGACATCAGGCACACAAAAAAAGGCCCAAAGTCAGAAACCAATTTAAATGCTACCAGATGCAAAGCTAGAACTTCATACGAAGAAAAAACGATACATCAGATAGAAGATGCAAGACTAAACAACCTGATACCCCTAGGGTGAGGTCGTAATCATGGGGAAAGACAGAATAAATATGCTGTAAAACATGTTAAACTTCCAAGAAATTTAATGAAAAATTTCAATTCAAAATAACCAAAAAGCCTAAGAGTTTAACAGGAAGGGTTCATGGAAGGATAGGGAAGGAATACTTAACAAACAGTGGAATAATCATTATCAATGAAAGTGTCAATGACACTGTAGCTCAACTTGTCAAGACAAAGACATGTACATGTATAGTATGTGACACAGCAATGACAAACATCTAGGTAATGACCTGATAACAAAGGTACATATAAAGTATTGTAACAGTCTGTACATAAATACTGGCCGTTGCCTGTAACAAATGTATAGGTAAAGTATTGTAAAGGTTGGTGACAGTCAGATGCTAAACTAGAAAAGAAATCTTTGAGTCCCAGAGTGGGTCTGACTGAACCCCAAAATATTTGTTCTCATAGCACAGTGATAACAAAGGCACCCCAAAACACACTCATTCCTGTCCCAAGGTGAAAACAAAGGTACCCAAGAAGTTTCGTGAAGATCAGTTTACAAATATGAGCTGTGTAGAAGTTGTGACAAAAAACTGATTGGACCTAATTTCAGTACAAAATGGCCACTGGCAGCCATCTTGAATTTTGGACCGCACTCAGAAACACTCATTCTCGTCCCAAGGTGATAACAAAGGTACCCAAGAAGTTTTGTGAAGATCGGTTCATAAATACAGCCTCTAGCCCGAGCCGTATTGACATGTGCACTTACAGTGTATAAGTAGCACTAAATAAATCAAAGTTCATCTAATTTGCATAATTTCTGCACGAGAAAAAAACCCGTACTATATGTGATGTATTCCATGTTACTAAACATTCATACAAAACTTTATTCAAATCAGAACTTTCATACAGAAGTTCTGTACAAAAGACTGATTGCACTAATTTTGGTACAAAATGGCTGCTGGTGGCCATCTTGAATTTCGGACCACACCCAAAAACACTCGTTCTCGTCCCAAGGTGATAACAAAGGTACCCAAGACGTTTTGTGAAAATCGGTTCATAAATACAGCCTCTAGCCCGAGCCGTACTGACATGTGCATTTACAGTGTATAAGTAGCACTAAATAAATCAAAGTTCATCTAATTTGCATAATTTCTGCACGAGAAAAAAACCCGTATTATATGTGATGTATCCCAAGGTACTAAACATTCACACAACAAATTATTCAAATCAGCGCTTTCATATGGAAGTTCTGTGCAAAAATCTGATTGCACCAAATTTTGTACAAAATGGCTGCCATCGGCCATCTTGAATTTCAGACCGGACCCAAAAACACTTGTTCTCGCCCCACGGTGATAACAAAGGTACCCAAGGAGTTTCGTAAAGATCGGTTCATAAATACGGCCTCTAGCCCGAGCCGTATTGGCATTTGCACTTACAGTGCTAAAAGTAACACCAAAAAACATCAAAGTTAGTCTAATTTGCATAATTTACGCACGAGAAAAAAACACGTATTATATGTGATGTATCCCATGGTACTAAACATTCATACAAAAAATTATTCAAATCAGAGCTATAATATGGAAGTTCTGTACAAAAAACAGATTTCTGCATCGTCGGTACAAAATGGTGGCTGGCAGCACCCAAAAACACTCATTCTCGTCCCACGGTCATAACAAAGATACCCAAGAAGTTTCGTAAAGATCGGTTCATAAATACGGCCTCTAGCCTGAGCCGTATCCAATTGTTGATGGACAGACGGACGACGGGCCATGGCATAAGCTCAAATTTGGCTTCGCCAAAGTTGAGCTAAAAATGATGACGTCAGGCATATGTCCCGAAATTGGGAAACATAAATAATGTTATAATTATTATAAAGTTACATCCCTGAACATCTAAAACCACCGTTGAACACTTCAAACATCCAATAACAGCCTTGGATCCACCAATTCTTGCATTGATTTGTGCCTGGAGTCCTCAAAAAAAGATTTTAAAGCACAGATGTCAGTTCATTGTTGCTGACTTTAGGGCCAAACAAAGAATGATGTTTGCGCCAATTCTGGTCATTTCCTGACGACTGCGCATGCATGGAGAGTAAAAGTATGGAGGGCCAGATAGGACTTTTAATTTTCAGTTTTGCAAGCAAATTTTGGGGATTGGCGGGTTCAAAATTTGTGTTTGGCCCTTGATAACTTTGAGTTTGCACCAGCTAATCTGGGCCATTGGTTTATAGTACAAAAATATAAAAATTAAATGGTTTATGTCTGATATTTTACCCTAGTTAATACAACTGATTTGTTCCTTGAGTGCAACAAGGCTTTGCTATGCTTTAGCACTGCAAATCCTTCTTGAACTCAAAAGACGAAACACACCACCACCCATGCTATTCTGTAAATTATGCGGCTTAAAACATAAAATAAACAAGAACATGAACTTTTGAGGGCAAAGAAATAATTACAAAAATTAAAAAATGCCAGCCCACATGCAATTTTACAGAAAATGGCCTGAGAAACAGATCTACTTTGTGGGGCCTTAACTTCCTAGTTGTATTATGGGAAAATTTTCCACTTGAAATTTTGATATTTCAACATCAGTCTGCTGAGGGCTAATGAAAAATTCATTTAAGTATGGTAGTCATTGAAAAGAAGACTATGCAAAATGAATGGGGTACAGTTCCAACAAAAGCCAGGATTATGCCTCTACTAGGCGTCAGAGTATTTTAGTCCTTGGAAGGAAAATCTGCCTCCAGCAGACAAAGAATTAATCCTATAATCCCATAAGACTGAAGGATTAATTTACTACTGATCTCTTACCCAAATATAAAACAGATTCAGCCATTCTACTCAGAAAATATTTTATATTGTAACATTCAAAATTCAGTGTTTGAAGGGTTAATTGAACAATTAGGAAAACAAAACTGATGACATGACAATAACACTTACCTGGATTATAATCTACTTCAGTAAGATAAGTATATTCTGGATCACAGTATGTTATGTCAAGTAACTCCTGTGAAAAATGAGAAGAAAATTCAGTCTTGAATAATGATATTATAAAGTCATTAAAAAAAATGTAATGTAAAGCCAGTCAACTTTCTTGAGTATAGCACACAAAAGATGACTAGTCCGAGTTATTTAATTTTAATCCCCCGACAATGCTGACATGTCATGGGTTTGCTGAACTCAGCTCCAGCACATGTGCAAATAAATCCTGATGGCCTTATATTAACGTTAATCCTGTTTCAATGATAATTATATAACTGAGAGCAAAATAATCTGGCAAATACAATGCATCTCTATAAGTGTGCATCCTGACCCAGTGTTTAGCTTGCATACATAGTAATTTAAGATTTTAGTGTATTATGATTTATTTGTTAAGAATATATGAATTTGTTATGAGTTAAGAATTTTTATGTTATTTTTACACCTATGAGCTTTCAAAGTCATAAGTGACAATTAATAGCATTTGTAAGTGACACGCCCCATCGGCCATGCTGAATAATGACTTTTTCTCAACAGTGTTTCATGTAAGTTTATCGCTGTAAAGTACAAATATTTAACCAGAGTTTTGATGATTCTGTGGTCAAATACTTGTATATTACAGCGATATTCGAAATTTGGTAATAATCATATATTATGTGTGTATATTATCATGTTAATATCTCATAATGTACAAAAATGTTACCAAAGTTTTTGAAGAAACTGGTCAAATATTTGTACGTTCCGGTGATATTCGATATTCAGTCATACCGCGGTATTTTTAAAATACCAAATCTCTGTATCAAAAATTGAATACCATGAAGGCCTATTTCTCAAACAATTTTTTTCTGATTTTTTAACGAGGGAGAGGTTTTTTTTTTTCTTCAATCATTGAAAAACAGTTTCAAAAGTAAAATTAACACTGGTTAAAAAAAAAATGTATGAAGAATTTTGATGATGAAGCTGGAAGAAGGATGTTTTTTGTTTGCAGAATTTTAATGACAAGAGAGGTGCCTAAGAAACAAGATTTTTTTAAGGGTCAAACTGATGCAACTTGAAGATTTGAGGTAAAAGCATAACTAACTATTATTTTGAAATATTTTCACTTTCAAAGACTCTTCTTTACTTCTTACAGACATAAACACCATTTTTATAACAAATTTCTAATCGCGAATGATATTAACAATATTAGTATGGTGTGCCTTCAAATGCCAGGTTTATTATATGCTACCTTATAAGATAGCAAACAAATTTTTCCCCTTAAGGGCCCAATTCCAACCTGGTCACTTTTCCTGCAACAGAATAGGTGCCCCAGCATGCAGTATCAGGGTTAACTCACAAATTACATTCTAAGTACCCTGGAAGTTGTTTTTAGACAAGTCTTGGCTGCCTCTATAGGCAGCCAAGACTTGCCTAAAAACAACTACAAAGCCACAGGATGTAGATTGTCAAAGTGTTGCAAAAATTTATAAAGATATCCAGGGCCTTGAGGGTTGAATGTCAATATCTATCGTCACAACAGATATATGAGGATAAAGAAACCTAGATTGATATCACAGCTGGGAGCTTGGTGGCTCAGTGGTTACGGAATTGGACTTCAAACAAAAATGTTCATGGTTTGATCCCCATCAGGGGTAACCGCATTGTGTCTGTGGGCAAGGCTCTTAATCCCGATTGCCCACATGGGGGCACAGAGGCATTGTGTACTAGGGCATACTACACTTGTCTTCAACCAATGCTAATCTTGCTTGTATGGAGTTAATATGTGGGGGAGCCTGACAGTTGCTCGCCATTGCTTGGTGGTTCTCTCCAAGTACTCTGACTTCCTCCACCCATAAAACTGTCCAACATGAGGAGACCCTGGCAGTCGAAAGTGTTATTAAACCCCAATAAATAAATAAATAAATCACAACACATATAATAAAAGAAAATACCTCCTTTTTAATTCAACCACAAGTGAAATCGAAACCCTTAAATATCTAATTCTGACTTTACTCACTTTTTCTGTAACAAAACTGGTGCCCCAACATGCAGTCTTTCGGTAAACTTCTGAGTTACATTTAAAGTGCCTTGGTATTTGTTTCACGGCAAGTCTCGACTACCTATTTAGGCAGCCAAGACTTGCTTAGAAACAACTGCAAAGTCACAGTATGTGGCCTGTCAAAGTATTCAAGAAATGTATAAAATCTCCAGGCCCTTAAGGGTTAAGGTTTCTTTGCATTCAAGAATAAGATAATTCTGATACCTACTCAAAAACAGTAGATATCTTCTATATCTTATGGAGTCGGAAATAGAATATTTTGCGAGTGTTTTGGTTCCAAGTATTTTACCTTCAAATCTGTGAGATAATTAACATCCCAAGAAACATGTTGCCTATATTGTATTTATTTTGTACCACAAACTCAGTCAAGAATGTTTTCAGGTTTTCTTAATGAATTTCCATGTCCAAAAGCTCAATTTTGTGCCATTCTGTTTCCAAAAGGAACATGTGCTTTCTGAATGTGATTAAACTGGTCGGAACTGAGTGAATTATAATTAAAACAAAATATAGAACTAAAATCAACCAAAAATTGCTTTCAATATGGGAATCAGGATTTTGCTCTTTTACTTTATGTTCCTGTTGTTAAGTTGTTTTTCATTACATCAATTTGACCTGTAAGATACCTTATCTGAATTTAGACTAGACATTGGAGATCAATGGTTGCAGTGCATGTAGCTCAGTTTTTAAACTAATAATAGACATATGTTGGATAGAGATCAAATTTAATTAACAACTGCAAAACCATAATATTTAATGTTCTTTAATGATATCCATTTATCTACATATGATTGTCGAGGTGAATTTTTCATAACCTCAATGAACGTTTTTACTTTTATATGAAAGTTTTTGCTTTTTCCCGCCCATTTGTCAAAACAACTGTGGCCATGTCTAATGACATGATTAAACTGTAATTGTTGCATATAGGCTGTTAACTGGTAGAATGCTAGCTGTCAAATATATTTTGGCTTTACAGATTTAATCATGTAGTTTCTGATTCTTGTCATTGTCTCCAAGTTGACTCTGTAATCTTGCTGTTGGTGGAAACGGCCTTCCATAAGCTTATAGCTTTCTGCCGAATCCACATCAATGTACTATGTAATTATTGTTATAACGTCGCATTTACGAAATAAATAATGTTTAAATCAGAATGCTGGAAGGCCATATTCGGGTTTTATTCTGAAGTGTGAGTTAGTTCTTCAATGTAAAGGTTTGATATTCACTGGAAGTGCTTCACATTATCTTTGAAGGGTAGTTATTTAGTCTGTATGGATTTGCCTTGCTACAATTTATGGGAGAGTGCCTGTAGGCACTCTCCCATAAATTGTAACAAGGCAGACATGTGAACAAATATTGATGACCAAATCAATTTAGCATTCGACCAGTTAAGCCATTGAATTTCATCCACCTGCTACACCAATACAAATGTCAGAGACTATGACTGACACTACAGTATAAGCAACCACTATTAAGTTAAATTATAAGATTTGAAATGAATTATCTGCTGCTTTATCAGAGTATGAATTTGGTATGGACATGCTAAGTTCTGTATGAAGTACTATGCACCTCATACAACTCATATCAAAGTAACAGAAAACATTTAATCCAATTCCTGTTTTGTATGAAGTGCTATGCAATTCATCCAACTTAACCCTCTACACTCTGATGTCAAAATATCAAGGTTTTAAGCAGTTAAATGTTTCCCACGATGCAATTGAGAATTTAAAAAATTATATCTTGTCAAGTAAAATATAATTTGTTAAATTTTTCATGCCGCATGGGCAATATGGAGTCTGTGACGAAAAATTTGAAATACAGTGAAGCCCACTTAATTGGATATCTCTTAATTGTAGATCCCTGTTAATTGAATATAATTTTCAAACACGAAACCATTTACCATACCTTCAGTACAAATTTGCTCTGTTAATTGCATATGGGTTGTAGAGTAAACTCCTGTTAATTGTATATAAATTTGTGTAATATGTCGAAAAAATTACTGTGACACGCACCAAATTCCCCTTCTTTATCAACCTTTTTGGCCTCACTACATCCAATACAGGCATTTATTCTATTATATCTTGTTTGACAGAGCTCTATGAGCTCTGTCAAACAAGATATAATAGAATGAATGCTCAGTTTACATCCAGAACACAGGAAACTGACCAAATCCCTGTTAATTGTATATTCCTGTTAATTGAATAATTTTCACTGGCAAAATGGATATTCAATTAAGAGGATTCTACTGTACTACCAGAGTGCTAGGAGTTAACATGCACATCTCAAACTCATCCACTGATAAAGACACAGGTTATTCATTTAAATTCATGTTTGGTATGAAGTTCTAAGCACTTCATACAACTTAACATACTTATCTCACAATCATACTCTTGACAAAGTGACAGATAATTTATTTCACTTCTTATATAAATATTGTTATATTATGTGACATGTAAAGAAAAGACTTTCAAATAATACTTACATTTGAATAAATATTTCGTTTATAATTAGTTGTATTTTTCATGTGGGCTTCTATATTCCATATCCGTATAGTGTCATCACTAGAACATGTGATGAAGGAACCTGGAGGAAGACATTGAGCACTTGAGTCTGGAGTGGTATATACCTTAAAATAAAGAATGAAAGTGTCAATGACACTGTAGCTCAACTTGTTAAGACATGTACATGAATAGTATGTGACACAGCAAAGACAAACATCTAGGTAATGACCTGATAACAAAGGTACATATAAAGTACTGTAAAGGTCTGTACATAAATACTGACTGTAGCCTGTAACAAATGTATAGGTAAAGTATTGTAAAGGTGGGTGGCAGTCAGATGCCAAATGAGAAAAGAAATCTTTGAGTCCCAGAGTGGGTCTGACTGAACCCCAAAATATTAGAAGTTGTGACAAAAAACTGACTGGACCTAATTTCGGCACAAAATGGTCACTGGCAGCCATCTTGAATTTTGGACCGCACCCAGAAACACCCGGTCTTGTCCCAAGGTGATAACAAAGGTACCCAAGAAGTTTTGTGAAGATCGGTTCATAAATACAGCCTCTAACCTGAGCCGTATTGATATGTGCACTTACTGTGTACAAGTAGCACTGAATAAATCAAAGTTCATCTAATTTGCATAATTTCTGCACGAGACAAAAACCTGTACCATATGTGATGTATTCCATGCTACTAAACATTCATACAAAAATTTATTCAAATCAGAACTTTCATACAGAAGTTCTGTACAAAAGACTGATTGCACTAATTTTGGAGCAAAATGGCTGCTGGTGGCCATCTTGAATTTCGGATCACACCCAAAAACACTCGTTCTCATCCCATGGTGATAACAAAGGTGCCCAAGAAGTTTCGAAAGATTGGTTCATAAATACGGCCTCTAGCCTAAGCCGTATAGAAGTTGTGTACAAAAAACTGATTAGACCTAATTTCGGTACAAAAAGGCCACTGGCAGACATCTTGAATTTTGGACCACACCCAGAAACACTCGTTCTCGTCCCAAGGTGATAACAAAGGTACCCAAGATGTTTCGTGAAGATCGGTTCATAAATACAGACTCCAGCTCGAGCCATATTGACATGTGTACTTACTGTGTACAAGTAGCACTGAATAAATCAAAGTTTATCTAATTTGCATAATTTCTGCACGAGAAAAAAACCTGTATTATATGTGATGTATCCCATGGTACTAAACATTCACACAAAAAATAAGTCAAATCAGCGCTTTCATACGGAAATTCTGTGCAAAAATCTGATTGCACCTAATTTTGTACAAAATGGCTGCCATCGGCCATCTTGAATTTCGGACCGACTCCAAAAACACTCGTTCTCGTCCCACGGTGATACCAAAGGTACCCAAGAAGTTTTGTAAAGATTGGTTCATAAATACGACCTCTAGCCCGAGCTGTATTGCCATTTGCACTTACAGTGCTGAAAGTAACACTAAATACATCAAAATTAGTGAAATTTTCATCATTTATGCACGAGAAAAAAACCCGTATTATATGTGATGTATCCCATGGTACTAAACACTCATACAAAAAAATTATTCAAATCAGCGCTTTCATATGGAAGTTCTGCGCAAAAATCGGATTGCACCTAATTCTGTACAAAATGGCTGCCAGCGGCCAACTTGAATTTTGGATCAGACCCAAAAACACTTGTTCTCATCCCACGGTCATAACAAAGGTCCCAAGAAGTTTCGTAAAGATCGGCTCATAAATACGGCCTCTAGCCCGAGCCATACTGAATTGTTGACAGACAGACAGCCTCTCGGATGACTGGCCATGGCATAAGCTAAAATTTGGCTTTGCCAAAGTTGAGCTAAAAATAAAATAGTTCACAAGAGATAAATTAATTTTAGTTGCCAGTTTGTTTACATGGATTTGTTGGTGTTATAATGTATTTGTGAGTACCTATGGGCATAGGTACATTCCAATAAA
The DNA here is from genome assembly GCA_031216915.1 of Pictodentalium vernedei. NCBI lineage: Eukaryota > Metazoa > Mollusca > Scaphopoda > Dentaliida > Dentaliidae > Pictodentalium > Pictodentalium vernedei. The sequence continues at coordinate 233,963,302 of CM062292.1, read as the reverse complement.
TTAAAAAAAAAAAAAAATCTATAAGAACAAAGGAGTATTGCTTCTTACTGAATCCAAAGCACATTCACAGACTATGAAGGCTTTTAGTTGTGGTGCTAGCACTATTCAGTAAAGTTAAAATCTTTAGAGGTTATTACTTGGTTAGTTTCAAATTGACCTAGATATCAGTCCAAGGTAAATTTAGTTTTTGTTTCTGATTTGGGATGCAATGCACCCACCTGCCAAACTGACCCGTGTCCAAGCCCATACTCGTGTGTAAGCCCACCCCCATGTTTTCAGAATCAAGGAGCTCTACCCGTGTCAAAGCCCATTCCCCAAGTTTCAAGTTGGCTGAAACGTCAATTTCAGGTGAGTGAAACGAATATAGGTGACTTTTTGCAACATTCTACCTACCAAATCAGGACTGCATATTGGAGTTTTTATTTTTTGAGTGACTGTTTTTTAGCTTTTATTTGATAAACTTTGTAAATAAAAAATATATACTGATGTTCACATTGCTCATTTATTCCCATTTACTGAATGAGGCTGTAAATCCATTTTATTCAGCACAGACAGTGAGGTGTCCCAGTTTGAAAATCAGCTGTTGATGAAAGGGAAATAACAGCATAGGAGATTCCTCACAGACTGTAAATAAAGATATTTATAGACTGGGATAAACCCTATTGAACAGTGCTTGAGTTTCCAAGTACACGTGTTGTCCTGTGCAGAATCTATTTGGCTGTTTGAATGTCACTCACCTTGGAAAAAAAAAAAAAAGAGAGATAAAAAAAAGAATAAGAAAAATACAGGAAGAGTACAAAGGACAGATTAACTGGAGATACAGAGAGAGTATAGTTGGCTGGAAAAATATCAATGCGGTAATTTCATATAAGCCTGAGACTAAAGGCCAAACACTGATGTGAAGTTAACAAGGGCCGATATTTCAGCCTATATGAAATTAACAAAATAATAACCTCTTTATTTATTAAACCAAAACAAATAGATACAAAATGTTCTCAAATCATTTACAGTTTTCTGACACTGTTATTGTTTCTCATTCTTTTCACAAAATCAGAAGTGTCCTCTTCTACTAGTTCACCATTCAGAACATCTTGACCACCCCACTGGGGAAGCCACGATGTTTGGATCGATTAACTTTCTGTTCTCCCTCTTTCTGCAAATCTACGCTTATGATTCTCAAAGTTATTTTGCATTGAATTTTCTATGTACCTCTCTTCTCTTCATCCACTTAATCCTTACTTATTGCCATCATTAATTCTCTGCAATACAAAAATTCAGCTTCAAACTACTCTATTTTTTAGAAAATAAACTAGAAAATTGCATTTTTTAAATAATTTACAATTAAAACTTTCCTCCAAAAACACATTTCACAGTGTCTTTTTAAAACAAGTGATATCCAGGAGGCCTGAGACACTCACCTGAGGGGCAAAATCTCCATGACTATAGATTTCTATAATGAACCCAGAGAAACCAATGAACATAAAATTCGCATTAATAGATTCCCGATACAAATCCAGATAATCAAAAGAATGTTTGAAAGAAAAAATCATGGCTGCTTTTTATCTAAGTCAGGATAGTACAGTGGAATCCTGATAACTGAATAGCGACTTTGCCTGCAAAAATTATTTAATTAACTATTTGAGTGCTAAATTATTTTTTTAAGGAGATTTGAACCACAGGTATTTTTTTCCAAAGATGTCATGCTACTAGCAAGAGTTCCCTTAGTTTAGAAAAGGTTTTATTCATAAATAATTGTTTGATTACAATTTATTGTTGAGTGCCAATAGCAATCTCCAATAAAGATTTTTTCTTCTATTGCTGAGCAAACTTAAGCTAATGCATACAGTGTAAAGCCACTAAAGTGGCTTCCAGCATTTTTCAATAGAGGCATGAAAGTGACCTCTAGCACTCAAACAGTTAACAGGTGTGTTCAATTAACTGAATTTGGCCACTTTCCTGTATTCTGGAGATACAGTGAGCATTTATTTTATTATATCTTGTTTGCAGAGTACACAGAGCTCTGTTAGACAAGATATAATAAATTAAATGTCTGTATTGGATGTAAATTAAAATTTCAGCTCAAATGACATTTTAAATACATATTAGACAAAAGAATTTTAATTTATAAATAAGTAGCAGTACATACATCTACACCCCATATGTAGGAGCTGTGGTAAAGGAATGATGAAGCTTTTCCAACTTTTTTGACATCATGGATGTCCCATATATAAATACTGTGATCACTATATATACATATCAACTGAAATGAAAAGAAATTAAGAACACTTTCTATTTAGAGCTGCAGATTTTTTTTATATTTTGGTTTGGTTTCAATTTTGTTTTCCTTTGGTCAAACAATTCAGTGCTTCATTTGTTTTCACTCTCTATCAAATACTATCCTAATTTCCAAAACAATGTTGACAGCTTGAAGAAATTAAATTAAATGGTTTCCCAACCGATCCCAATTTTCATACTTGCCTCTAAGCTTTTATGAGCTCTTGGCAAAAAAAGTTATATCTATTTAAAATGATATCTGAAGACAGTTACGGGCCTGGCATCAAATATATGTACACTGCAAATATAGACAACACATTTAACCCATCTCCTAATCGCAAGAGTGGACGACCCTTGATAAAAAATTTCTTGAATAAGTATAAATTCATTTTTTGCTTCAGAAATATAGCTTATGAGTTAATAGAATGGGTTTGTTCCATTGATGGGTCATAAGGTATGTCTGTGAAACAAAAAATGATGTAAAATAATATTTAAATGAGGATATATGTACATACCAGTGGTCATTTTTGTCATTACATTGGGTAAAGTTTAAAGTGACTGTATGAGAAAATAACTTTTTAAAAATCCTGACCGAACGACCCAATTTTTTTTCCTTATGTATTTTCATCCAAGTAATTACAAAATTAATTTACTTTTCAGGTAACCTCACTACCATACAATTTCCAAAATTTTGTCTTCAATAACAAAAAATTTAAATTGTTTGTCTCCAAAACAAAGCTTTTGACCTCTCATTGAAATTGACCTCAATAGGCTCATTGCAATGAGGGGACAGAAAACAATGTTTTAGTGTCAAAAATGGAATACGGCTGACTGGATATGGCCATTGTGTTATGTAAATGGTTAATTTTTTTACATGTATTTACCCTGTTAATAAAATGAATTGTTGCTTCGTCAGTGAAAATTATTCAGTTAACAGGAATTTAGTCACTTTCCAGTATTCTTGAGATAACCTGGGCTTTGTGGAGTTTGTGGAGCTCTGTCAAACAAAATTTAACAATATAATAGATTAAATGCCAGTACTGAATGTAGTTAGGCCAAATAGGTCTATAAACATGGGGAATTAGGTGATTATCAGGGTAATTGCTTGACTTATTATATTATTTTATATTCAATAAACAGGAGTTTACTTTATAACTAACCTTTATGCCATTAACAGGTCATATTGGTACTGAAGGTATGGTAAATTGTTTTGTGTTTGGAAGTGCATACCCCCAAACATACCCCCAAACAATGACAAGAGAAGAAATTGTTTGGGGGTATGTTTGGGGGTATGCACTTCCATACCCCCAAACAATGACAAGAGAAGAAATGAACCATAATACCGTGAAAGCTATTCCCATAAACAATCTTCATTCCAAATTTCAACCCCAAACTAGAGATATGAGGTGAACAGACAAAAATTGGCTATTTTATGAGACAAACAGCAAAATTATTGTCTTTGTTTTACAGCAAGGTAATTGTGAAGGCCAGAAACACGTGTTACTGAAGTTGTGGACCATCCACATAAGATGTAGAACAAAGACATAATGCCACATGTGGGGAGGCGATTTGCATGTATTTTCTTGGTTTTACTGCAGGGACATGACTCACTTAAAAGCCTTTCCCATAAACAATCTTCATTCCAAATTTCATTTAAATCTGATAACCCAAACTTTATAAAAACAAAGACATAATGCCACATGTGGGGAGGTAATTTGCATGTATTTTCTTTGTTTTACTGCAGGGACATGACTCACTTAAAAGCCTTTCTCATAAACAATCTTAATTCCAAATTACATTGAAATCTGATAACCCAAACCTTATAAAACAAAGCCACAATGCAACAGGTGGGGAGGTGATTTACATGTATTTTCTTTGTTTTACTGTAGGGACATGACTCATTTGAAAGCCTTTCCCATAAACAATATTCATTCCAAATTTCTTTGAAATTTGATAACCCAAACCTGAAATATGAGGTGAACAGACAAAAACTTGGCTATTTTCCAAGACAAACAGCAAATTTTCAAAGTTAAAAAGAGGGATAAGTCTAAAAAGTGAAAAGTAAAAAATATTATTAGAGACTCATTTGAAAGCCTTTCCCATAAACAATTTTCATTCCAGATTTCATTGAGACATCTGAGTTCGGATGGACTGACGTATAGACAGACGCACAAACGCACGGACGCATGGACTCACAGACAGGCGCAATCCAGTATACACCACTTTTTAAAAAGAAAAGTGGGGGTATAATTAAAAGGGTTATTCAATAAAGGAATATTCAATTGAGTGAACTGTACTATTTGCACCCATCAGGATTAGGTGCAAGTATTATAGAGGATAAAAATATAACCCAATTTATGCAACAAAATAGACAAATACTACATCTTATTAGTACACATTTGACCAAAACTGAGCCAATAATTTAACCTTTATCAGAGATTCCACCATAGGAGCATGGGATCCCTTTTAGGGACCCCTTCCCCTGACTCAGTTTTCTCCCAGACCCTTTTTGTTAATAATTAACTAAAGTCATAAAGAACAAAAACTTCAGATACAGCAAAATGCGTCATTCACAAGGTTGTGTCAGCACTGAACTGAATGATTAATTGAGAATGAAAAGTATGATTCGAAGATGGGTGTTATTAATAGACATCTTGTGACTGTGTCAACAGTAAACTGAAAGCAGGATTGTGACCCGTGGTTCTTTTCTTAGAATGCATGTGATCAGACATGTTAACTCTCCCGGAATGCCCGGGAAAATCCCGGAATTTCAGTGCAGTTCCCGGCCTCCGGAACGGGAATCAGTTTTGGACCGAAAATCCCAAAAAACAACAGTCAAATATTTTGTTCCCGTTGTAACTTATGAAAAACGTTCGGAGTCAAATCACATGCATTTCAAACTCTGGTAAAAACTCATGAAGCAGTAAAGTTAAAAAATTTATAGTAATTTATATATTTTTTATACTTACCAATAACCCAGACATAGCTGGTGCCAACTCTTAAAAATGTAGGGCCAAACACAAATTTTGCCCCCCAATCCCCAAAATTTGCATCTAAAACCAAAGAAAACATGTCCTGAATGGCCCTCCATACTTCACCTCTACTGCGCATGCGCAGTGTCAAGGACGTCCCGAAATTGGCGCCATTAATCATTCTTATAATCAGTGCCTGGTAAGCGCTATGTACTCAGCGGGGAGGTATGAGTTCCCAACTCCTGGGAGGGCCATCCCCGTCTGGGTCTTTGTTACGTATAAAAAATATATAAATTACTATAAATTTTTTAACATTTTTATACTGTACCAATGACCCAGACATAGCTGAATAGTAAAAAGGCTGGAGGGCCTAGGACATAGAGGAAAATCCAATAAGCTCAACTATATAAAATAGAGTCATCCCCTCGGGGGGAAAAGGAGTATTAGGCCTTACATGTATCTTTCTTATTTATGATAAATTAGAAAGACACAACACCTTCCATAATTGAGCATCATAACATCCATGTACTCTATTAACATCCAGTATAATCCTTATACTAATAATTTTTAAAGTAAGCCAAAAAATAAAGTTAGTCTAGAGAATTGAGACTCTTTATACTCTTTTAAAATTGTCCGAGGATTGTATAATAACGCCCGTTTGACATGTGATATATTCAAAAGCTATACTTTAAAAACTATGACCTGAATGAATTTTTAAAAGATAAACTTATCACTTAAAACCATCCCAGTAAGAGCTCAGAATTACTGACTCCGGAAGAGGTATCCCCTTGTTTTCATAATAAAACAGGTGACCCAAAGGAACACCCCCCCCCTCCCCCCCCCCCCCCCTTCTCCTTGCCCTGGGTCAAATAGCCCAGAGCGAAGAGGGCAGCAGGACGGAGTCACTGCCGGAACAGAAAGCCTACCTAGCTATAGTTGCAACTGTTAAGTTAACGACATTCTGAGCAGCAGATAATGGACCTAAACAATGCAGGCCTCCAGAAATGGACTCAATATTTCTGAGATAAAAATTCATGAACGTGGATGGCTGAGACCAATATGCAGCCTTCATTAAATCCATAATAGCAACACTATTTACGTAAGCCCAAGATGTAGAAAGAGCTCTTACTTCATGAGCCGAAATCTTAAGCACAAACTGCTTAGTTAATGATAGATTACCATAAGCAGTACCGATAGTTAATTGAATCCATTAGCAATAGAATGGACCGTAATGTCCTTCTATTAGGCATCAAAGACAGAAGAAGCTTTACGTCCTTACTGATAAACTGAGATCTGTTTATAAATACGTAAACTCTAACCGGACAGAGTAAAGGCCTATGCCCGTACAAAGATGGAAGGACCTTAATAACAATAGGTTCCGTATATTTATTAGAAGCCTGATTCTTAACCAAAAATCCAACATAAGTAGTAAAGGAAATAGTGTTTCTGAAACTACGAAAGTGAGAATCGTCCACCGATAGTGCATGAAGCTCACTGACTCCTCAGTAGAAGAGAAGACTAAGAGAATTACTGTCTTAAAAGGCCAGAATTTGAAAACTACTGTTTCCAGAGGCTCAAATGGTTACTTAGCTAAATAAGAACCCAAGCTAAATTCCGTATAGGAATTAATCTAAGGATTCTAGGTCTATTTATCGAAAAGTTTCTAACTAACTTAGATAAAGAGACATTAGACTCAATTGTAAACTATCATGGAGTGCATAGGTATGAGATAACATAGACCTATAACCTTAATAGTAACAGGCTGCAGTTGATCTTGTCAAACAAGTATACTAGAAAGTTTGCAATGTCTAGTATGGAGGGATCAAAAATATCAACATAATGATCCCTACACCAACGACGGAAGAGCCTCCACTTTAGCCGCATAGTATAGCGAAGAGGAGGTTCTCCTACAGTAAGAAATCGCGTCCATTGCTCACCCTGTACAATGCTTGCCGTGCAAGAAGGGCCACATAACGGAATACGTGAAGGTTGAGACCTTGCGGGTTGTGATGAAGTTGACACGATTTCCCCAGCGAAAGAAGATCCTCTCATGGAGGAAGTTTTCGCGTTAAGTCCCACAGCAGACACCTGAGTAAATTTATCCACGGTCTCTGTGAAGACAGAGATGCTACCAACAGAATTGTATTGTGGATGTTTATCTAGGCAATACTTGCTGAATCAACAGCGCTGGAGGATACGCATATCCTATCATTCTGTCCTATTAGATCAATAGAGAGTTAACTACATAAGCTCAGGGATCCGGACATGGAAACACATACGTCTGCAATTGATTAGTGAGTTGTGTCGCAAATAAATTATCATTGGGCGCTCCCATTGATAACAAATCTGATTGAATACTTGTTTGTTGAGAGTCCATTCTGATGGCAACAAGCGACCCTTACGTGAAAGAGAGTCTGCTAATACAATCAGACGACCCGGAATATGACGTACCGAAGCACAACTTGGTGTTCTAGAACAAACAGAAGAATTCTTTCCGCTAAATTGAATAACGGAACCGAATGAGTGCCTCCCTGGTTCCGGAGATACGCAACTACTGTCGTATTATCGGACAGGATTTGGACATGCGTTTCTGAATAATGTTCATCCAATGACATAGTGCAAGCACAAATAACATCATTTCCTGGAAGTTAAGTGCTTGCCTAGAAACTGCGGAACCCAAAGACCCTGGCACTTTGAATCCGTTGGGATCAATATTGTACCCCAACCTGTTTGACTGGCATCCATCATAGTCATAATCTGAGTCAACCACCGAATGTTTGCCCAAGTCTGAATCTCTTGTTACACTTGATAGACAAGAGAACGTGTATATCAAGCAATTCATAGATTGCTGAAAGGTTGCCGTCGAAGAGAAGCTTCTCTGAGACCGAAGCGACTCTGAGAGAGTTCTTCACCTTACTATCCACGTGCGTGGATGTAGCTAGGGCTGCGTCACGTCTAACCAACTCCAGGTTGCCACTGAAGGGTGGAGTTATACGTGAAAAAACTACTGCCCTTGAAAGAAATCTCATTGAGGATCATACCCTGGAATTCTTTCTCTTGAAGACGTAATGATAACGCCTCAGTAAGGTGGTCTACGTATGATAAAGCGTCTAAGTTAAGTCTGTTAGACATCATTGTCGTTTCCAACGTCATGGTTGGAATTGACATAGACGGCAAAAAAGATAATTCCCAGTCTTCAGCCTCGCCGTCTAGATGCATAGGAACTCTCGGTATGCCCTGTTCTGCCAATATAAATTTATTTTCCTAGAATTGACGAAAGGCAGAATAGAACATTGCGGACAAGAAACTAGACTAGCATGTTTGGTAGCAAGCTTATATATAGCGTCGTTCAATAATTCGAATGTTCCAAAGACATTATTGGACTGTGTCGGCAACTCAGGGACAATGTCCCTGAACCGATCCAAAACTCCGTGTCCAATGACGCTATTAGTCTCTTATCCAGCATCGCAGCAATGTAGTCCGACGGAACAACCTCTGGAAGATAATGCTGGAAGAAATGTATGGCAGCTTCTGTTGTTCCGAAAGGGAAAGCTCGAAATCGTCCGAATCCCTTTCGCCATCCTGTCGGACCCTATGAAGTGTTCGGTCGTCCGTACCTGATGCAACAGCGGAGCGCACCGACCCAGCACCGTCGGATTATTCCTGATCCGACCGAGAATCTGTCGTTTGCTGGGATGCTGCGATAAGCTGTGCTATTTTGGATAGCACGTCCGTCACTGAGGCCTGTGGAGAATCGGTCTTACGATGCTTTGCCGCTGTAAGCTCCGTGTTCATTACCCCGTGCATACTTCTATTATGCGAGCGACCGGAGTGTACAGGCCTCGTGTCCCTTGGCTACCGGATGGCGTGACCTGTTCGCCGTGGAATCACTGAATGACAAAGCTGGCCGGATACTCGAGGTCACGTAGCCAATGTGCGGTCGTGTGCGCTGTTGTGAGGATGAGGAAGCATTATCGACAGTCTCTCGGACTGTCTATATAACGGAGCGTCCCGAGCGGCGGACATATGCTCCGAATGCGAAATGTCTGTACCACAACATCCGATCCCATATGTTGTTGTACAAGAGAGGGACCTCTCTCGCTCGCAGCCCGGACGGACCTGGACGAGCTACGAACCGGACTAACAGGTTTCCTCCGATCTCTCCTCTAATCCGTCGTCACTGGGTGTGTACTAAAGTCTATTATAGTGCTCGCATCACCCAAATCTCCTTCCTAGACCGCAACGGACGAACCCGACTGCCGAACCATTCGATGAATGGACGCTACACCGGGTGAGCTAGCGAATGTCAACTCCGTCGATCCTACTAGGGACCTCTTAGGCGATTGACGTATTCCATGAGCACTTATTGCCGCTAGCTCTTCATTAACTATGACGACAGAGGCACACTTTTGAAAAACATCTCAGTAACTTTGCGAACAAGAAACCAGACATGCTTGTTAATAGCAAGCATATAAATAATATATATAGCGTCGTTCAATAATTCGAAAGTTTCTGTGACATTATTGGACTGTGTCGGAACTGAGGGACGATGTCCCTGAACCAAACCAAAAATTTCTGTGTCCACCGACGCTATCAGTTTCTTATCCGGCATCGCAGCATTCTGGTCCGACGAAAGAACCTCTAGAAGATGAAGTCGGATGACATATACAGCAGCTTATGTTGTTCCGAAAGGGAAAGCTCGAAATCCTCTGAATCCCTTTCGGCATCCCGTCGGACCGTATGAAATTTTCAGACGTCCGTACCTGATGCTTCCGCAGAGCGTCCCGACCCAGCGTCGTCGGATATTACATGATGCGACAGAGATTCTGTCGTAGCTGGGATGCTGCGATAAGTTGTGCTATTTGGGATAGCACGTCCGTCACCGAGGCCTGTGCAGTAGCGGTCTTACGATGCTTTGCCGCTGGAAGCTCCGTGTACGTTGACTCCCGCATACTTTCTTATGCGAACGTCCGGAGTCTCCAGGCCTCGTGTCCCTGGCTATCGGATGGCGTGACCTGGTCACCGAGGATTCTCTGATTGGCGAAGTTGACTGGATATCCGAGGTCACGTAGCCAAGAGCGGTCGTGTGCGCTATCATGAGGATGAGGAAGCCTTATTGACAGTCTCTCCGGACTGTCTATCTAACGGAGCGTCCCGAGCGGCGGACGTATGCTCCGAATGCGAAACATTTTGTACCACAACATCTGGGGCCAGATGTTGTTGTACAAGAGAGGGACCTCTCTCGCTCGCAGTCCGGATGGACCTGGACGAGCTAGGAACCGGACTAAAAGGCTTCCTCCGTTCTCTCCTCCAATCCGCTGTCACTGGGTGTGCATTTGGTTGATTTATAGTGCTCGCATCACCCAAAACTCCTTCTGGACCACAACGGACGAACCCGGCTGCCGAACCATTCGATGAATGGATGCTACACAGGGCGAGCTAGCGGACGTCAAAGGTCGTCGATCCTACTAGGGACCTCTTAGGCAATTGACGTATTTTCATGAGCACTTTTCCGCTAGCTCTTCATTAATTGTGACGACGGAGGCATCACGGATACATACACTTTTGGAAGACATCACGGATACATCACCCTGTTCTTGATCGTCTGAAATAGAGATTGATAAACTAGAGTGACCCTGCGGGGAAAGGACCGGAATGGCCATTTCCCCACTAACATACCGTGACACACGCTTCCCATGTTGTCATCGAAATTAACACATACTGAACAGGAGTTAGTGCGAGTACACTGACTACAATTAATACAATGATTATGAAAGTCAGAGGAAGATTTCCTCTTATTACAATTTGAACAATATCCTTTCATTGTGAAAAGAACACAAAAAGTCTAGTACTCGCACCAACCCCTGAAAACAAAGATACATAATAACATGATCCATTAACATAGAAAAAATAATTGAAATCAAAAAAATTTTTTGAAAAAATATTTTTTCAGAAAAGCCCAAGTTTCTGAAAAGTAACGTTGAGCCCAATGGATCCCAAGCCTAAGTGTGGACAAAAATTTTAAAAATATTTTAAAAAATTAACGCAACACTTACGAACAATAATAATGTATCTAGTAATGATTAAACTAACATCAAGATATTATTTTCAAGAAAACCCCCTCACACAGAGGGCTGTTGTCAATGTAAACAAGAAGTGTAAAAACACCAGAAACAAAACTCCAGGCACTGATAACCCTGGCCCGAAATCAGTTACCAATAATACACTATCTGATGCAAAACAGAGACTTCCAGGGAAGAAACTGCAGAACATCAGATGGTAGATGCAGAACACTACGCCTAACCACCCATAGGTGAAGACGTGAACATGGGGAAAAGAACAGAATTCATTCTGTTATCCAGCTAAAACTCCCAAGAAATTTTAGTAATAATATTACAGAAAATATGCCAAAAGCATGGGAGAACAGCAAGGGGGGACTTAAAGGAAAGGGAGAGAGGAAACCACTGAACAAGCAGTGTAACTTGATAACAAGTTTGACCACAACAGGCTCTTGCCCCGAAAATAGGTAACTTAACATAATTTCATTAAAAAATTTTAAGTTACAGCCCTGATTATTTTCTGTCACTCATTTTTCCTCTCCTCCTTGTATATCCTCCTTAGAATCACCATTTCTCTAATATTTATGTGTCCAGCATCATTTAAACTGAGATTTACAAGCACAAAGATCAGTCAGATGTTAACTGATGAAGGGCCAAACAAAGAATGATTAATGGCGCCAATTTCGGGACGTCCTTGACACTGCGCATGCGCAGTAGAGGTGAAGTATGGAGGGCCATTCAGGACATGTTTTCTTTGGTTTTCGATGCAAATTTTGGGGATTGGGGGGCAAAATTTGTGTTTGGCCCTACATTTTTAAGAGTTAGCTATGTCTGGGTCATTGGTACAGTATAAAAATATATGGATTTAAGTTAAATTTATTTAAGAAAAGGGTATTTTATGATGTATATTTTTGGGTTTTTTCTTCGGAAATTCATGATCAATGTGCAAGTGTCGAAGTGAAAATAGGTGACTTACTTCCAAAAAATTGAAAACTCCACCTTTATTTAAATGCAATTTTTGGAAAATAAAATATATGAAAAGGAATTAAATAATCAAAGTCTACTTAGCTAATAATTTCCCAAGTCTGGAGATGTTAACAGGAAAAGATGTCCTAATGTTCAGTTACTTCAAGAACATTAGTAGTAATAGTACTTAGAAAGTATCTTTATCAAACTTCATGCATGTAGGACGTTTGTGCCCTACACAAAACTTTTCTTTTCATCATTGAAGCATTTTTTTTTTAATTCCATTCGAAATTTTCTGGGTAAAGATGGCTAACAGTTAACAGTTCTGTAGTCAGCACAACAGAATAAAGGTAGTATTAGAAAATAAGTCCATTGTGTTTAATAACATAGTCCAAATTTTTTGGCATCCTAAGCGACTTTAACCTACTTTTAAACTGTGTTAAATAGTTGTTGTTTACGTTTTGATTTTGGAAAAGGGATGAGAATTAAAGCTATTCTATGAAGGAATAAATAAATATATAAAAGAGCAACCCAGGTGGTGGTGCTCTGTGGGAGCGTGGGTGGGGGGGGGGGGGGGGGGGGGCAGGGCTAGATTTAACCGGATTCGCATCGCACTTTGCTAGCCAATTTCCGATTTTTGCGACTCAAAAAATGTCAGTCCAGAGTTATTTGCGAATCAAATAATTCCTCCAACTTTGGAGAAAATTTTCGCGGTAGTCAGCGCAGTATATTGCAAAGTTCTAAACTCGTCAAGTCAAACGTGTATGCCAGTTTAAGTATCAAAAATCAAGGACAGTACTTAGGACACAGTATTGGCGAAATGACAGTACTGACCCAAATTCCCCAATAACTGGGACTGAATAACCCTTGCGATTGCATGCGGTTGTTGAAAATGTAGGCCACTCCTGCGTAACTTCGGTGTTACTAATCGTTCAATGCAAACAAAAGTTCCGGAAGCAGACGGCTATTTTCCCTGTATATATTGCAGTGCTGTGCAGTGGATCAGCGGTCACTGTTCTACCAATGGTGGATGCAAAGGGGGGGGGGGGGGGGGGGGGGGGGGGCGGCACCACTTGTCCCCGGCCAACTCGCCCCCTAGCTGGTGGGCCATCGCTCCCGGGCCAATTTGCCCTCAGGCCAACTCGCCCCCAAATGGAATAAAGAGGATTGGTCGGGATGGGTGTTCAGAATGAGTAACAATACGCGATTTCAAAAATTGTTTTGTCGGATTGGGTCAGTGTTGTGTCACTGTGCCTCACGGAGTCAGTGACAGCCAAAGACATTCAGCTTCCCCCCTTATATCAATAAACGGAGAACCGGGGATTCGATTGAGCCCCTCTTCAAGATGTTTGCGTTGATCCTCTGTTTTATTCCACCCCCCCCCCCCCCCCCCCCCCCCCGCCCGGCCGTCCCCTTGATGTTTGAAGTTCTTTCGATGGCTGTGATTTGTACTGATCAGCCAGCTCCTTCTGAGCACGGAGCTCCAATTGTAGTTTTTCAGTTCAACAGAAGACTACATTGGGTACAGTATTACCTACGATAAGTCAATAATGCATGAACATCACAGCTACAAGCCAACAGCCAGCGGGCACTGTGGAATTGGATGTTCTAGTGAACTGAGGCAGCGATGGAACATGGCACTATCCTGGCTATCCACGATAACTGTAGAACAGTTCTACAGTTATCGTGGATAGCCAGGATAGTGCCATGTTCCATCGCTGCCTCAGTTCAATGCTTGTGAACCGCTGCCTCCTGGGTTAAAATGAGCTACAAACGATTACACTACACTGTTGTCGTCGACAGCCGGAAGCACAGTCTGTGCGCCCCTCCCCCCCCCCCCCCCCCTTCACCGACTCCCAACCCAACCAGCATATAAGTCCTTTAAGCCCAGTTGTCTTTTTCGTTGCCCGGGCCGTACGTAGTGTGACTTGTACAAGCTTGCTTGGCTTGGACAGAAAGTCCATAACATAAGTTTTTGGTGTAGACCGGTTCTTGCAAAGGACGTGGCACACCAAAAAATTACATTACGGACTTTGGGTCCATTTGTGGGGCCGACGTCTCTCGTAGGCCGAATTCTCCGAAATTTGTTGGGCCCAACTTTTCCTAGGGTCCAAGTTCTCCTGCAGTTGATGGGGCTGACTTCTCGCGTGGACAGACTTCTCCGAAATTATTTGGACCGACTTCTGACAGGTGCCAACGTCTACGGGCCGAGTTCGCAATGAACGGATTTCTCTGCATCAGTTTATCCGAATTTAAGTTTTGATGGCGAATCATGGTTTATGTTCTGTTGAAGTCGGAAGGATCAAGAAAAGCTGCAAATCTGCATGGACGAGTTTACTCAGTTTAGTGAATATAAGGTTAGATTGGCTGTAAAAAGAATTACCCTGAGTCAATGAGTTGTAGAAATATTTGTTTTTCCAAATTCCAAATGGGTGTTCCCTAATTTCGCGTAGCGATAATTGATGGTTAAAATTGACCAGTGACTGGTCAATTTTAACCACCAATTATCGCGGCAGTCGGGATTGTTTTAACAGTAACAGTATGATCATTTTACAAATCCTCGTCCTCGAGAATTGTTGACACAATGACTGGACATACCAATTTACCAAAGTAACCAAACTCAAAAACTTATATTGCAGACTTGGGACCCAAGTAAGTTTAGACTGGTAGTACACTAGTACTGTAGTAGGAGTAGGACCCCTGTACTGCCAGTACGGCTCGAATGGCTATGGGAGGTAGGCCAGTATCAGGAATAATTAAGTGAACTCAGAAGATTAAGAATATAAATGTTTTATTAAACCTGAAAGATAAACAAAGAAAACAACTGTAGCTGATGCAGCCCTCAGAAAACATTTCAAAATTGGAAACAGAACATTATTATGGACGCCTGGTTTGTCCTGTAAAATAGCTAATCAATTGCTGTCAACAGCTAATCAATTTTCCGAAATGTTTTGCAAATCGCTAATCAAAATTTCCAGATTAAATCGAGCCCTGGGGGGGGGGGGGGGGGGGTTGAAGAAGAGGATCCTGGGGGGGGGGGGGGGCAAATCAACAGTTATTTTATGATTTTTTAACATGGCATAAATGCATCAGCACAGTTGACAACTAGTTCTGGATATAACCTGGTGTTAATAGTGGTCCATGTGCTGAAAATTCACAAGTTTTTTCTTTTATTTTGTCCCCGCATGAACTTTTCCCTGAAATCCATCCCATTTCCCTGAAAATCACCCTCAGGTTCCCTGAAAAATTATTCTGGAGGTTAACATGTCTGCATGTGATATATATTCGATACATGCACAGAAGTGAAACGTGAATGTGAAAGTGGCATGTCATATAACACAAAAACTTTGGAACGATAGTCATATAACAGTTGATATAATATTTTCACACTCAGTCTGAGTTCGACTGTTGTAACCTTGATTAATTACCACAGTAACATTCGCATTTATGGGGGTAGATTGTCGTTTTATACTATAGATAATATACAATATTAACATTGCAGTTAACCTGCAGACAGCCTTTTTATCCAGACAGCCATTTCAGCACAAGACTCCCACCCACCCCTCAAAGCTCAATAAAAGGGACCCTACATTTTATCCCTAGCAGAAACACTACTTTTGCCCAACGCACAACATTTTTTTTTCTCATTGGAACAGGCTATGGGCTTGAACCAGTGAGTGGCAGTCATGTGATATGGTTTTGTTGAAATTTTTTTGAAAAATGAACAAGGTGCAACACCACCGGTATCCCCCCGCCAAGGGTTTCTAAGTTGAAAAAGGTGGGAAAAGGCCCATAACTCTAAAAAAAAAAAATGGACAAAACCTGTTACTTGTGAATATCCTTTCCCCATGGTGGTCTATCAGCATACCAAAGATCATTTAAATCCAACATCCACTGACTGAGATATGAAGGTCCAAAGTTGTTACGGACAGACAGATGGACAAAGGGATGAACGGACAAACAGAACCCATTCCTATATCCCCCACAAACTTTGTTTTGGTGGGGGATGAAAATATATTTTCAACTGCTCAATTTGTAAACTAGAACTATCACTAAAGGTGATTAATACCCCCGCTTTGGGTTTTTAGAGGAATGCACTTCTGATCATGTAGGCGAAGGCCATAAGGAAATGTATACATAAAGATCATTTTTTGTTGTTGAAATTTGTATTCGCATGTGGCCTTCCACAGAACAGCACTGAATACTTAAAGAGCCCACACATATATGGTTTACATTTGGAAAAACACATTTACAATGTGCAACATGTATTCAAAATCGGTTCATTAATGTAGGAGGAGTTGCACACACAAGAATCCCATTTGAAAACGAATCCCATTTGAAAACCCATAATAAATCCCAGTTAAAGGGAGATAACCTGGTTAAAATTGTCGCAGATCAAAAATTTGGGAATATGCGTATGTTTACTTAGTTGTGATAATGTTTGAAAGGTTTCGTCAAAATTGATTGATAAATGTAGGAGGAGTTGCACGCACAAGAATTTCATGTAGAAACCCATAATAAATCTAAGTTAAAGGGAGATAACCTAGTTAAAATTGCCACAGCTCAAAAATTTTGGAATATGCGCATGTTTACTTAGTAGTGATGATGTCTGTAAACTTTTGTCCAAATTGATTGATAAATGTAGGAGGAGTTGCGCACACAAGAATTTCATGCAGAAACCCATATTAAATCAAAGTTCAAGAGAGATAACCTGGTTAAAATTGTCGCAGATCAAAAAGTTTGAAATATGCACATGTTCACTTAGTAGAGATGATGTTTGAAAGTTTTCATCAAAATCGGTTCATTAATGTAGGAGGAGTTGCGCACACAAGAATTTGTTCGAACGGAAAGACATAATAAATCTAAGTCAAAGGGAGATAACCTGGTTAAAATTGTCGCAGATCAAAAATCTTGGAATATGCGCATGTTCACTTAGTAGTGATGATGTCTGAAAAGTTTTGTCTAAATTGATTGATAAATGTAGGAGGAGTTGCACGCACAAGAATTTCATGTAGAAACCCATAATAAATCTAAGTTAAAGGGAGATAACCTAGTTAAAATTGCCACAGCTCAAAAATTTTGGAATATGCGCATGTTCACTTAGTAGTGATGATGTCTGTAAACTTTCGTCCAAATTGATTGATAAATGTAGGAGGAGTTGCGCACACAAGAATTTCATGCAGAAACCCATATTAAATCAAAGTTCAAGAGAGATAACCTGGTTAAAATTGTCGCAGATCAAAAAGTTTGGAATATGCACATGTTCACTTAGTAGAGATGATGTTTGAAAGGTTTCATCAAAATCGGTTCATTAATGTAGGAGGAGTTGCGCACACAAGAATTTGTTCGAACGGAAAGACATAATAAATCTAAGTCAAAGGGAGATAACCTGGTTAAAATTGTCGCAGATCAAAAATCTTGGAATATGCGCATGTTCACTTAGTAGTGATGATGTCTGAAAAGTTTTGTCCAAATTGATTGATAAATGTAGGAGGAGTTGCACACACAAGAATTTCATGTAGAAACCCATATTAAATCAAAGTTCAAGAGAGATAACCTGGTTAAAATTGTCGCAGATTAAAAAGTTTGGAATATGCACATGTTCACTTAGTAGAGATGATGTTTGAAAGGTTTCATCAAAATAGGTTCATTAATGTAGGAGGAGTTGCGCACACAAGAATTTGTTCGGATGGAAAGACACAATAAATCTAAGTCAAAGGGAGATAACCTGGTTAAAATTGTCGCAGATCAAAAATCTTGGAATATGCGCATGTTCACTTAGTAGTGATGATGTCTGAAAAGTTTTGCCCAAATTGATTGATAAATGTAGGAGGAGTTGCGCACACAAGAATTTCATGTCCGGAAAGACGTACGGACGGACGTACGGACAGACGGACGGATGGACGTACAGGGCGATTCCTATATAGCCCCCACTTCTTCGAAGCGGGGGTATAATTATGCAGGCAGTTGTGGCCGCCTCATTAGTTAATGGGGTAACTAGACATATTTTTGGAGGTTTTAGGTTTACTTCAAGGATTTGAAACTGTAGCTTTACAATTCAAGCACTTTTAAACACTTTAATGACTCGTACAAACCCTGGCATATCTACTTACCTTTTTATTTAGATTATCAATCACTGTAGCTTTGGTGTCTGGAAATCTGTCATCCTTAGAAATATGCACTTGGCTGAAAAACAGAAAAAAAATCAAAACATTGACCACAGAAATAGATGGAGTGAAAAATAATACCTTCTTTATTTTCCAATTCTCTTGATTACTGCAATTAGAAGAAAATGAAAATAGGGTAACCTTCATTTTGACATTTTACAAATAGAGGAAGCTGGTGCATGTGGAGAGAATCACCGAGCATCAGCGAACAACTGTCACACTCCCCAACGTACTAACTCTACACATGCATGGTTAGCACTGATTGAAGGCAAGTGCCCCATCATATGCAGTAAGTACACCTTAGTATAAGTGCCGCTGTGACCCATGTGGGCAATCAGAATTACATGTCGTGCCCAAGAACACAATGCAGTTACCACTGGTTAGGATTGAATCATGAACCTTTCAGTTTTAACCACTGAGTCACCACGCTACAATAAAATAGTATTTATTGTTGTAAACAAGCCTGAATATAAGCAACCTGTCATTTGCAAAATGGTCCCCAGAGGGTGAATTTGCTGATGCTATCCCATACAGTGGGCCAATTTATCCTCTAGGTACATCTTTCTGTTTTGGCTTGAGACCTTGATTCAGACTGAGGTTCACAGACGGTAAATTTTGTGATGCTACCCTGCTGTGCAGGGTAGCATCACCAAATTCACCCTCAGGGGACCTCATTTGGAAGATGACAGTCTGCTTATTTTCAGGCTTGGTTGTAAAGGAGGTGAAAATTGCTAAAATCAGAAAATAGTTACACTGCAATAAGAGACAAATAAGTAGCGATAACAATAATGAGTAAGGCCTAATAAAATCTCCCGCATGATCCTTTTGGCTGCCACATGCTCTCTTTTTATAACCAATGCAAACTTAAAAAAATACAAATTAAATAGTTTATGTCTGATATTTTACCCAAGTTAATAAAACTGATAAATCAGACCATTTAAGAGATGTTACATTATAAGACCACCGTCAGACAAGATTAAAATATGTACAATCTAAGATAATGTGCCCTATTTATCCTCATCAAACCCACAATAAATTCCTGAACTTAAAATCCATTCAGTCTATATTATGTCAAAGTTTACCTGGTATCCATGGCTGACGATATATCCACACCTAAATGATGAGGTCGAGGGATTGTTGCCACATAATTCAGGGTATCACAATGAAAAACTCTGACTATGCCATCAGCACAGCCAACATATAAGTACTCTTCATCAACAGCTAGTGATGATGCACAGCTATCCTACAAAAAAGAAAACGATGAGACAGTTATCAGAAAAAATTCTCATCCAGGGTTTGTACAAACTTCAGAAGGAAATCAATGATACCAGCTATTAATTCTCTGATACACATTGCAAATCAGTGATAAATGTACCTGACACTGATCCTTGGGAGACTGGCCCTCTCTGAGATCTTAAGGATCAGGGGTAGGTGCAGGTAATTTTTCAATGAATAAAGAATTAACAATTAACACACAAACACAAAAATCCTGATTTTAGTGAATGCTTTCGATGGAAATGAGCCAAGCATTTAGCCACGTATAGTTCTCAAGACTTTTCATGAAGTTTCCCAAGAATTTCTGATTTTTAAGCACTTTCAAGGTCCTTTAACCCCTTACATAAGAAATCAGCCACATTCAAGTATGTAATTTACAAATTAAGCAGTTAAAAAAAGAATTATTTTCAATATTTCAACAAAACCATGTCATGTGACCCCTAACTGGAATGAGCTCATCAAGGTCATTTTAATATGGGATCACAAAAGATTTTGTTGAAATTTTTTGAAAAATTAAAAAGAAAATAAATAAATTAACAAATTTTGATGTTGTGTGCATAGGGTAAAGGGTTAAATAATATGTGGTTTGTAGCATTTTATGGCTTACAATCCCCCTTTTGGGAGCGTGGATAGGCAGATCCTTGGCTATATCCCCGGCCAATGTTGAATGCCACAGAGTAAGATCAGTACAATAGTTAAGAATTAAATATTTATATATTGATGTTTAAGGTCACTTTCAGCAGCTTTGGCAACATAGGTATGAAGTCATGTTTAGCCAATAGTTTGAACCTATGCTGCCCACTCCACAGGTCTTCCATCCCAGGCATTGGTTCCAGATACTATTTTATCAGTTAGGCAGAACTTGTTTCCCACAGTAAACAACCACTGCTCCACTTCCCAGGGTTTCACAGGGTAAAGAAGAATCACAACATACCTTGAGCTCCACCCATTTTTCAATGGAACGCTTTTCGTTGAACTGACACAACAAACCAGATTTGCTAATGGCATATGCTGTCTTGTCATAGTGAGATGTAGCACAGGCACAAAAGTAGTTATTCTTATGGTCACCCAGTAAACCATTCCTTCCTTGTAGAGGTACAGTTTCATTTTGTATCTGTAATATTAAAACAGATTCATCACACATAATTTTTATTTATTTATTTATTTATTTATTGGTGTTTAAGGTCACATATTTTTGCACAATGGCTAATCATGACAACAACATGAGTATCAACTCCAGACCAGTGGTGAGCATTAATAAGCCATGTTGCCCATTTTAGAGAGGGTTTGCACCTCCCAAGCATTGGTGACTGGGTCCTATTTTACCAGTAAAACAAAGACTGTTTACCGCAGTGAACAGGAACTGATATCACCCATAATAATACAATACATATTACTTTTGTCTCTAGAGAATTTTTTTTTTTTAAATGTTCAACTGTGTCTGCTGAAGGTAAAACAGAGTATTTTGCTTTCAATGCTCAAATAGTAATGAAAAGCTGTCAACCAATCAAAGACAGGGAAATATTCAATGCAAAAATACCCAATTACCAAATACCTGGATGGTGCAGGCTGGAAAATTCCTCTTGTAATATCTTCATAAGGCATTCTTTTGGGTGTCTACAGGGGCTGCATATCGGATCCTTTCCCAATGGCATTAGTTTGTAATTTTCCACAATTCAAACCCTATAATTCACTAACTATCCCCATTCAAATAGAAATTTAAATAACAATTGGTGTCCAGAACAGAAATGAGCGGGCATGAGTCCCCAGAAAACAAATAACAAAGCATAGAAAGTGTCTGAATTCACAACCAAATTACAGGTCCCTATTCACTCCTGTTAAGGCCTAATTACACCTTTTATTTACCTTTTCACTGTAACAAAACAGGTGCTCTAACAGGCATTTTGGGATCCACTATGTACATTCTAAGAAACTTGTCGGTTTGTTCTAGGCAAATGTTGGCTGTCTATATAGGCAGGCAAGACTTGCCTAGACACAAATACATGTACAAAGCAACAGAATGTAGACTGTCAAAGTGTTATTAGTTCAATTTGACAGTAATATTTCATTTTCTCATCGAAAACAAATTCCCAATTGGAGTGAATTTCCTAAATGCATGGGCCATGGATCCTTTCCCAAAGAGGACAGAAGAATCCCTGTTATACATAAGTTGGAGCACGACAAATGAAAAATCTCATTTTGTAGTGGGGGCCCTATGAGTGAAAAACTACAGAATTAACGAGTAGGGTGCCAAGTTATTTTTGAAAGATAATTTGTGACATGAGTATTCTTTTTTCAAACATTGGAAAGCGTAAATGGGTCCTCTTCAATAAACTGTAACAAAACAAATTTACATGAAAATATTTTTCTACTGCTGAGCAATTCTGCACTTGACAAAAGAGCCATGATAGTGCTCATATTTCCTATTCAGCAAACGTAAATGTTAATTTGTTTATATAAATTTGTTCTATTACAAATTATTGGAGAGTCCCCACAGGCACTTTACAATAATTTGTAAAATAACAAATTTTGAATAACAAATTGAATAATAAATTCAGACCACCAAAATTAATCCAGCCCTCAACCAGTTAAACTACACTTTAAAAGCAAATAGCATTTTGGTTGTTTAGGTACGAAAAAGGTACTGTTGATTTCGGGGATTTTCTGCCCTCTTTGGGAAAGGGTCCGCAGCCCATGCCATTGGGAAAATTTGCATCAGGAAGGCTCCAGTTGGGAATTTGTTTTAGAGGAGAAGAGGAATGCGAAATATAAGAAATTTTACCTTTGAACTGAATTGATGAGGACATTAATATAAAATCAACTACATTTCATCTACATATACATATTGTAAGTTTTATAACAGTCGCATGAAGTCAAGTTTACTCCAGACACAATTAAACTGTTTTATACTTTCAAAGAAGATTTTGTAAGGGTTTATGACTGCTCAGCTAAGGACACCAAAATATGGGACTGAGATTGGGAAATTTTGGGTGGGAAAACACATTCTAACAAATCTTGATCATAACTATAACATTCAAGATCATAACAGAAAATACACAAAAAAAAACAGTGAATGAGAGACATATCTTGGTGGTGGTCTCATTTATTATTTTTAGAGAATTTGTATTAACATTTAGGTCATACAAATAGATATTGCAATGGCTGAAAATAAATACTGATACAAAACTAAACTCAAAATTATTTTCTTGCAGACAGCACAGTAATTATAAAGGCATACAGAGAAATTTCAAACGTAAATCAACTTAGTTTTTGATCTGGTCAAAAGTCTCTGTGCAATTTCCTCAATCCAGTGCAGTGGAATCTCACCTGTTAAAATAGAACTGAGAGAACAATGAGTCTCTGGGACCTTTTTCCTTTGTTTTCTTGATTTCATTTTGATTTTGCAATATGATATTTTTTAAATCTTGACCCACTGCTGAGAAGATTCCATAAGTCAACAACAATCTGATCAAGAGACTACTTTAGTGATCTCAGTAGTGCAGCAAACTTAAAGGATAAAGATATCGGGACAACTATAATAAACTTAGGAAGATTCTCATGCATTTTTGCTCTGAAAAACAGATGAGGGAGAGAGGCTTTTTTCTTCTTCTTCTCAATGTTATGAATTTTAAATCATAAGTTATTTCTTATATTCTTAAGTCTTTTCACCTGTTCTACACTCATATGGCTCTTTGAAATTTACCACTTTACAAGACTATGAAGTTGTCAAAACAAGAACAAGTTAGGCCTATTCAAAAAAATTCTTGTTTCTCTGGCAATTTTCTCTCAATTTTATAATGAATGGGGAGGCTTTTTATTTATTCATTTTTTTTCTTCAATTTTTGTTAAACCACAAACCATCCTGAAAATAGCTGGAATTAAAAATTTAACTACTTACACTATTCTGTGGAAAAAACTACTTTTTTCAGCAGTGAAAATTTCTCATAATGCAGTTGCAAATTTAACAAACTATATCTTGTTTGACAGAGCTCAGTGAACTCTGTCAAACAAGATATAGTTGGTCAAATTTTTATCCTACAAGTGCAAAATAGATTTCCAGGTAATAAAAAAGGTGTGATGAGGCAACTTTTCAGTGATGAGGGAGGTGCCCGAGAAATAGTGATGTTCGGTGGTGACTTTTATAGATTCGGTGACGGTGACGGTGATTTCGGTAAAAATATCTCGGTTTCGGTAGCGGTGACGGTTATTTTCCTTGGTCTATTCAAAACTTTAAAAACTAACTCTAACCAAAAACAAAAGATGGCATATGTAGAGTTAGTTATAGATGAACTAATAAGATCATTGATGATTAGACTAGACCGAAAGACAGCTACTGTGTCACCTGAGTGTCTGACTCAACCTGACTCTCCAAATGATGTGGCACAACATTCATTTCAACTTTTGTAAGTCTGTATTCTGCATTTACAAAACAAAATGTAAAAACTAAAACAACTTTAACAAGAGCCTTTTTGGCAAAATTAAGCAAACAAAACGATCAGATAGAAACTTAAAGAAATAAATATGGAGAAAAAATTCAACAATTGTTTAACTTAGGTCTTCTGCTGCAGTCTGCAAGCAAATGAAACTAGTCTTTTGACTAGTGTAAGTGGTCTTTTGACTAGAGTTTGAGGTAGTCTTTTTGATTATAACTTCTAGTTTCATGTAATCTTAATGACAATATTGGTAAAACTATAACTGAAACTGAACAGTTATTAGTCTTCTGACTAGAGAGTTTGAGGTAATGAGGTGATCTTCATGATAATAAGGTTAACAATCAATATAACTGAAACTGATTTAACTGAAGTTACTGGACATCAGCAGTCTCAAGACTAGAGCTTAAATTTGGTCTCTTCAAAAGATTTCAGGTTGTGATTCAGGAAAACGAGTTTCTCTGCAAGCTCTGGTTGCAGATGCGACCTCCTCTCAGAGATGACAAGTCCCGATTTGCTAAACAACCTTTCACTGGGTACCGAAGTACTGGGAATGAATAATACTTGTTTCGCAGCTGATGCCAGGTTTGGAAATCTTGAAATGTTTTCAGACCACCAAAGAAAGGGGGAGTTGGAGGTATCAATAGGAGGCTCAGCTTCGTACCTCTCGATTTCCATCTCAAATCCTAATTTAACTTTAGTAAAATCATCTTTCAGTGATGATTTACTTGTGCATTTTGCAACTTTCTGTTTATAATTCTTCCAAAAGTCTCGTTTTGATGTTGAAGTTGGGATTTCTTTCGAAGATGTTTCTCCAGGCTCAGTTGGTTCCTTAAAATCCTTTGAAGCTGATGGTTTGGGCATGCTGGTGTCAGATGACTCAATGTCAGTGATGTCTGAGGATGTTTGTGAACTTGAAGGTCTGGTTGTGATTTTATGTTTCTCATGAGTCTCAGTTAGCATATCAAGAAGATATTTTCTCGCCAAATCACTGACTTTGTTAACATCATCAGAATCTGCACTAACAACTCTGGAATCTGATTTAAGAGTTGTTAGTGCAGACTCTGATGATGAACATTTTGGGGAGTCTGAGTCTCCATTTCCTTCATTCAGAAAATCGGAAAAAGCAAAGAACTTGAAACGCGGATCAAGAGCAGTGGAAACTAACATAAGTCTGTCACTCTCGAAACTTGGCCATCTTTTCCTGATGTTTCCTATTACAGAAATTCCGAAGTCGTTCATCTGGATGCTTTTCATTTGTTCAATCAAGTTATTTAGCACTGGGATAATCATCGAGAGGGTTGAATATCTAGTAGCAGACATCAACGTTGTAACATCCCCAAATGGTGCCAGTGCTTGCACATAGTCTTCAGCAACCCTCCACTCATTTGCAGTGAGATTATTTACATCGAGCGAAGACAAGACAGCACTGACGGGGGCCTTCTGTTCTACTATTCTTTCCACTAAGTGATATGTGAAGTTCCATCGAGTCTCTGAGAAAGTCTTAAGCTTGTGTTGTTTCACATTCATTGCTTTCTGCATTTCAATTAGCTTTGTTGAGGACTTTGTGCTGTGATGGAAATGTTTAACTATATCCTTACACTTGGCAATTACATTCTTTGCTCCTTTGAATTCTCTTAGAGAGTCATTGACGACAAGCTGCAGTGTATGGTTAAAGCAACTCATTGAGATGAAATTTGGTGGTAAAAGATTGCATGCTGCTTTTATGTTGGCAGCGTTATCACGAATTATGTAGATCTTTTTTTCCCGGTACATTGGTAACCATTTCTGCAAGATGCTCTCAATGTCCTTCGCAATGTTAACAGCAGTGTGGTTTTCTAGAGTTTGTTGGACATTCAAACAAATGTCACTGCACTCAAATGAGGTAGCATTTCCAAAGAAGTGAGCTGTTATGGCTATATATGCTTCAAGCGTTCGTGATGACCAATGATCAGTTGTTATGGCAATTGATTCTACACATTTCAATTTTGACTTGATATGCTCCTCAACTTTTTTGAACAAATCTGGGATGTGACTATATCTCAGAGATTGTCGTGTGGGGATAGTATATTGTGGTTGCAAATCATGGATGAAATTTCTGAATCCCTCATCATCAACTATGGAAAAAGGTTGATAATCGAGCGCTATCATCCTTGTCAATTTCTCATCTGCTGATCTCCTTCGTGGATTGTTTGCACCCCATTTCTGGTCAGGAAACATCTGGTCCAATTTTATCTGTTTTGGCTGCGATGGTCCAGCAACAGCAGTTTCCTGGAAAATAAAATGATAACAGACTGCCACACTATGAGAATCAATTCAACTTGAATTGAATGAGAGCCCCCCCCCCTTCCTTTCCTGCAACTGAAACCCCAAAATTTTTCACCAAAGTTAAAAATCAACAACTTCACTTTAGGCCAAAAAAAAAAATTGAATTGATTCTCTCTTCTCAGGCACCGCCGCATTGAAATAAATGGCCCGCGTTGGGCCTTTTTATTTGGACCGTTATTGCACAGTGAAATTGAAACGGGTGAATTGGTTTTACGGCCCAACACGAACAAGTAAACAGGTAAATAGGCACACGTGTGTGTTAACTATCAGAGGGGAAAGGTATTCGCCGTATTTTTGAGAGGTTGGATGGACACGGCAGTGTAATTCAAACGCAAATGTGACTCAAGGTTTGGTAGCTTTTCAAGTTCAACCCAAAAAAATCCACCTTGTCGAGACTCGAGTAACACAAGTTTATTTGCCATTCTGCTGGCGTCAAGAACCTTTTGCCGTTGAAAAACGAATGAGAAATTGTGACAATAATCATTACAGGCAAGTATATTTTCGGAAGTGGGGGATTACCACTTACTAAAAAAAAATACAAAGGTCCAAATTTTGCTGACAGTTCGTGAACATAACCAGGAAAAGAGTGGATAAAATGTGGAATGGAATCTGAAATCAGAGGGTTTCCAGAGCAGTTGCGCATCAAGGGAGATCATTCAAAACACACGTGTGTTTCCCAAGACGTATGACGTATTCAAAGTAAACAAAAACAAAGTCTTTACGGGTGGACACGTCCAGCTTATTTTGTGTACCGAGTTGGGCCTATCCATTTATTATTTTCATCTATGAGCACTCCGATAGTGATACGAATATATGGGCTTCACCGCAGTGGTAAAATAAAGTGATGTTTCCTTTTTTAAATATCAATTAGCGAAGAGGCTGAATACGTATGACATACGTTCCGACCGCATGGCTTAACAAGTCTCTCAATGATATGATTGACATCGTACATCGACTGTCAAATCAAATTTTGACTCAATATTTCTATCGAAAGCTCGAAACATGGCCTTCAATGGGGATTAAGGTGGGAAATAAATTACATTTGATAATTTTGAGTACTTATCAATGTCCGACATTGATGTAATGAAATACTTACTTTCGCTTTCCGTTCACGTTCTTCTGTCTCGATTTCATTGAATTCTTCCTTGTGCTTCGACTTTAGGTGACTTTTCAAGTTCGATGTATTGCCATAAGCAGCTGATATGTTCTTATTGCACAAATTGCAACTGACTTTTGTTCGATCGTAGCGTTTGAAGTGGCGTTGCCAAGCACTTTTTGTTTGTTTTGCTTCCATATTTTTCACAGAACTTCAACAAAATGCGGAAATGGACATGACAATCACCGAAAATCTTGGTTGTTTTTGTTTAGTTCGGTGCGGTGTCGTTGATTTTAGAATTTAAATCACCACGGTGAAATCACCGTCACCGTAACATCACTACCGAGAAACCAGTATTTTGTTTTAATAGCCTTAGCCTTCCCACAGTAGGAGGTTACCTGTCTCTTACCCTCCCCTGTACTAACAATCTTAGAGTATTGTGCACCATTAACTGTTTACTCATGAAATGTAAAATGCTAAGATGAAGAAGAATATTGAACATTGTTAGTGGAAATATGGATCATTTTTTGCATAATTTAATTCAATTGCATTCTATTACATAAACTTACAATGTGATGGATGTAAAATTACTGACTCATCACAATACTCTATTATGCATGTTAAACTATGTTAGGGTAAGGATGGGGAGAAGGGTAGTACTATATGCTGACAAGTTCAGGTTTTTCTATGACATAGAAATCAAGTGAACCTTACAACCCACTTCTGAATATAACTACCAATCCTTTAGTTATATTCGCAAGTGGACAATGGGGTCATTTCAATGATGGGGTCATCTAATATGGTTTTGTTGAATTTTTTTTTATAATAGAGAGCTCCATGTGCTCATTCAAATGAGAGGTCATATGATGTTTTGTTGAAATTTTAAAAAGAAAATTTGTTTTTCCTACTCAATTCTGGTCAATATTTAAATTACATGGGTGGATGTGGTTGACCCGTTATGTAAAGGGTTGAGTACTGAACTGCTGACAATGTAAAAAAAAATGAAGAGGCAAGTCATGCAATTAAAAAATCACACAGGGACAAACATGTTCACACCAGGCTTGTATCCTAAGGTACTTATGTAAAGACTCTTGCAGTAACTCCAGAACTACTGGAAATCAACAATAACGGATAGAATGCAAGCCACTTTTTATAAAGAAACCTTATACAAAATTTGAACAAGATGCATTAAGAAAAAAGTGACCAGCCTGTTGTCAACATTGGATGGACAGATTGACAGCTGGATGGACAAAGATAATCAGTACATAACACTATCAGTAACAGTATAATTAAATTCAGAGTGCTTTATTCCATTTGATAATACCGAATAATATCAGCCAATTGATTATCTTTAAAATTTTGTAAACTCTCTCAAATTTGCAATGGTGATATTATTTGTCAACTTTAAGATAATTTTATAAGTAAAGATCTGTGCTACCATGTATGTTGTATGCAAAATCTGATTGTAGATGAATGGCAGTTCCTGATAAAAGAATATAATTAGTAACAAATTCATGCAATCTGTCTAATACTTTTATATTAAACTGGGAAGTGTCAACTCAAAAAAATCACACATCTATATTTTTGTTATATGTTCTGTTCCAATACTGACCTCAAGACGAGGGATGAAAGATCTCTTGAATTAGTTATCTTCACAAAAAAATTATTCACAAATCAATGCAAACATAAAACAAGCATGGAGATTAGAATTATTACATGCTTTTTTACCACTTTATCAGTGTGTAATTGTTCTTCTGATTGGCTAAAGTGTTTGGAACAAATAGCAATGAAGTCAGAAATTTGAACCCTGAAACAAATTTTTGGGTCCAATATGACACATCATAATTTCACCAAGTTGGATGACTGCTCAGTGAATGTGTGGGGTAACCAATCAATATTTTCGACATGCAGGCCAATGGTAAGTAAGACCTTGTGCTGTCGTTTCCTAATTGATGCACACAAAAATTCTCCTTAAAACTTTGAAATTTGAACATCAGTGTGAAGAGGGTTAATATTAAGCCAACGAAGAATAGAAACCAATTTATTTTTATGAAAAATTATACAACAAATAAGTAATTTTTAAAAATATTTACCACTTTAAGTCATGGATGCTGATTCAATACAGTAAAGGATCCATGTCTTTACTGTGTAAAAAAATCATGAAGCAAGTGAGTTGACACAAATGTATGACTAAACAGATTAGAGGTTAGTTATAAAACAATTAACAGCATAAATGATCTTGTAATGATGAAGCTCATCATTAATAACTCAATATTAGTGTTGGTTTCAACTTTAACATTTTGTTACCTTTGAAATTCTCTGAAATACAAATTTACAACATTGTGAAATGCCAATAGCCAAAAATACGTCTAATTTATTTGCAAAAGAGAGTTACATATAAGAGAGTTCGATACTCATTTATTCAAAAGGATGGAAATTTACCCACAAAGTTAATGACAAATTAGAACTCAAAAAAAAAAAAAATGTACATTTCCAGAGACTTCAAGTTGGGGATTCTCAGGCAATCCTTCACTTGAATTCACACACAGCCGCCCCTCCCCCCCCCCCCCCCACCCCCATCCCATTGGATGTTTTATGTGTTTATTGCCTTCTAATGTCTTCCAATATTACTACAAAAAAGGAAAACTCAAAACTTTTTACGTTTTTAGACTGATGGAAGTAAAATTTGAAGAGCATAAATAAAGATGCAAAATGATGTTATTTTTAAAATTAAACTAGATGGTGTCATTTGTGTGCAAAACACACTATAGTACATCCCCGCATTAGCATTCTTGATTATTGGTCAATGCTTAACATAGACAGAAATGAAAAGGTATCATATAAAATCTGAAACATTTATGCACATCTCGAGACCCTACCTGAAAATATGAACACACTTTCAATGTTTTGAATTAAACCCCCTGGGAGCCTTTCGCGGGAAACTGATTCTCTAATGACAATTGTTTCGCTACGGGTGCCACATGATTCTGAATCAAAAATCCTAAACCTTTATGCACATCTAGAGACCCTACTGGAACATATGAACACCCTTTCAACATTTCGAATTATAACCCCTCGGATCCTTTTGCCGAAAATCAATTGTCTAACGAAAAAAGTGGCATGACGAGAGCCACATGAGGCTGGATCAAAAATTCAAAACCTTTAAGCACATCTAGAGGCCCTACCTGAACAAATGAACTCACATTAAGCCTTTCAATTTAAACCCCCTAGAAGCCTTCCACTCTTCATTCTCTAATGACAAAATGACAAAAGTGGTGCTATGGGTGCCACATGGGGCCAAATCAAAAATTTGAAACCTTTATACACATCTAGACACCCTACCAGAACATATGAACATTTCAACATTCCAAATTAAAACCCCTATGAGCTTTTGCTGGAAGGGCCTAATTCTGACTTTGATAGCTTTTTAATGCAAACGAAGAAGTGCCCCAAAATGCATTATGCATTATTTGGGTAAACTCAAAACTTGTTTTCTAAGCACCTTGTGAAAAGGTGTGAAGAGGCTTAAAATCACAGCTACACGGACAATATTGCAGGTTTTGTGTACAGTAGAAAACAAAACAGTTATACGATTGTTGATTTTCTGAATTTGTAGGTGGCACCCAAATCACCTCTGCAGTATAAATCAATTCTTGTGACAACTGAAGCCTTGTCTGTCATTTAGATACCTTAGAATTAGCTTATACAGTCTCCATTATAGTGAAATATGTTCCAGCAAAACTGAACTCAATGAATTAAAATAAGTCTTATACAAATTTCAACTCCGTAACTAGAGAATTGTAATTTGTTGGACAAATTACAGGCTTTCCCAACTTTTTAATGTGAAAAGGTAAACTGTATTGTATACAAAACTATCGATCAGTTTTGAAAACAGAAAATTTAGTGGAAATCAAAGTTTTTGTGATGCTACTAGTTTTTATGCAGCCAAAACAGATATTTGAGATACAGCAGGACACCAAAACATTTAACACAAAATTTGCTCTTCAAAAATTACAGAATATTTTCATAGAAAGCAAAACAAGCGATGTCCTTTGTGCTTTGGAAAAAAATTAGTACATATGAATTATGGGCGTACGGGCCGGGGTTTCATGAAGGACTGTGCCCCAACCCACCCCTGAGTCAGGAAGGAGCCGTTTTTTTGGCCAATATGCCAGAAATTTTCGTAGAATTTAGTTGCCAGAAATGACCACAAAACATTTTGGTTTTCCACACAAAATGTTGTTTTCCTATCTCATCACTTTGAAGTTGCAAGTAAACTGACCAATATATTGTACAAGTTGATTCAGTGGAACCGTATCCATGTTAATATTATTCATTTATAATCACACAAGTACACATAAAGAGCTCTATTACTGCATATTACGGGAGCACGGTGGCTCAGAAGGTAGAGATGATTGTTGCAATCCAAGAAGTCCTCAGTTTGAATCCCGCCTGTGGCAACCACATTGTGTCCTTGAGCAAGACACTTCATCTCAATTTAATTTTTCAGGATGGGGGGGGGGGGGGGGGGCATGATGGCGATGTGTACTAAGGGCACTTTGAGGGTGCACTTGTCTTCAACCAATGCTAACCCTGCTTTTGTGGAGTTAGTACGTTGGGAAGTCTGAGTCGCTTGCCATTGCTCAGTGGTTCTCTCCAGGTACTCAATGGGAGGGAGACACCCCCCCCCCCCCCACTCCCTCCCTCCCATACCCACATTTGGCATTTCCTCCTGAGATTCAACTTTTACGGGCTAAAAGGGTTCATTCCCCCCCCCCCCCCCCTGAAAAATAGCCCTGTACGCCTATGCAATGAATACCTGGACTTGAAAAAATACCTATATTATGGTCATGATATTGCTGTAGATGCTGAAAGTGACCTTAAATATCAATAACTGTTTATTTGATATGGTTTAAACCATCTAGAGAGCTAGTATACACAGTGATGGGTACAGTTCAAGTCAAAATGAGTTGATTAAAGGGATGTTGAACAGCTTGTTAATATTTCTTGCATTACATTACTACTTTGCTATTTATTGACAGAAGGATTTCACAGAGAGTTTCCCTGGCGGTATTTATTTATTGGTGTTTATGGTCACATACTTATCCACAGTAGCTAATCATGACCGTGACAGTTTTACGGGTGGGGGAAGTCGGAGGACCCAGAAAAGAACCACCGAGCATCGACGAGCAACTGTCAGCTCAACATTCTAATTATGTTCCAACTCCGCTGAAGCAGGGTACCAGCGGTTGAAGACATGTGCACCATTGACATGCAGTACGCCTTAGTACATGGCATCATCGTGCCCCCATGTTGGCACCCGGGATAAAGTGCCTTGCCCAAGGCCATTACGTGGGTCGTCTCAGATAAGGATCAAACTCAGGACCTCTATCATAGAAGTCAAACAGTCTACCACTGAGAAAATGTGCTTTCTTTCCTGGCAGTATTCATATTTGTACAGCCAAACTGGTGTTGGATAACACAGAACACCAAAACATATAACACAAAATTTGTTCCCCATTGATTTTTGAAAGCAGTTATGAAAAGCTCAAAGAGCTCTTTCCTTTTTGTTTTTGGACAAGTGAGTATTCACTCAAGTCATTTTTTGCAGACAGTGCTATTTTTAAGTGGCCAAAGCACATGTTTCATTAAGTCCCAGAACATAACTAAAGCTGGATTTATTGATTAAACACATCTCTGCATATAGCAAAGCAAAGTGTCTCAAATTAACCCATTCCAAAACGATAGTAGAAAGTAACCAAAGTTGGATAATTTGGGTATTTCCAAATGGTACACTTATTCTCACTCTCATTGTGTTTGAGGGTTAAATCTGAGATTGAAAAGGTATACCAATCTTTCTCAGGGAAGGTGAGTACAGAAAAGTACAAAATTAATCAGAAAATGAAATTTGTCTGACGGTACTAATATTTGTACGAGCGAAACTGGTACTGGATTTATTTATTTATTTATTAGGTTTTAACGACACATTAACAGCCAAGGTCACATAATGTCGGTGACAGTTGTATGGGTGGAGGAAGCCGGAGTACCCAGAGAGAACCACTGAGCAATGACGAGCAGCTGCCAGCTCCCCAACATAGTGCCTCCGCACTGTAGCACAGGCAGGGTTAGACTGGTTGAAGACATGCGCACCATCGACGTGCAGTATGCCTTAGTACCCGGCGTCATGGTGCCCCCATGCGGACAGTTGGGATGAAGTAATCGGGACATAATTGGAATATATTCAACAGATACAATGTCGGATATATTCCAATTATGTCCCGACCATGCAAGG
This sequence comes from Pictodentalium vernedei, assembly GCA_031216915.1. Lineage (NCBI taxonomy): Eukaryota > Metazoa > Mollusca > Scaphopoda > Dentaliida > Dentaliidae > Pictodentalium > Pictodentalium vernedei. The sequence continues at coordinate 233,929,443 of CM062292.1, read as the reverse complement.
CTGCAACTTGAAATTCTCAGAATGTTTCCTACTGTCCCTGCCATACAGTTTAGTATCTTTGTCAAGTGCCGAGACAGCGTGGAAATACCGTGGATCAGGTGGAAACCAAGGGCACAATTCATCCCTACTTTATTCTCAACTCAACGACTTTTCCATTCACCGGCTGAGTTAGGTATTATATTTGTCTATTTGATGAACTTTTCAACCTTAACTATTTACGGCTTCTTGTAGCACCACTGAAAGGCCACTGCACGGTTACCAATATACTCAGGGATTGATTTTACGAAAATAATAATTATTCCGACTATACCCACATGGGAACTCCTAAATATGCCAAGGGTTAAACTTTTGATAATGACATATAAAACAGAAGTTGTCATGCTATGCTTGCTGCATGCAGGCATAGAAAACATTCAGCTCTCAATGAATTAGGAATGGAGTAAATTGTCACTTAAACCTACGAAATTCTGAAAAAAAGATTTTTTTTCGACGGCATCTAGCATTATGCATCTGAGACAGGGATTGCGTTAAACTTTACGATAACCTTATAACAGAAAATATTCTAGGAATTGAACTGTGAATCTGAATTTCGAAAGCATTTTCGGATATTCTATTCCAAACTACCACTGCACGTTTATCAATATTCAGTGATTTTATGAAAATTAAAATTATTCCGACCATACCCATATGGGCAGTCTCGAATCTGCCAACAGTTAAACTTTTAATAATGACATATAAAACAAAAGTTGTCATACTATGACTGCTGCATACAGACATAGAAAACGTTCAGCGCTCAATCAATTAGGAATGGAGTAAATCGTCACTTAAACTTACCAAATTCTGAAAACGAGAGTTTTTTTGGACTGCACCTATCTTTATGCAAACAGAATGAGCATAGGGTTAAACTTTACAACCACACTTACAACAGCACATATGCTCGGTAGGCAATTGTAAATACGAACATGTAAATCATTTTTCAATATTCCTTTCGAAAATGGAAGAAAAGGGAGCTCCAAATTAGCCAATTTTATGAAGAATTTTAGGGCACTCAAATTCAAGGCCCGAAAACTGGGTGAAGGTTAAAACTTTGAATAAAATATATAACTGCAAAATTGTTCTTGGATGAAGGCCCAATCCTCTCATGGAAACGGTTTTGAGACAATATGGCTCCCGTGCTGAGAAAGTGCATGTAAACGTTGGTGAAAATAACAATTATTCTGACAGTACCCTTATGGGAAGTCTCAAATCTGCCAAGGGTTAAACTTTCAATAATAACATATAGAACAAAATTTGTCATACTTTGACTGCTGCAAGCAGCTATAGAAAACATTCAGAGCTCAAGCAATTAGAAATGGAGTAAATCATCACCTAAATTTAGCATATTCTGAAAAAATTGGAAATTTTTTGGACAGTACCTATTTTTATGCAACCTCAATGGGATAGGGTTAAACTTTACAACCAAACTTACAACAGCAAATATGCTCAGTAGTCAATTGTGAATACATACACGAAAAGTGTTTGAAATTAACTCTTTCCAAAATGATGGAAAAAGCAACCAAAGTTGGCAAATTTTGGCATTTTCAAACGGTGCTCTTATTCTCGCCCTCATTGTGCTTGAGGGTTAAATCTGAGATTAAAAAGTAAACAGTAACTTTCTTCCGCAATTATTATTGCATCTATCCAAACCAAAATAATTGTTACAACAACCTTGTTATTAGAGAAATTTGCCCTTGAAGTTGATCAATTTTGAAGAAAAATTCTATATTCATGTCATTTTTGGCCAGTGGGGGTTAAAGTTGGAAGATCTGAGTGGTGATTGTGGTGTATCATATTATGCTCTAAATGTGTGGAAAATTTGAGCTAAATAACTGTAAACAATTTTGAGACATTCGAAAAATGGTGAAATTTTGAAGGTTTTGGCAGAATATTTTGAAAACACATGTTTTCACAGATATGACGATACCGCATTTCACTAGATTTTATGACATTACATAAGTGTGCCAAATTTGGTCAAAATCGTACAGCTGGTTTTCGAGCAGTTCAACAGACAAAATTCAGGGAGGAAAAAAAAAATAAAAAAAAAAAAAAATAGAGAAGAAAATTTTGAAAAAGAAGAATAACAATAGTCTTTCCCAAACTGGGTTTGGGAAAGCCTAATTATTTGAACATACCTTTGATTTACTGGAGTCCAAATACCAAAACTTGACATGTCTCTGGCCAACAGTTATAAAGTATTTTCCTTGTTCTGAAAAGGTTAAATCACTGACCTGCAAAATACCAGAAAAGAATGTTAATTTTATTATGAAGTGTTTTTTGTTAATATTCTATCCCCTGGGCAGAATATAACTTCAAATAAGTGTCTCTTCTTTTCATAAATGCTCAATATCAAAAAGAAATTGTTACCTTTACATTATGGCTTGATATTTTTTTAAATATCAAGTTTATGGAGTAACAAATATATTTTACAAACTAGAGGAAGTGATTGTACCTTCGGAACAATACACAGGATTTTCCTTGGTGGTTTTAGTCACTGTACTACTCAGCAAGTTCTAAGGGAGCTTGATACCAAATAAAAATTTGAATTTTTTATCGGTTTCGTGAAATGTTTTGGCAGAAAGGTGTTAACCAATGACCGTTTTGTGCCCTTGATTAATAGAAAAAAGTATTACAGTCATTCCTGTGAAAAGTTTAAGTCAATCTCCCCTTCCAGTCCAAAGATATCGGCTCTCGCATATTTGGGCATTTTTGGGCAGTTTTGGCTGGAAAAAGATTTTCCGCAATATGCAGATAGTTTTATTTATGAGAACTGATGAATCTAGACATAGTAAAGTAAAAAAAAACACAAGAAAATGTTTCTCAATTTTTGGTCACAGTGTCACGAAGTCATGTTTGACTGCTTGCAGAAGCCAAATGAACAACAACTCCAATTCCAAAAGACGATAACTGTTCAAGTATACTGTGAGTTCAACATTTCTAACCTTAGAAGCTTTCAAATCATCCCCGTTGTTGAGTACTGTGACAGCAAAGTAGCCCGGTCGTAACAAAAATTTTCGACTTTTGGTGGAAAATTTCTAAGTCCAAACCGAAAATTTTTCTGGTGCAAAATTTTTTTTTTTTTTGGTGTCTCCAAATGGCCTGAAACGCATAAATAACCGAAAATATAAATTCGATTTTTCAGCCGCCATTTTGGATTGTCGGAAATGCGAATCGAAATTTTTTCGATGGTTTTTACAATTTGGTGATACAGTCTTCATTTCTAATACATTTTAGTTGGTTCATCATATCCCTGTCCCGAGATTGAGTTAAAAAATGGTCAAATTTTGAATTTTTTTTTCGCTACGAAAAACATTTTGGCAGAAAGGTGTTAACTAGATACATTTTTGTACTATGTGCTGATAGAGTGGTGTATTGCTGACATGTCTGAGAAAATTTCAAGTCAATCGCCCTTTCCAGTCCAAAGATATGAGCTCCCGAATATTTTTGTGTTTTTTGGCATAAAGGGTTAACTAAAACATTTTCAGAAAAATGGGAATATGACGATTAGTTACAACTTATGACCCTTTATGAGTACAGAAACTTTAAAAAAAATCATTCAGAGCGTTTTCGCGAAATAGTGAAAATAAAAAGTGTGGAAGAATAATAATAATAAAAAAACACTAGAGGAAGTGATTGTACTTTCGGAACAATACACAGGATTTTCCTTAGTGGTTTTACTCATTGTTCTACTCAGCAAGTCCTAAGGGAGCTCGATACTAAATAAAAATTTGAATTTTTTTTCGGTTTCATGAAATGTTTTGGCAGAAAGGTTTTAACCAGCTACCATTTTGTGACCCTGATTAATAGAGAAGTGTTTTACAGTCATTCCTGTGAAAAGTTCAAGTCAATCGCCCCTTCCAGTCCAAAGATATCGGCTCCCGCATATTTGGGCGTTTTGGGGCGGTTTTGGCTGGAAAAACATTTTCCGCAATATGCAGATAGTTTTATTAATGAGAACTAATGAATCTAGACATAACAAAGCAAAAAAAAAAACACAAGAAATTTTTTTTCAATTTTTGGTCACAGTGTCACGAAGCCATGTTTGACTGCTACTAGAAGCCAAAGGAAGAACAACTCCATTTCCAAAAGACGACAACTGTTCATGTACAGTGTGAATTCAACATTCCTAACCTTAGAAGCTTTCAAATCATCCCTGTTGTTGAGTACTGTGACGGCAAAGTAGCCCGGTCGTAACAAAAATTTCTGACTTTTGGTCGAAAATTTCCGTCCGAACTGGACCGAAAATTTTCAGTGTAAAAAAAAAAAAATTTTTCGTCTCAAAATTGAACAAAACGCATAAAAAACGGAAAAAATTTTTTAGATTTTTTTGGCTGCCATTTTGAATTAACGAAAAATCGAAATGAAATTCTTTCGATTTTTCTTATAAAGCGGTATTACTGCCTTCAATTTGGATCCCTTTTAGAGGGCTCATTATATTTAAATATCGATATTTCAATCCAAGATGGCTGATTTCCAAGATAACTTTCCTTTTTGTGAAAAATTTTGGCCGAAAACATAAAAAATGGAAAAAAATACCGATTATGTTTGTTTTAGAGAAGAGTAATTCTGACAAGTCTGTCAAGAAATTAAGTTGATAGCTTTCTTCCTTCATGAGATATTGGCCTATAAAGGTTTGGGAGTTTTGGGGCGTTTTTGCCCAACAAGAAACATTTTGCCCCAAATACTGATGGTTTTAATTCTTAGGACTCATGGCCATCATTGATAGTTTTTATTTATGAGAAATAATGAATCTAGACATAATAAAGTAAAAAAAAACACAAGAAATTTTTTTTCAATTTTTGGCCAGTGTCCAGAAGCCATGTTTGACTGCTAGCAGAAGCCAAATTAAGAACAACTCCACTTCCAAAAGATGATAACTGTTCATGTACACTGTGACGTCAACATTTCTACCCTTAGAAGCTTTCAAATCGTCCCCCTTGTTGAGTACTGTGACAGCAAAGTAGCCCGGTCAAAACAAAAATTTCCGACTTTTGGTCGAAAATTTTCAAGTCCAAACCGAAAATTTTTCTGGTGCAAAAAAAAATTTTTTTTGTCTCCAAATGGCCTGAAACGCATAAATAACCGAAAATAAAAATTCGATTTTTCGGCCGCCATTTTGGATTGTCGGAAATTCGAATCGAAATTTTTTCTATGGTTTTTACAATTCGGTGATACAGTCTTCATTTCTAAGCCATTTTAGTTGGTTCAGCATATCTCTGTCCCGAGATTGAGTTAAAAAATGGTCGAAATTTGATTTTTTTTTTCGTTTTGAAAAATGTTTTGGCAGAAAGGTGTTAACTAGATACATTTTTGTACCACATGCTGATAGAGGGGTGTTTTGCTGACATGTTTGAGAAAATTTCAAATCAATCGCCCTTTCCAGTCCAAAGATATGAGCTGCCGAATATTTTTGTGTTTTTTGGCATAAAGGGTTAACTAAAACATTTTCAGAAAAATGGGAATATGACGATTAGTTACAACTTATGACCCTTTATGAGTACAGAAACTTTAAAAAAAATCGTTCAGAGCATTTTCGAGAAATAGTGAAAATAAAAAGTCTGGAAGAATAATAATAATAATAATAAAAAAAAAAAATAATCATTGCAATAACAAATAGATTTTCCCTTTAGGAAAATCCAAAAAAAATAATCATTGCAATAACAAATAGATTTTCCCTTTAGGAAAATCCAAATAAATATTTTTCTTCAGAGATACAATTCTTCATTTTCAGACAATGTTTTTCAAATCTTTCTGCATTCTGATCTTTTCCAGAACAGAATCATAAGTTCTGTGTTGTGTCTGCTTCTATTGACAAAATCCAGTGAAACCCGACACTGTTTACCCTTAACGCAACACACAACATAACAAGAGGCCTCTCGGCCAAGATAGCTCCACCCAGGGCACCTGCTTTCAGGGACAGCCATATACAGGGTAACATTTGATCCCCAATCTCGGTTTCTGATAACCCTTTACCCAACATGGATAGAAGACAACATCATCATTTTTTGTCTCAGAAACATAGCTTATGGCCCCTCATTGGAACAAGCTTGTTGAGCTTGTTCAATGAAGGCTCATTAGCTTTGTTTATTAGACAAAAATTGAAAACATAATAAAATTTGGCAAATACATCGGTGTTACTTTGACCAGGCAGTCTGTGACCTTAACGTTGATGGATACAGACCTTATTGTGATTGATGGCACGCTGCCTATTGACAATACATACTGTTATAAAGTTTTGTTAAAAAAAATCCAGTGGTAATCAAAATGTTGACGTTTTCGTGAGTGTTACCTTTACCATGTCGCCTGTGACCTTGACCTTGATGGATACAGCCCTTACTGTGATTGATGGCACACTGCCTATTGACAATACATACTGTTATAAAGTTTTGTTAAAAAATATCCAGTGGTAAAGAAATTATGGCTCAGAGAAACAAAATGTTGATGCCAGATGATGGATGGGACAGCTAGATGGACGGATGGATGATACAGACATTATTTATTTATTTATTGGTGTTTTAAGGCCACATATTTCTGCCCAATGGCTAATCATGACCATGACAGTTTTACGGGTGGAGGGAGCCGGAGTACCCGGAGAGAACCACCGAATAACGGCGAGCAACTGTCAGCTCCCCAACATACTAACTCCACACAAGCAGGGTTAGCATTGGTTGAAGACAGGTGCACCATCGACGTGCAGTACGCTTTAGTACACAGCATCACCGTGCCCCCACATGGGCAATGGGGGGTGAAGTGTCTTGCCCAAGGACACAGCGTGGTTGCCGCAGGTGGGATTTGAACCAAGAACCTCTCGGCTTGTAGCCTGCACCTCTATTTACTGAGCCATCGCGCCCCCCACAGACCTTATTATGATTGATGGCACACTGCCTTGTGACAATACATAATTATGGTAAAGAAATTGAAATTATGGCTCGGACAAACAAAATGTTGATGCCGGACGGACAGCTAGACGGATGGATGGACAGACGGATGATACAGACCTTATTATGATTGATGGCACCACTGCCTAGTGACAATACATAATTATGGTAAAGAAATTATGGCTCGGACAAACAAAATGTTGACGTTTTCCTGAGTGTTACCTTTACCATGTTGCCTGTGACTTTGACCTTGATGGATACAGACCTTATTATGGTTGAGGGCACACTGCCTAGTGACAATGCATACTGTTATAAAGTTTTGTTAAAAAATATCCAGTGGTAAAGAAATTATGGCTCGGATAAACAAAATGTTGACGTTTTCCTGAGTGTTACCTTTACCATGTCGCCTGTGACCTTGACCTTGATGAATACAGACCTTATTGTGATTGATGGCACACTGCCTATTGACAATACATACTGTTATAAAGTTTTGTTAAAAAATATTCAATGGTAAAGAAATTATGGCTCGGACAAACAAAATGTTGACGCCGGACAACAGACGGATGGGCAGACGATGGACAACTCGATATCAGAAAAGCTCTGCTGACTTTGTCAGGCGAAGCAAAAAAATTGTTATCTTAATTACTTTTTTGTTCAAATTCTTTAAAAAAAATTTTTTTTAAATCATCATGTGCCCCCTTCATTGGAATGAGCTAGATATTCCAATGGGGGACTCACATGATATCGTTTTGTTTTTATAATTTTTTATAAAATTATAATTCTTTTTTCCACTACTCAATTTGTAAATTACATGAGCAGATATGGCTGATTCAGTAAGGAAAGGTTTAAACCATTATAGATCTGGAAAATTGTTCAGAATTTCCACTATTACACAACATGTATGCCAAATCACTTGGCAAAGATTCCTAGTCATTTCTTGGTAGCATACATGAGTAGCCAAGATTTGACTAAAATCCACTGTCAAGGTAATTTTACTATTATCTGGAAGACTTCAACATGACTTTGGTAAGGGGGATCCTGGTCTGAGAATAGATCATTTATCAAAGCTGGAAATAAGCCTTCAATGTTTAACTGGCTTGGGTTGTTTGTTGTTTGGGGTTTCACAACACTTTCACTAGAGAAGCTCATTTTGTGTCAGGCAGAGTTACAGGTTGAGGAAGCTGAAGGACTCAGAGAAAACACCCAGCAGCAGAGTATAACTGGCTTTCCAACTTATTAACTGGTAGAGTGCTAAATTATTTTTGGTCAGCAAATTTGTTCACATGCCTTTGCTTTGTTACAATTTATGAGAGAGTGCCTATGGGCACTCTCCCATAAATTGCAACAAGGCAAATTATTACAGACTAATAATTTCACTTCAAAAATGATCTGAAGCACATCTACAGAATATGAAGCCTCTGACTTGTGGTGCCTACACTTCAGAGTAAAGTTCAAATTTAGGCTTCCAGGACTCATCCAGTCAAACAACCACAAATGGAGTGTGCACTCCATTTGCCCCAACATGAAACAAGAAATTTTAATTGTAAAAGACTTTATCGGACTTCTAATTAATTTTCATGTCTAACTAGCATGGTTCTACCGCAAGAACAATAGAGGGAATTATGTAATCAATTACCCATTTCTCAAGAATCAATGTGTCACCTCCGGCTAAACTGGTCATTCCATTGTTTTATCTCAGTCAGCAAACATTCAAATTAAAGTCTGTTGCCCAGCCCTCCCTACCCAATTTTGGTACCTTGATCCTCAGGTGTGGGTTGCGCAACAATGACATGCGCTAGTTGATTTCATTGCATCTCATTCATAGCATGATGCAGAAGTGATGTACATTACTTTTGATTCCCATGCTTTTCCAGAGTCTTTTCAACATCCATCACAGATTTTATCTCTGGATTTTAATGCAGGGACATTTGCTATATACAAATGAGCTCATGATTATTTGATGGTCGTGGCAGTTACACCCACCTAAAAATGTATTCTCAGATTAAATGTAGTCAATATTATAAAATTTGTACATTTTTCATGAATCAAATATTTGAAAGATAGAAATAGATTTGTAAATAAATGGCAACACATGTTGCACACTACTGTTATGATCCCTATTTACTTTATTCCAGACAGCCAAGCATAAAATGAATTAAGTTTATTGCTAAAGGACAAGATACAACTAACTCTGGCCTTAATAAAGTTCTTTTTCAAAGATTATAGAGAGATAAAAGAACCAGCAAAATGGGTTCCATTGGTCTTGTGATTTTCAAGTTTTTGCATGGACAAGCAAAATCACAAAAACTTCCAAGATGGCTACAATATTGAATACTGATTATCAAAGCAAACAGTCCTGTAGTTAAAGGTAATGCAGCAGAACAAATGGGTCACTGGACATTTGTTTGTTTTTCAAGTTAATGTGTAGAGAAGCAAAAATAACAAAACACCAAGATGGCTTCCATGGTGGCCTTGTTGGATATACTAGAATGCTGGTATTTATATTAATTATTTATTGATTGGCATTTAAAGTCACATACTTATGCACAATGGCTAATCGTTTCCAACAGTGAACTGCAATCCACTGGAAAAACTAGAGGGGGTATCAGTACCCCGTGGCTCACCAACAGGTGGCCAATGTAAAGGGGTGGCTGGAGTAAAAAAAAAAAGTTCAAAACCTGCACACAAAAGTCCAAAATTAAAGAAAATAAGCAGCTAAAGGGTTAAATAATATAATAATAACCCCAAGAAGCATCCCAACATAAAATAGGAACCATGGCAATATGCTACATAAGTCGCCACTTGGAAGAAAAGAAAGACAAACCTCAAAACCTGCACATAAAAGTAAAAAAAAGTATCACATTTGTTTCAAGGGGTTAAAATTGGGAAAAATACCCTGTCACAGTAACCACAATGGCAATATGCCAGTAAGGTGAAACTCTACTTGAAAAATATCCACTTGGAAGAAAAGAAAGACAAACCTCAAAACCTGCACATAAAAGTCAAAAAAGCATCACATTTGTTTCAAAGGGTTAAAATTTAGAAAAATACCCTGAAAATGTTACAGTAACCACCATGGCAATATGCCAGTGAGGTAAAACTCCACTTAAAAAAAAATATCAAAACCTGCACACAAAAGTCCAAAACCTGCACACAAAAGTCCAAAATTAAAGTAAATAAGCAGCTAAAGGGTTAAATAATATAATACTAGCCCAAAGAAGCATCCTAACATAAAACAGGAACCATGGCAATATGCTACAAGGTAAGTCGCCACTTGGAAGAAAAGAAAGACAAACCTCAAAACCTGCACATAAAAGTAAAAAAAAGTATCACATTTGTTTCAAGGGGGTTAAACTGAGAAAAATGCCGCTCAGGATCACAGATCCAATGTCGAGTTGTGACCTTGACCTTTGACCTGGCGAGTCCAAGGTCAATAGGGTTCTTCCTCGCACCAAGGCCAACACACCTATGAAGTTTCATGACTCTAGGTTGAACCACTATCAACTTCTCATCCAGAAACCAATTGTTGCGATATACTATGTTCAAGGTCACTGTGACCTTGACCTTTGACCTGGTGAGTCCAACATCAATAGGGTTCTTCCTCGCACCAAGGCCAACACGTCTGTAAAGTTTCATGGCTCTAGGTTGAACCACTATCAAGTTATCATCCGGAAACCAATTGTTGCGATATACTATGTTCAAGGTCACTGTGACCTTGACCTTTCACCTGGTGAGTCCAAGATCAATAGGGTTCTTCCTCGCATCAAGGCCAACATACCTATGAAGTTTCATGACTCTAGGTTGAACCACTATCAAGTTATCATCCGGAAACCAACTGTTGCGATATACTATGTTCAAGGTCACTGTGACCTTGACCTTTGACCTGGTGAGTCCAAGATCAATAGGGTTCTTCCTCGCACCAAGGCCAACACACCTATAAAGTTTCATGACTCTAGGTTGAACCACTATCAAGTTATCATCCGGAAACCAATTGTTGCGATATACTATGTTCAAGGTCACTGTGACCTTGACCTTTGACCTGGTGAGTCCAAGATCAATAGGGTTCTTCCTCACACCAAGGCCAACACACCTATGAAGTTTCATGACTCTAGGTTGAACCACTATCAAGTTATCATCCGGAAACCAATTGTTGCGATATACTATGTTAAAGGTCACTGTGACCTTGACCTTTGACGTAGCGAGTCCAAAATCAATAGGGTTCTTCCCCTCACCAAGGCCAATCTACCTATGAAGTTTCATGAATGTGAGTTGAACCATTATCAAGTTATCATCCGGAAACCAATTGTTTAAGATTTACTATGTTCAAGGTCACTGTGACCTTGACCTTCGACGTAGCATGTCCAAAATCAATAGGGTTCTTCCTCCCACCAAGACCAACCTACGTATGAAGTTTAATGAATGTGAGTTGAACCACTATCAAGTTATCATCCGGAAACCAATTGTTTACGTACGCCCGCCCGCCCGCCCGCCCGCCAGCCCGCCCGCCCACCGGCCCGCCCGCCCGCCCGCCCGCCCGCCCGCCCGCCCGCCCGCCCGCCATTCACCAAACTATAAGTCGAGTTTGACTTCGTCACAACTCGACTAAAAATACCCTGTCACAGAACCACAATGGCAATATGCCAGTAAGGTGAAACTCTACTTGAAAAATATCCACTTGGAAGAAAAGACAGACAAACCTCAAAACCTGCACATAAAAGTCAAAAAAGTATCACATTTGTTTCAAAGGGTTAAAATTGAGAAAAATACCCTGAAATGTTAAGGTAACCACCATGGCTATATGCCAGTAAGGTAAAACTCCACTTGAAGACAAAATTTCAAAACCTGTACACAAAAGTCAAAAACCTGCACAGAAAAGTCAAAAACCTGCACGGAAAAGTCAAAAACCTGTACACAAAAGTCAAAAACATGTACACAAAAGTCAAAAATTCAAGTAACTAAGCATAGAAAGGGTTGAATAAAATATTACTATCCCTGAAAAGCATGCAGACATAAAAAAAAAATAAAAAAAAAAAAAATCAAAACCTGCACACAAAAGTTCAATATGAATGAATACGTACGCCGACGACGGTGCCGCCGACATGAGGGCTATGCCACAGGCTCACACAACTATCGTTGGTGAGCCAAAAATTGGATCCACTGGTCATTCAGTTTTCAATTTATTGCTTGAACAAGGAAAATCACAAAAAATTGATCCTGGCTGTCAAAAGTATCATTAAAGCCAAATAAATAAATAAATTTAAAATAACCTATCAACTCACCTTGCTTGATACTTTATTTGATGAGACCTTGATACGATTTCTCCAGTTGAACACATTGATAATCTGGTCATGATGAGAGCCAACCGAAATTACATATTTATCTTTTGGAGAGAATGCCTGCAAAAAACTAACACATTAGTTACCACCTTTGATTCTTGGACACATTCATTCATTTTTTGGTGTTTAAGGTCACATACTTCTGCACAATGGCTAAACGTGACCGCAACATGAAGGTAAAATCAAGTCCAGCCAATCATTTCTACCCATGTTGCCCATTTTAGAGAACTTCCACCCCAGGCATTGGTGACCTGGTCCTATTTTCCAGTAAAACAGAGCTTGTTTACCACAGTAAACAAGCACTGTTTCACTTCCCTGGGATCCCACAGGGATCTTGGACGCATGAACACGGTCTCATCTCTTTCACAAATGAAAATATGTACATCAGAAATATGTCCTTCTTGATTTTTTAACCAAAACATATATTGTGGCTGCTGTAAAGCAATCAAGACTTAACTGAACTCATTATGTGACCATATTATGTAACTATTATTCATTTGTTGGTTTTTAACCCTTATGGGCCTAATTCCAACACTGATCCTTTTTTACTGCAACAGAACAGGTACCACAAGATGCAGTCTCTGGGTTAACTCAAAATTTATATTCTAAGTACCTTGACAATTGACTTTAGGAAAGTCTTTGATATCTAAAAACAACTGCAAAGCCACAGTATGTGTAGACTGTCAAAGTGTAGTAAAATATATCAAAATCTCCAGGCCCTTAAAGGTTAACCCTACATCCAATGCACACAATATCAAAATTTGTTATTTTTATTATTTTTTTCCAATTTTTCAAACGTTTTCAACAAACCATATCATGTGACCCCCTCACTGGAAGAATCTTGATGAGCTTGCCCCAATGAAGTGGTCCCATGACATGGTTTTGTTGAAATTTATTTGTTAGGTAAAGCGTTAAGGACACTTTCAGCATCTGTTGCTATATCATGACCAAAACACAAGTATAATGTCCCATCAAGTCAGTCAATTATACCTATGTTGCCCACTTTAGAGGCATCGTTCTGTAGATAATGGTTACCAGGGTCTGTTTTACCAGTGAAACAGACCTTCACTACAGTAACCATGCACAGCCCCACTCTCTGGAGTTCCCATGGGATATTATTATTACGTAACTGTGACCTTATTATGTAACTATCTGACCTAATGTAACTGACAACTTTTCCGGGTATTTGAACTAGAAAAGTTGTGAATAAAATACATGAACATGAATGATTACTGGCATTTTCTATGTTTTTTTTGGTTTTGCATGTTCTGTGCACTTGATGAGCTGCTGAGCCACACGCAAAAATTTCATCTTCTCACCTATTTTTTTTTTTATAGGAGTGTAATGGCACTTTTCACAGTTTGGGTCACCTCGGGTCAGGCAGTTTTACGAATGGAAGAAGTCGGAGTACCTGGAGAGAGCCACCCAGCAGTGGCAAGCAATTGTCAGACTCCCCAACGAACTAACTCAACACAAGCAGGGATAGCATTGGTTGAAGACAAGGGTGCCATTGATGTGCAGTACGCCTTAGTACACAGTGCCACCATGCACCCACCTGGGCAATCAGGATGGAGACCTTGTTCTGCCCAATGACACAATGCAGTTACCCCAGGCAGGGATTGAACCATAGACCTTTAGGTTTGAAGTCCAATGCCATAACCACTGAGCCACTGTGCTCCCATCATCCCTTTGGTCCCAGAAAAGCTCAAACAAAAGAGGTTTGAAAATGAATCATTTAAATTCAAATGGAATGATTGACTGGTTCATCTTACAGTTATCAATATCAAATACATGTAAGTGAAAAGATTGGACAACAAAGATCATGTGTAAGTCATTCACTGAGGTCATAATTTCTCTTTCTATCTTTCTGTGACTATAGCATTTTCTGAATACCAAAACATTATGAACACATACTGTACATTAGTATTTTGCTATCAAGTGGTAGGAATGTTAAATATGCAGCTGATGACTAGACATGTGAAAGACCAAGAAGCCAACACCAAAGTTTCAAAGCAATGAATAACAGATAAACTTTGCATTAAGGGCACACTACAAGATTGCATACCAGCTCCTCATGTTTGCACTGTTCTACCAAGTTGCAGAGCGTGAAGATTTCCATGCAATGGATGGACATTTATTATAAAATCACCCTCTGTGTATTGTATAATTAAATTCAAACAAACAGACTGCATTCAACCTATTCACACAAACACAAAAAAATAAATGACAAGAGAAAACATCATCTGTGCTAACCAGAACTAACAGCTAATTATTCAAATTTTAACACTTTACCTAACATAATGGCCATAACACTGGCACTATTCACAAATATTGCCATTTAATTTACCGAATTTTTTCAATTTTTCCTCAAAAACCTAGCTTATGACCCATCATTGATACAATCTCGTTCCAATGATGAGATCATTTTTGAGGAAAAACATGAAAATTTTAGTCATTCAGTAAATATTTTTGCAAGTGTTGTCTGCAATTCATGTCAGGAAAGGGTTAACCCAATAAGACTCAGATTAATTTTTATGATAATTGCTACCTTATTTTCATGCACACTGCTGCAGATAGCTCAATCATGTTTTAACATCATTGTTGGCTACCTGCACAATGATGTAAAAATACTGCCAAGACAAATGCAGACTACTGGTCGATTTCTCCACGGATAATACCTTTGGGAGCAATTTTTCAAAGCAACATAAAAGCGGGAATTTGTGGCTTTCTGGGGACATAGGGGTTAAATAATTGAACAGCACTTTCTGAAAATACCACTAAACAAGTGACTTTATGTAACAGGTGACTTCAGATCAGAAAATATCAACACTTGAACAGATTATTTTGGCATTGAAGGCTTTGTCTATACTAACTTTAAAAGTCAACTCGATGTCAAAGACAGAGCTTTTTTGAGAGTGTGTAAATAACATTTTAGAGATGTCAATATTTATTTGGTCATAGATTATACTCCATAGTTCAACTTAACCCATTTACCACCACCTTTCCTCTCATAAATTTCCTGTTTAACAAGCACACAGTTAAAATGTTGGATCAATCAGTTGAGGACAAACCACAATCATTTCAATGTTGTTCAGTTTACAAAATGGATAATTTCTCTGCAAAATTACCCTGGCATATCAGTTGTTATTTCACTAAAATACCCAATTTTAATTAAATAGATCAGCTTGAAATGGCATGTAAATGACAACATACATGAGCCACAATACCAAGACTGCTGTAAATGAAACATTTGATCAATTTGACACTTTTTTAAAGTCAGTCATGTTATAAGTTGAAGCAAGCAATTTCAGACAAAAGATATGTAGAATATTAGAGTAGCTTTGAACCTAGAATTTATTTTATCAAATGAACAACAAGGAAAAATTAAAATTATTGGTGTCTTGTCCCTTTAACATTTTCCAACCTGCATTCTGGTTCAGAACATTACTTTGCCTACCCTAGAAGTACATTGAGTTTCAGTTCAATATTAAAATTTTAGACTTCTATATATCATAGTGATGGCCAGCAAGACCAGGTTGCAGTATGGAGCAGTGATTTTAGTGTAAAACATTTTTAACATTTCTAACAATCCTCTTTGTGTTTGTTTCATAATAATATTACACATGTTGAGATTTTAGGATTCTGAGTACTAGCACTATACATTCAGATCATACCTGGTGCTGTTAAAAATATTATCAAAGTATCAAACAATTAGACAAAGTGAGCTAGGGAAATATTAATGGGAAACAATTTTATAAGCTGGACACAGCCACTGAGCTGTGGCAAGTAAATATCATACTATCTGACTTAACCCTTTCACTAATTTAACAGACATATACAGCCAGCACAATTCACAAATATCACCATTCAATTTTTTCAATTTTTGCAACATTGCTGATGACCCCTTATTTGAATGAGCTCAATCAGCTTGTTGCAATGAGGGGTCTTGAGCTATGTTTTTCGAGACAAAATTGGAAATATTTTGTTGTTAAGGCCCCACAAAGTAGATCTTCTGTTTCTGAGGCTATTTTTTGTAAAATTGCATGTGGGCGGGCATTTTTTTATTTTGTTTTTTTATTTTTGTAATTATTTCTTTACCATCAAAAGTTCATGTTCTTGGTTTGTTTTATGTTTTAGCCCTGATAATCTACAAAATGGAATGGGTGGTGGGGTATTTCGGCCCATGAGTGCAAGAAGGATTTGCAATGCTAAAGCACTGCAAAGCCTTGTTGCACTCAAGGGACAGATTTATCAACTTTATTAACTTGGGCAAAATATCAGACAAAATCCATTTAATTTTTATTTTTTTATGTTTGCATTGCTTATAAAAAGAGAGCATGCAACAGCCAAAAGGACAATGTGGGAGGGCCTGAGAAACAGATTTTTAACTTTTTTAGGCCTAAAGAATTGTCATATTCAATTCATGTGAGCTAAGGGAAGCAATAGCCGAGTCCCACTTGAACAAAAGCCATTTTAGTTGAAAGCAATGTGCCATACACAATTTATTTTTGGGAGTTTAATGACACTTTCAACAGCCAGGATTATATCATGAAATGGTTTTACGAGAGAAGGAAATAAAAGTTCATGGAGAGAATCACCAAGCTGTTGTAAGCAACTGTCATACCCTCCAATTTACCAACCCTTCACAATCCGGGCTAGCATTGGTTGAAGGTATGTTTTCCCATTGACATGCAGAACACTTGAACACACTGAACCATCATGTTCCCACTTAGGGAGTTGGGACTGTCTTGCCCAGGGAAACAATGCTGATGATGCAGGTGAGTATCAAACCTACCGACTTTCAATCTAAAGTACAATACTTTAACTGGCTGAGTGCTAGAAGCCATTATCATGGCTCTATAGAAAAGTGCAGAGAGCCACTTTAGTGGCTTTAGACTGTATGCATCGACTTGCTGTTTTCACAGCTGTAGACAAAAAAATGTTTATGCTCAATTTTCTTGTTACAATTTATTGAAGAGAGCCAATTGGCACTCTTTAATAAATTGTAACAAAACAATTATCTGAAAACAAAATCTTGCTAAACTCAGGCTTTTCTTGTTAATAGGATGGCATGTTTGAAAAAAATGCTCATGTTTCAAATCACCTTTGAAAATAACTCTGTACTCTACCAGTTGACCAATGAGCTATGGTGCTCCCATGTCATGCACTTCAGCATATTTCCATTACTATGGTTGCACAAAATGACCTTGGCTCAAATGGTGAAATAGACAGCTTTTTTTGGTGGTGGGGAGAGGCCATAAAATTTTTGACAGAAATTAGAAAATGCAATTGGCAATTCACAGGATTACTGTATGCCCCAAGAATGACACATGCTGATGGATTGCATCCTTAATTTCATGGTTTTGATGCTCCGTGCTTAGCTTTTTCAAATGTCACATGATGGGTGTTTTTAAAATCTTACAACTGCATTGTACCCCTATTTCAAGAAGATACTTAATTTTTTGGAATGGCGAGGCATATTTATTTCTGATCAAGTTGTCCTTGAACTAAATAACCCCCACACAGCTATACCATCTTATTTGATTCCACCGCACAACTCAGCAGTGTTCTGTCTGTGTTATCAGGGCTGTAACATCAGAGAATCAAACAGGTCCTTGGAAACAGTGGCTCACACACCTATCCAGGGTTTTGTTGGAAATTCAGAAATCTGTCAGATTGTTTTCAGATACTATGGTTCATTCAGAAAAAATATAATAATCACATATCAATTAGAACCAAAAATGATTGTCTACATTTTTCACTTTTAAAAGCTTTGTGAAGAGGTAGAACATTCCCTGATTTATAACTCTCGTAGGTATGCCACATGTGGTAAAAGCCACTGCTTCGCAATGCCGATTTCTTTTGGGCATTTTATGGCCGGGATCTTCTGGGTAGCCAGAATGTATATGATAGCTTTATTTAGATCAAACAAATACACAGAGATTTTACCTGATTCAAGACCAGATCCTCAAACCAATATATATCCCCAAAAGAAAATGGCCTTTTTATGCATCAAGTATGAAACAGGAGAAAAAATATCCTATTATTAACTCTTCAATTAACATGAAAAGCAGACAACACTTGCAAATAAATTACTTTAATAACTAAAAGAATTTATGTTTTGCCTTAAAGACATAGCTATGGTTTGGCAGAGTATGTTATGTTTACCCATTCACATAATAAAACAGCAATATCTGTCAACATTATTAAAAAACACTGCCAATCAAATTTTACAATTTTTTAATCAATTTTTACCCCTAAAACATAGCTCATGACTTCTCATGGAATAAGCTTGTTGCCAGCTTGTTGTGTTAGACAAAGGATTAAAAGTGATGTTTTGAGAAAATACCGGTACTTAGAATTATAATATGAGCTATTTTTCATGGACCACAGAGGATGATTGGTAATTGGTCAACCAAGTTGACAAAGTCGGCCTGTGCATACTGTATGCACTTGCCAAGATGTGGAGAAAAAAAGCTTAATTTTTATGTATCTTTAAACGTACAACAACATTAATTCCAAACTTATGTCCAGAAAACTCTGCAAATTGTGTCTTCTCTTCAACATCCCAAACTCTGACACATGGCTGGTGGCCACTCTGAAAAAGAAACAAATGAGAAATTCTGATTCTCGCATGAAATTTACGCCTTGAAAACTGGAAAGAAAAAGCACATAGAGGCACAACCTGATAAGAGCTAGTTCTAGTTATGGTTGCCCAACAGACAACATATGAAAGTAAATGTGTGTTAAACTATGCAACTAGCTGCAGATATAAGTTTGGGATAGACTGACAGATAGAAAGATGGACTGGTGACAGGATGGGCACAAGGACTCAAAGGTAGGTGATAAAAAAGTCTCTAGGAATAATTATCTTTAATATGATGGGTAAGTACATCTTAGATTCTGATTTGTTGCTGAAAAGTTATTGAAGAAAGCCTATTTTTAAAAACACAATTTCTTCCATTTGGATTGAAGAAACTATAAAAAAAATATAATAAAAAAAATATATATAAACAAGACTAACAGTGACTGCATCGCCACTGATGCCCCCAAATTATGACCTTGACCTCCATCAAACAAAAAAGAAATTTGTGTGCGACACATCGTCTCCCCATAAGCAACATGTATGCAAAGTTTCAACAAAATCGAACAAAGCATCTCAGAGTTATGGAGCAGACATGAAAATCTTCCTGACGGACAGACAGATAGAAATGACAACCATTATTTCCACCCAAAATTTTTTCGTCGGGCATAAAATCAGAATAGTTCAAAAACCAACTTCATGGAAAAATTGAATTGTTTTAAAGTCAGACTTGATGTAAAATTTGTCTAGTTATACAAATAGGCCATAAACAATCATTTAAATTTGTTTTGTCAATCACAATTTACAAAATGCAAATGAAAATTTTCCTAAAATAACAAAGTCCATGTTCGATGTAAAATCCAGAAAAAAAATGTAAATCATTCAAAACTGAAAAACAAAGTGTAGGAATGTATTTGGTTCTCTCGAAATGTGATTCCAGCATTTAAGAAAATTACACTCTCTGACCACTGGATACCCTCAGTGACTGTGTCCCATATTTTAAATCTTGAGAGAGTTATGCAGAATTTGGGGTTGATCCTAAATTGAAACATACAATGACTGAGATATATATGTGTAACTCATTTACAAAATTTTTTGCTACATGCACTTTCTTGCACATTTGCTTCAGAGAGTCCTAATATGCTGTCTAAAGTTCTTGAAAAATGCATTCTTGGAAAGGGGCGATTCACTGATACCATGATGTATTGTGATACAATTGTCTGCGATTTTTGTACCTTTACATTTGTTCAAAACCATTAGATCGCGATAGGGGCCTTTGGTCATGACGAGACTGCCCTCGCTACAATAAACAATATTATTCAGTCCAACACAAAATGTACTTTTCAGATTGTAAAAGATATATACAAAATCAATATTGGGCAGGGTTACACAGCATTAGTTTGAAAATCAGTTTGTATAAAAATGAAAAATATTCAAATTTATCAACATTTTATTTACTATTCTTCGTAAAACGCACAGACTGAACATTGCAACAAAGGACTTCCTCACTTTGACATCACATAAGTTCATAAATAGAACTAATCAAATGTTTCACTTGATAAAATCACAGGGAACTTCAGACGAAATGTATGTTACTGAGCAAAACAACAGTTCTATTGGTTGAGAACACAAATTGGGCATGGGTATGTCATACTCTCTTCAGAGCTTCACATCCCGAATTCGTTTTGTATAAATCGAAATTCTCAACTGAAATTTAAATGAAAGTGTCAATGACACTGCAGCTTAACTTAACTGTGTGTAGTGTTTGATGAAAAGTATGATGTTCAATGTTTATGTGAAAGGACTATGAAATAAGACAAGAATTGTGATAACTGAGAATATGTTAATTTCTGTTCCCTACATGCTATGTTTTCAATAAGAATAATTTGAGGTGTAGACTGTACTAAAGAACTGAGGCCTGGGTTGATGTGGGTCTCACAGTCAACCAAAGTTACAAAGTTACAGTAAAATCATTTAAAACAAGCCAAGACCAATACCGGGTCTGGACCTGTGTCGCTGCATGCAACTGAATCAGCAAACAGGAAGTGGCTGCACGGCAGATCTGAAAATTGCATACACGATACAACTGATCATTATCAGGCTCCAGATGAAAAATAAAATCAATCCCTTGCATAGAGGCCGAGAAAAGTCTGACAAAAAATTTCAATGTTCAGTGGGTACAGTAAAACTTCAAAGTATCGGCAAACAGGAAGTGGCTGCATGGCAGATCTGAAAACTGCTTACACGATACAACTCATCATTATGAAGCAGCAGACCAAATATAAAATCAATCCCTTGCATAGAAGCTGAGAAAACCTTGATGGAAAATTTCAATGTTCAGTGGGTACAGTAAGATTTCAAAGTATCGGCAAACAGGAAGTGGCTGCACGGCAGATCTGAAAATTGCTTACACGATACAACTCATCATTATGAAGCAGCAGACCAAATATAAAATCAATCCCTTGCATAGAAGCCGAGAAACTCTTGACGGAAAATTTCAATGTTCAGTGGGTACAGTAAAATTTCAAAGTATCGGCAAACAGGAAGTGGCTGCACGGCAGATCTGAAAATTGCTTACACGATACAACTCATCATTATGAAGCAGCAGACCAAATATAAAATCATTCCCTTTCATAGAAGCCAAGAAAACTTTGACGGAAAAAGTGTTTCGGATGGATGGACGGACGGACGGACAGACTGACGGACAGACTGACGGACTGATGGACGGACTGACGGACGGAGTCGAGCGGTTACTAGACCTGCTTCGCCGATGGCGACGCAGGTAATAAAAACTACCTTTAGAGTGTGGTAGAAGAATTAGGTCTGAGGCCTTGGGCCCTGTATGGCTTTCATGGTTGATCGATCTGAACCAAAATGGGAAATTCATCCGGACATTCATTCAGAAATCCATCTGGACATCACAACACCAAGTCACTTAACCAAGTTGCAAAAATCACCTCGTAAAATATGGCCTGTAGGCTGTGTCAAAGGTTTTAAGAGCAAGGACTCGTGTGGCCAATACCATTGTCCAATATAACCAATTTAGACAAAAATACATGTAGGATGTTCTCATCTAGTCATCAGACCAAGTCATACTACCAAGTTACAATAAAATTGCTTCATAAATACGACCTGTAGACTGTGGTAAATAAAGACTTTATGATTTGAACCCACACAGCTGTCACAGCTGACAGATAATGACCAAACTAGGATGTTCTCATTGTAGACATTATACAAAAAAAAAGGATGCTCCATGTTTATGAAAGGATTATTAAATAAGACAAGAATTGTGACAATTGACAATCCGTTAAGTTCTGTACCTTATAGTTTATGCATTCAGCAAGGATAATAAGAGGTGTAGACTGTGATAAAGGAATTTAGACGAACTCATGCGGCCCTCATGGTTGACCAATCTCAACCAAAACAGGGCTACAGGATGAAATAACTAGATATCATACCAAATCATCCTACAATGTTACCAGGGGTGGCAGAAACTCGATAAAAGTGGAGGGGCACAAATTCACAATGATACTATGGTCCGACCCAGTGTGAAAAAAGGTTACAATCGTATATCAGTAAATGTACCATGACTAGCTATAGTCTCTCGTTTAGATGAATATGCCGCTGTGTGGTCACTGTTCTGTCTGTTTCTTCTACTTCAACCATCTCCCAATCTGAAGGCCAGCCTTCAGGTTGGAAGATAGTTGGAGTAGAAGAAATGGACCGGAGCGACCGAAAGTGGAATTCTTTGGCTAAATATTGTTTGGATTTGCAAATAATGTTACAGGAATGCCTGTACATGGACATATTTGCATGCGCCCATTTTTACCTCATTGTGTAACTGCAAAACATATCTGAGGGAAAAAGTGGAGGGGCACATGCCCCCTGTGCCTCCCTGGCTCTGCCTCCTCTGCAATTTACAATAAAATCTTTTCATAAATATGACCTGTAGATGCTGCTAAAGAAATCTAGGTCAGGTGCCCAAGCAGAATTAACAGCTGACAATCTGGACCAAAATAAGATAGTCTCAACTAGACATCATACTGAGACATCCTACCACGTTGCAATGAATCGCTTCATAAATGTGAACTGTAGACTGTGCTAAACAATTCTTGGTCATGTGCCCGTGTGGCGATCATGGTTGACCGAACATAGCCAAAATAGGACATTCTCATCTAGACATTATCCCTTCATAAATGCAACCTGTAGACTGTGCTACAGGAATCTAGGTCACATGCTCCTGCGGCCATCATGGTTGACCAAACCCAACCAAAATAGGACGTTCTCATCTAGACATTATACAGAGTTATCCTACCAAGTTACAATGAAATCCTTTCATAAATACAATCTGTGGACTGTGCTAAAGGTTTTCGGGTTTCAAACCCACGCAGCCATCACGGTTGACCGATCGCAACCAAAATAGAACATTATCATCTAGACATGACCTCGAACCTGCAATGAAATTTAGTAATGATCAAACAAGAACTACAGGGTGTAGCCTGTGCTAAAGAAATTGCGAACAAACTCACAGACTCATAGACTTCCACACACATGATGGCAATAGCTTATCTTGACTTTGTCAAGTTAAGCTAAAAATAGTTCAATAAATATGAATGCATCAAACCTTTCACCTTCAAAAGATCAAGCTGTTTGACACTCTGAGCTGAAAGGCATTCCAATGTCATTCAACTAAATGTTTACGGTTATGATTCAACATGCCCCAGGTCAAATCGTATTGAGTTGTGGAAATTTTCAAGAGTCTGTCTGTTAAAATGCATAAATATGAAACTTTGATTTGTGATTAAACCGAACAACTGACCAGTCATTCAATTATTTATATTTATTTATTGGTGTTTAAGGTCACATATTTCTGCACAATGGCTAATCATGACCACGACAGTTTTACGGGTGGAGGAAGCCGGAGTACCCGGAGAGAACCACTGAGCAACGGCAAGCAGCTGTCAGCTCCCCAACATACTAACTCCACACAAGCAGGGTTAGCATTGGTTGAAGACAGGTGCACCATCTACATGGAGTACGCCTTAGTACACAGCGTCACCGTGCCCCCACGTGGGCAATGGGGGTGAAGTGTTTTGCCCAAGGACACAACGTGGTTGCTGCAGGTGGGATTCGAACCGAGGACCTCTCGGCTTGCAGCCTGCACCTCTACCAACTGAGCCACCACGCCCCCAGTCAGTCAATCATCAATCAGTCGATCTACAGCTTACTGTGATGACCACCAGCCAATGTCAGAATGTTCATCTGAAGACAGCTGTTCTTACTATCGATTATCAGTTGTTGGAAATGACACAAACAATTTGTTTAAACACCAGTGGACTTGTCTTGATACATAATCATATTGTGACCAGTGTATTGTAATACATATCATGTTGAGACAGATGTGTATCTTCCCATCCCTAATGCATTCAATGCCCCCTGGGTGACCCCAGTAACCTTGACTCCTATTTTAGACCTCTATCTTGGTTCCATGCAATCAGTGTTGGTATCAAGTCAAAATAAAATACCATATCTGGGATATCAGCATGATCCACTTACAAAATGTTTTGGTTTCCCCACAATTTTAATTTCTACAAGAGGCCTCATGGGACCTGAAGCGCTCACCTTGAATAGAACACAATATAAACAGAGTCCAAGAATGAGTCTACATTGAGCAATCCATCTCCGTAGGATACACTGTCAATCCTTGAGTCCCTCAGGAGTGACAAAAATAATCTGGGCATCATGCCTTTTCTTCAGTTGATCATAATGTAAAATGTAGAGCTCCCCTATGAAGCTTGTTGACACAGCCTCTAGAGGGTACTGAATACAAAATTTCTAATTCTTCAGCTACATGGCTAATTCCCGGCTCCCATAGGAAGCCCAAATATTCAGCCAGTCTCTCGGTTTAAACAAAGTTGAATCTATCCTCCCGAGAAATGTTGTATACCGCATATGAAAGCATTGACTGTTGGATCTGAAGAAGACAAATTTTAAAGAAATTTATTCATATTGCACTAAGTTAAAATTTGGGCTTCCATAGCAAGCCCAAATATTAACCTACGGACCCAATTTGAACAAACTTGAATCTAACCCCTCTAGATATGTTGTATACTAAATATGAAAGGATTCTGACTTGTGGATCTGAAGAAGATTTTTAAAGAAATTTCCTCATATTACCCTAAGTTAAAATTTGGGCTATGCTAGAAAGCCCAAATATTCACCCAGAGAACCAATCTGAAAAAACTTAAATCTGACTCTCCTAGAGATGTTGTAAACCAAATATGAAAGGATTCTGACAGGTGAATCTGACGAAGAAGATTTTTGAAGAAATTCCCTCATATTGTACTAAGTTAAATTTCAGGTTCCTATATGGAGCCCAAATATAAACCCAGGCACTCGAATTGAACAAACTTGAATCTGACCCCACTAGAGATGTTGTATACCAAATATGAAAGCATTCCAACTGGTGGATCTGAAGAAGATTTTTAAAGAAATTTCCTCATATTGCACTAAGTTGAAATTTGGGCTACTACAGCGAGCCCAAATATATACCTAGGGACCCAATTTGAACAAACTTGAATCTGAACCCCATAGAGATGTTGTCTACCAAATATGAAAGGATTCCGACTGGTGAATCTGAAAAAGAAAAGAAGATTTTTAAAGAAATTTCCCCATATTGCACTAAGTTAAAATTTGGACTACCATAGCGAGCCCAAATAGATACCTAGGGACCCAACTTGAACAGACTTGAATCTGACTCCTCTAGAGATATTGTATACCAAATATGAAAGCATTCTGACTGGTGGATGTGAAGAAGAAGATTTTCAAAAATTATCCCCCAAATTGAACTAAGTTAAAATTTGGGCTTCCATAAAAAGCCCAAATACCAACTTAGGGACTTGGTTTGAACAATCTTGAATCTGACCCTCATAACAATGATGAATACCAAACATTAAAAGATTCTGACTGGTGGTTCTGAAGAAGAAGATTTTTAAAAAATATTCCCCATATTGCCCCAAGTTAAAAATTCAGGCTCTTGTTTTGAGCCCAAATATGAGCCAATGGGCTTTATTTTAACAAACTTGTATTAGACCCCCCCTATGAATGCTGTATACCGAATATCAAAAGATTCTGACTATTGGTTTTGGAGAAAAGATTTTAAAATTTTTTGCAAATATGCTGACTCAGCATTTTTTCGATGCCCTGTACAGAACAACCTTTCATAAACGACTGCAATTTTTTTTACCATTCAATTCTACTGGTCCTAAGGATGCTTCATACCAAATAACAGCTCTCTGTTCTGTCTGATTTGGGAAATATGGGCGTTTGAAAATATTTCTATTTTTAGCTCTTGGGGTTCCCATGGGGATGCCAGAATTTTATTTTTTTTTGCACGAGTCAAGTACTTATGACCCAATAATACCACAAACCAAATTTGTTTCAATTCGGACCATTGGTTCAGAAAATTATAAACTTAAAGTAATTTGTATATTTTTTATACTTACAAATGGCCCAGACTTAGCTAGTGCTAACTCAGGGTTATCAAGGGCCAAACAAAAATTTTGAACCCGCCAATCCCCCAAATTTGCTTGCAAAACCGAAAATTTCAAGTCCTATCTGGTCCTCCATACTTTTACTCTCCGTGCATATGCAGTCGTCACGAAGTGACCGAAATTAGCGTCAACATCATTCTTTGTAGAAAAGAGTACTGCATAATAACTCAGTGGGGAGGTATGAGTGCGCACTCATGGGAGGGCCATACCCGTCTGGGCCATTGGTAAGTATAAAAAATAGGCCGATTAAATCGTCAGGTGTGTACCCATACGTGCAACTAGTAGAAAGCTGTTATTATCTCAGGACCAATTTTTGAAAGAATTTTCAATTTTCGGGATTGGGGTTAATATCTCAGGATCAAATTATCAGATTTACACCAAAAACTATACAGCATGGCACATCAGCAACCTGAAGATATATATAAAGTAACATGACAATTGGATTGATATTTTTTGAGTTATCTCATGCCAAAGGGAAGAATTCTCAATTTGAAGGATATTAAAGGATAAAGGGTTAATATTTCGGGATCAAATTATCAGATTTACACCAAAAACTATACAGTTCGGCACATCAGTAACCTGAACACAAATATAAAGTAACATGACAATCCAAGCAATACTTTTCAAGTTATCGAATGCCAAAGAAAGGGATACGGACGCTGGACGGACAGACAGACGGACAAAGGATGGACGAACGACGGAAGGCCACCCCGGATGCCGACATTATGTGTACCATACATGGTATGGGTACACATAATAACTTTGATCAATATTTTTGAGTTATCGCATTCCAAAAAACTGATTGGAGTAATTCTTAATCTGATGGATAAAGGGTTGATATCAGAGGATCAAAATAACAGATTTACACCCAAAACTATACAGCTCAGCAGATCAGTAACCTAAACAGAAATTTAAAGTAACAACACAATCTGATTAATATTATTTGAGGTATTGCATGTCAAAATTTTTTATTAATTAAGTGGATCAAGGATTAATACCTCGGGATCAAATGATCAGATTTATATAAAAAACTATACAGCTCGGCAAATCAGTAACCTGAACATCTATATGAAGTAACAAGACAATCAGATTGATATTCTTTGAGTTATCGCATGTCAAAGAAATAGATTGGAAAAATGCACAATTTGATGGATAAAGGGTTAAAATCTCATGATCAAACTACCAGATTTACACCAAAATCTATACAACTCGGCACATCGGAAATGTGACCACACATATGAAGTAACAAGGCAACCTAATCAATATTTTTTAGGTTACCGCATGCCAAAGAAATGGATTGGAGTAATGCTTAATTTGAAGGATAAAGGGTTAGTATCTCAGGATCGAATCGTCAGATTTACATCAAAAACTATACAGCTTGGCACATCAGTTACCTGAACATATCTATCAAGTAACATGGCAATAGGATTGATATTTTTTTAGTTATCGCATGCCAAAGAAATGGATTGGAATAATTCTTAACTGGATGGCTAAAGGGTTAATATATCAGTATTGAATAATCAGCTTGACACCAAAAACTATACAGCTCGGCGCATTAGTAACCTGAACACAAATATAAAGTATCATGACAATCTAAGCAATAGTTTTCAAGTTATCGAATGCCAAAGAAATGGATATGGATGCCGGACAGATGGACGGACGGACACACATACAAATGACTACTTATGTGGCTACAAGTTAGTAAAACAGGATACTTATGTGGTTAAAGTCTGGTAACAGAATCTCTTATTGTGTGTGTGTGTGTGTGGGGGGGGGGGGGGGGGGGGTGGATAAATGTAGAGTAGGGTTAGGGCATTCCGGGGCAGGGTTTAGGGGTGGGGGTCAGTGAAGGGGTGTTAGAGTTGTGTGGCTGGGGTTAGTTTACGGTTAGGATTAGCATAGGGTTAGGGGTGGGTAGGGTTAGGGTCAGTAAAGGTTAGGGTTAGCTGACCCCCCAAAAATTTTCCCCCAAAAAACTTGTTTTATTATGTTGGACATGTGTTTTAGGTTAGCCACCTAACATGTCCATAAACTAGCCACATAAGTAGCCATTTGTAAGAACAGACAAAGGATGGACGAACGACGGAGGGCCACCCCGGATGCCGGCATTATGTGTACCATACATGGTATGCGTACACATAAAAATATACAAATTACTTTAAATTTATAATATTGTTATATTATAACCCAATGGCCCAGACTTAGCTGAATAGTAAAAAGGCGGAGGGCCTAGGACTTCAGAATTAGTAGACCACGATAGTTCCATAGCCTGCAATCCAAGGTGAAAGGAAATTAAATTTAAAAGGAATTACATGTATGTCTCTCTATACAGTAATAGAGAAGACATATCATCAATAAGGAGCCAAATTCAAGTAATTCCATATTCTTAGCATGAAGACTATGCTAATTGGATGTAACAAGTTCCCAATTTTTTAAGGCTAGTCTGGACTAAGCCCCAGAAATTAGAATGGCGTATTTGAGAATGAGAGGCTATCCCCCACAAACATACGCCATATACAATAAAACACAAGCTGTATCCAGGATATAATCTACAGACAAAACAGCTTCACTCATAGTTACATACTTATCAAGCCAGAGGAGAGGTAAAAAAATCTCCTCCCCGCCCCCCTTTTTTTGATGGAATCTTCTTCAAAGACAAAGAGGGGAGTGCTCTGGAATCAGTAAAAGTGGTACCAAATAACCATATATATTCGTCAAACAGGCACCCGGGTATTAATTATTATTAATAAATTGGTGCTTAATGCCATTTGAGAAGCTATGGCTATCGCAGTGATCCCGGTAATTAATATCGCCTGCTTGTAACGTATACCGGAGTCGGCATACGTAGATAGGTCGAAAACCGGTGATATAATATATAACATACACATGTCCAATAGAATCATAATGGACGATCTCTGGAGAGTAAACACACTTTCGAGGTAACCCACAGGCGACCCCATTCAGGTGTACAATAAATTCCAATAAATAACACTCCCAGACGTGTTCTGTCCAATATCTGTGATCCCAGAAATGTGCGAATATACGAGAGTGTGAAGACAAGTTGTATTCGATTGGGTACCGAAATGAATAGAAACCTGGATTTAGAAATGGAATGAGCTATGATTAACAGACTCGTCACGGACAGCCCCCGAAATAATTCATAGTTTCTAAGGTCCATAACATACAATAATGGGTCTGCCTAATAATGCGATTATTATGCACGTGAGCATTGAAATCCTGCATGTAATCATCTGAATATCAGTTAATTGACTAGACAGCCTCCCAGGTACCCCAAGGCTAGCAATTTATTAACGATTAATCATATGCTCGTATATGACATATAGACAAACAACCACAGGAAACCAACCAACTAGAAAGTGGATGTGCCCATGAGGCCGCCATAGAACACGACCCAGCCGCCAATCGTCTTGCCCGGTAATCGCCTCTTAACACATTGGCGGTGTGGGGGGGGGGGGGGGGGGGGGGGGATTCAAAATCATAACGAACCATCTTCACCCGCATTACTTGAATCGTTCTTGTGTTCGTTATCAAATAGTATAGGAACCGCAAGGCTACCTCATGTCTGATCGACTCCATAATGCCACCAAGGGCAGAGAAGGACGTGAAGAACAATACTTCCCCTGATAAAGAAGGTCCT
Source organism: Pictodentalium vernedei (assembly GCA_031216915.1). NCBI lineage: Eukaryota > Metazoa > Mollusca > Scaphopoda > Dentaliida > Dentaliidae > Pictodentalium > Pictodentalium vernedei. The sequence goes on along the minus strand of CM062292.1, from coordinate 233,899,399 downwards.
CTCGTGGAGGAAGCTTCCAGGAAACGTCCCATAACAGACACCTGGGAAGATTGATCCAAGGTTTCTGTGACTACAGAGGTGCTACTATCAGGATTTCGCAATGAGACTGTTTGAACTAAACAGAATCTGCTAAATCAACGGAGTTGGAGGATATACCTATCCTATCATTCCGTTCCACCAAATCAACAGAGCGTCTACTGCATACACTCGATGATCTTGGCATGACACGAACATCGGTAACTGATTGTTCCGGTGTGTCGCAAACAGATCTATCATGAAATGATCCCACTGGTAGCAAATCTGCCTGAATATTCACTTGTTGAGAGTCCGGTCCAATGACAACAGGCGACCTTTCCGAGAGAGCGAGTCTGCTAGTACATTCAGACGACCCAGTATATGACGGACAGAAAGATGAACATGATGATTCATGATGTATAGGAGAATCTTCTCTGTTAATTCGCATAATGGCATTGAATGAGTGTGGCCTTGGTTCCTGATGTAAGCTACTACTGTCGAATTGTCCGACAAAATTTGAACATGGACATCCGCTATTATGTGAATCCAATGTTGTAGCGCTAATAAATTAACATTATCTCTTGATGTTTATGTGCTTCTCTAGGAACCGAGGGTCCCAAAGACCCTGACACCTCAAGTCTGTGGGACTTAGGGTCGCATCCCAACCCGTCTGACTCCCATCCATCATAACCATGAAAGCCGGATCCGGGAGTTGCAGCGGAACTCCCCGAGTTGAGTTAACCACTGAATATCTGCCTAAATCTGAACCCCTGTTTTACTAGGTCCGTTAAAACAATACTGTTTCGAACGAATGCGTCTTCACACTCCAGTTCTGAGTAAAGAATATCTGGAGAGGAAGCGTGCTCAGGATGCTCGTCGGAATAAGATCTGAAGCCTCTCCGCACAGTCCCATCAGTTGCATGAATTCCTTCGCCGTTAATGCATCTGAGTGCAGACAAAAGCGAGCATAACAACTGACAAATTTTGCTCTGGGTAACGGCTGACAAACCAGATTGTTGTGAGTCTCGAAGCTCATTCCCAAGTGAGTGAACGACTTGGACGGAGCCAAATCCAACTTTTTCTCATTTACGATGAAACCGAGACGTCAGAACAAATGAAGCAGACTCTGAACATCATTCTGTAGAATAATTCTGTTGCCGTATCTCTGAAGAATGTTGTCCAAGTTAGCCGACGTTACCGCTGATGAATGAGCTCGGAAGTATGACATTACGGAGTTCATTATACGAGTGAATGCCCAGGGAGCCAGGTTCAGACCAAAGCACACTGCTCTGAACTGATACACCTTCCCTTGTATGGCGAATCACATGTACTTTGTGAATGCCGGATTACCAGCGCATGAAAGTACGCATCCTTAGATCTATGCTTTCCGCATAGTCACTCACTCGAATGTTCGCTCTTACTCCCGAATGGTCCCCACATAGAAGTTTGGAGCCACGATAAGCTTGTTTATCCAGATCAAGTCTATTACTGGTCAGAACGAGCCATCTGGCTTCGATATGAGGAACAGGTGACTGTAAAAACCCTGAGAATCCTGATTCACGGCGATCTCTATTGCTTCCTTTAATATAGAGTCTGTACCTCTGCTAGGAGAGACTCTCTTTTGAAAGGATCTGACGAAAGATCTGACCGATGCAGACCTCTTGTTAGTGGGGGTGCCGCTCGGAATGATAGCCGTAGGCTGTCAGAGACTAAACTTCTCACCCACTGATCTTCCGTGACTGCTGTCCAGTTTTTCGCAAAGATGATACCCTTCCGCCAACTGGCAAGCAAATAGAGGTCTTGAACATCACCAGTATGACCTGCGAGGCTCACTGGAGGAGAAACTACATCCTCCCTGCGAAGAACCTCGTCCTGTTGGCCTAGGGGGGGGGGTCTGACCAATAGTCCCGATCAGACCTACACCCCTTTCCTGAGTAGCTATATTGACAACCTCCAGAGTAATTGCAAGAGGGTTTCTTGTACCCTCGTGAGGAGTTTCCTTTAGACATTTTAGATCTGGAACGTCCTTCTTTACTCTTGTCTGCTGAATCGGGTTGATGAAATGCCGACTTCAATAGCAGATCACTTGACGCTTTCTAAATAGCCTGATCACAGGCTGACAAAAGCTCGTCGTCCAAAATAGTACGTCCGGAGACCAGAGCGACCCTGAGAGAGCTTTTCACCTTGTCATCTATAAGTGATGACGACGCAAGGGCAGCATCACGTCTGATTAACTCCAGATTCGCCACTGTAAGGGCGGAGCTATACGTGGTATACAAATTGCCCTGGAAAGAACTCTAAGAGAGGTACAAATGCCCTCGAATTCCTTCCTGTTGAGACGTTGCGCCATAGCTCTGGTAAGGTGATCAGCATAAGACATTGCTTCCAAATTTGCTCTATTTGATGAAATTGCCGTTGTAACTGTGTCTGAGCAAATAGTGAATGATGCAGGCAAGGATACATCTGGATCCCCGGGCTGCTCATTCGAACGCAGAGGAGCTCTCTGAACATCTTTTCCAACTATTTTTAAATGAACATAGTCCATGAAACGGGATGTTTATGGAAGATGTAGCTAAGAAACTGCCTTTCCTTCTCGCACACGAGAGGTTAAATACAGCGTCGTCTATATGGCCGAAGGCCTGCGTCACCTGCCTAGACTGGACCGGAAATGAAAGGACTTCCTCCTTTGTCTGGATAAAGTCTGCATCCAATAACACCAGTGGTTTTCTTCCTTGTCGTCGCAGCATTCTGATTCATCAGAACAAATTCAGGGTAGTATTGATGGATGAAAGGGAAGAGTAATCCTCTTCCTTATCCCTTTCACCATCCGAGAGAATCAGTTGCGAATCTTGGTCCATTGCATCTGTGTGAACAGATGACTGGACCGACCCAGCACCGTCCAACAGCACAGGTTGTAGGTCTGAGGGAGGCTGCATCTGCACTTGCTGGTATGCTGCGATCAACTGCGCATTCTGCGACAGCAAGTCCGTCATCAAGGCCTGAGGAGCAGCAGTCTTCTGTTTCCTAGCAGCTTGCTGCTCCTGGGACGGTGTGTAGGAAATGGATCTCTTCTCCGAACATCCCAATGATCAAGGCCTCGTCTCCCTAGCTACTGGACGATCCGATTTCACAAGCAAAGAGTAGTTCCTTCTTCGTGCAGCAGGCTGGATATCCGAAGTCGGGTAGCTAGGATGCGGTGTATGCTTTAATAACATAGCAGAGGAAGACTTGATTGAAGCCAACCCCGGTTGCAGACTAGACAGAGCATCCCGAGCAGTGGGCGGACGTATGCTCCATCTTGTGCAAGTTTCCAACCAGAAAACTTCATTTCGGCTTGTGAAACGTAGCGTAGGAAGCCGCGACTGAAGCCATCCCCGGCTGCAGACTAAACAGGGCATTCCGAGTGAAGGCGGACATATGCTCCGGCTCGTGCAAGTTTCTCATAACAACATTTGGCCCAAAATGTCTGTTATTTTAGAGAGGAGGGGCCTCTCCCGCTCGCGGTCTAAAGACCTCACTGAGTACAAGAAACTTGTTGACTTCCTCCCTATTTTCTCCCTATTTCCGTCGTCGCTGGGTGAGCTATTTATATTAAAGTGTACGCTCTACCCAATCCACTTCTTAGACTGCAACGGACTTACCCGGTGTCACAGCACCCACAGACGGAGTACCACTTCACCGGTCGAGTTAGTTGCTTGCAAGAGAGTAAAACCCTTAACAAAAGGTCCTAACTCTTGCAATCATGAGCACTGCAGCTAGCTCTATATGCTCAATGGAGCACGATAACGGTAGCACACTTGGATGGGTGTCAGAATATCATCACAATGTTCATGTTCCTCTGAAATAGAAACTGACAAAATGAATTATAACGCGGTGAGAGGCCTGCCCTCAGAACGTCACCGCCAACAACATAACGCGACACCCGTCTCCAACATTAGCCATTCCAGTGAACACAAGAATGACAAGAGTCCCCAGGAGTGCATCGACTGAAGTCGATATCAGACCTCCAAACTCCACAACAAAATATATATAATTAAGATACATGAATAGATACATGAATAATAGCAATCAAAATTAAATTCAAAATATTTTTTGGAAAAAAAAAAGAAATTTTTGAAAAAAAAAAAGAAATTCGGAAAAAACGCCCAAAGGGAATATTAAGAGACCAAAGGCATCCAGAAAGAGCCTAAGTGTGGACAAAATTCAAATTTTTGGAGCTATACTACCGGAATAATAATCCATGTATCTCACAGTAATTCCACAGTAATAGAATATAAAAACTAGAGGCTCAAGAGAGCCTAAAAACACCCACCTGGACCATGTTGTCCTAAACTGTAAGGGTTATGGGTATGGAGAAAATGTAATCTGAATGAACCATATGACAGATTGGCCAGCAATTTTTTTGTCCAATTGTTTCAACTGCTCAGAAGAAAGCTTCATACCAAATACATAATCTCTTGTCCGTGCAGTTTGGGAAATATTGGACATTTCATTTTTTTTCTATTTTTAGCGCCGGATGTTCCCACGCGAAAAATTTTGGGGGCATGAATTAAGTACTTAGGGTCAACTAATGCCACATATAAAATTTGGTTCAAATCGCTCCACTGGTTCTTGAAATAGAAATTTTCAGGGGAGCTCAAAAGTGAGCCCATCCCTTTGAGAGCCCAAATATGGACCTATCAACTTTCTTTGAACAACTTTTAATCTTGAACACCAGAGGAAGTTTCATACCAAATATCAAAACATTCCCACTTGTGGTTCATGATAAGAAGATTTTTAAAGAATTTCATCATATTTGGGCATAAGACCATGCCCCAAAAGGGCGGAGACCCCCATTTGAACAAAACTAAAACAGAATACCCCCAAGATGATGTGGCCCATATATGTTTCAATTTTGGCCATTGGTTTGTGAGGAGAAGATTGTTTTTCACATTGGCCTCTCAATTCGGGAAATAAAAATTTTGTGTGGGACACAAAATTTGGATCTTCCTGTAGTGAGTTCAAATATTGACCTAGAAACTTTCGTTGGACAAATTGGAATTTTGGGTACCAAAAGAGGCTGCATATCAAATATCAAAGCTCTCTGATCTGTGGTTAAGGAAAACAAGTTGTACAAAAGGAATGCAGGTATTTAGGCATCAGGGATCAGAACCACAGAGACCAAAAATTTTTTAGTGCACTTTTATTGGTGTTTAAGGTCACATATTTCTGCACAATTGCAAATCGTGACCACAACATGGAGATAAAGTCAAGTTTTGTAAATCGTTTATACCCATGTTGCCCATTTTAGAGGACTTCCACCCCAAGCATTGGTGACTGGGTCCTATTTTACCAGTGTGACAGAACTTGTTTACCACAGTAAACAAGCACTGCTGCACTTCCCAGAGTTCCCACGGGGGAGTAAAAGTGTATGTTAACCCTAATAATTTTGGATTCTAAATATAATTTTTTAGTGTTCTGTGATCTGAGAATAAATGAGGAATGGGAAGGCTATGGGTATTGAATTTGTTTCTATTTTTTGCTCCTGGGGTTCTCACTGGGCACAAAAAATGCCCCCTGAACAAACTTGAATCACACCTCCCTAAGAATGATATACACCAAATATCAAAAGATTTTGACTGCTGGATCTGAACACAGAGATTTTTAAAGAATATTCCTCATATTGAACAAAGTTACAATTTGCGTTAACCCTAATAATTTTGGATACTAAATATAATTTTTTAGTGTTCTGTGATTTGAGAATAAATGGGAAATGGGAAGGCTATGGGTATTTGAATTTGTTTCTATTTTTTGCTCCTGGGGTTCCCACTGGGCACAAAAAAATGCCCCCTGAACAAACTTGAATCACACCTCCCTAGGGAGGATATACACCAAATATCAAAAGATTCTGACTGCTGGATCTGAAGAAAGAGATTTTTAAAGAATATTTCTCATATTGAACAAAGTTACAATTTGGGCTCCCAAAGGGAGCCCAAATATGAACCCAGGGACTTGGATTGAACAAACCTGAATCTCCCTTCCCTAAGGATGCTGTATACCAAATATCAAAAGATTCTGACTGTTGGATCTGGAAAAGATTTTTAAAGAATATCTCTCATATTGCACTAATTTGAACATTTGGGCTCCTGTAGAGTGCCCAAATATGGACCCAGGGGTTAAATTTCAACAACCATGTGAATCAATCTTCCACAGATGTTATATGTGAAATATGAAAGCTTTTGGAGCAGAGGTTGGGGAGAAAAAGATTATTTTATATTTTTCCCATTACCTTCAGTGTTAAATAATGCTGACTCAGTCCCGAAACTGTACCTGAGGACAAAACCGATAGTGATTTTTTTTCACCATTCCTTTCTATTGGTCCTAAGGAAGCTTCACACCAAATAAAAAGTTTCAGTGCTGTGCAGTTTTGGAGATATGAGCGTTTGAATTTTTTTCTATTTTTAGCTCCTGAGGTCCCCACGGGGCAGTGGGAAATTTTTTTTTTGCAGGAATCAAGTACTTAGGACCCAATAATACCTCATAGCAAATTTGGTTCAAATTGGCCTCTCGGTTCGGAAAATAGAAATTTTGGGCGGGGCACAAAATGAGGATCCTCCCGTAGCGAGCCCAAATATTGACTGAGAAAATTTCTTTGAACAAACTTGAATCTTGAGTACCAAAGGAGCTTACATACCAAATATCACACCATTCTGACTGGTGGTTCATAAGAAGTAGATTTCAGGAGAAACTGATGCTTTTGGGGCATCACCCCCCACCCCAGTGGGGGCACCAAGTTCATTTTAACAAACTGGAAAGAGGATACCCCCAAAATATTGTATGTCAAACTTGTTTGGGTTTGGGCTAGTGGTTTTGAAGGAGAAGACCGAGTCGCAAAAGTTAACGGACAGCAGACGACAAGTGATGGCAAAAGCTCACACTGACTTTCAGTCAGGTGAGCTAAAAAACTACCTATACATGAGGACATTGTCAATGTAAACAACGTCAATGTAAACAAGACATCAGGCACACAAAAAGGCCCAAAGTCAGAAAACAATTTAATGCTACCAGATGCAAAGCTAGATCTATACGAAGAAGAAACGATACATCAGATAGAAGATGCAAGACTAAACGACCTAACACCCCTACGGTGAGGACGTAACTGTGGGGGAAAAAAACAGAATTCTATTCTGTAATAAATGTTAAACTCCCAAGAAATTTAATAAAAAATTTCAATAAAAATTAGACAAAAAGCTTGAGAGTTCAACAAGAAGGGTTCATGGAAGGACAGGGAAGGAATACTTAACAAACAATGGAATAATCATTAACAAAAATGACATCAGGCGTATGTCCCAAAATTGGGAAACATGAAATAATTTTATAATTATAAAGTTACAGCTCTGAACGTCAAAAACCACTGTTGAACAATTCCATCATCCAATAACAGCCTTGGATCCACCTATTCTTGCATTGATTTGTGTCTGGCATCATCAAAAAAGGAGATTTTAAAGCACAAATGTCATTTCATTGTTGATGACTTTAGGGCCAAACAAAGAATGATGTTGGCACTAATTTCGGTGACTTCCTGGCGACTGCGCATGCGTGGAGAGTAAAAGTATGGAGGACCAGATAGGACTTTTAATTTTTGGTTTTGCAAGCAAATTTTGGGGATTGGGGGTTCAAAATTTGTGTTTGGCCCTTGATAACTTTGAGTTAGCACCAGCTAAGTCTGGGCCATTGGGTTCTAGTATAAAAATACAGAAATTTTGGGTGGGGCCAAAAAACCTTACCCCTCCCATTACAAAGCCAAATATTGCTTCACGAACTTCGTTTGAACAAACTTGATTCTACACCTCAAAAGGAAGCTGCATAACAAATATTAAGTCATTGTACCCACTGGTTCAAGAGAAGATTTTAAAAAATATTTTGGAGCATTTTCCCCAACCCCCTCCCTACCGGGGTGGGCAAGTTGTGTTGAACAATGAAAGTGTCAATGACACTGTAGCTTAACTTGAATGTGTGTTGTGTTGGATGAAAAGGATAATGTTCAATGTCTATGAAAGGATTATGAAATACGACAAGAATTTTGATAATTGAGAACATGTTAATTTCTGTTCCCTGCATGCTATGTTTTCAATAAAAATAATTTGCGGTGTAGACTGTACTAAAGAACTGAGGTGTGGGTTAATATGGCCCTCACAGTTAACGTATGTCAACCAAAGTTACCAATTTACAGTGAAACTATTCCAAAATGAGTCAGGTTTTCGGGCTTCGGGTCTGTGTAGCCATCACGGTTGACCCATCGCAACAAAAATGGGACGTTCTCATCTAAACATTATATGGAGTCATCCTACCAAGTTACAATGAAATCTCTCCATAAATACAACCTGAAGACTGTGCTAAAAGTTTTTGGGTTTCAGACTTGGGCAGCCGTTATGGTTGACAGATCATGACCAAAAGGGGACATTCTCATCCAGACATTATACAGAGTCATCCTACCAAGTTACAATGAAATCCCTTCATAAATACAACCTGTAGACTGTGCTAAAGGTTTTTGGGTTTTGAACTCGAGCAGCCTTGACCGATGGCGACCAAAATGGGACGTTCTCATCTAGACATGACCTCAAACCAGCAGCATATGAAATTTTGTGATGATCGGAGAAGAACTACGGGGTGTAGCCTGTGCTAAAGGAAAATGTGAACAGACTCACAGACTAACAGACTTCCGCACGCGTGATGGCAATAGCTTATCTTGACCTTGTCAAGTTAAGCTAATAAGTAGTATTCTCCAGGCCTTTAAGGACATTTTCAAAATCTATGACAAAAATAAATGAAAGTGTCAATGACACTGTAGGTTAACTTGTCTGTGTGTTGTGTTTGATAAAAAGGATAATGTTCAATGTTTATGAAATAAGTCAAGAATTGTGATAATTGGGAATATGTTCCCTGTATGCTACGTTTTTGATAAAAATAATATGAGGTGTAGACTGTATTAAAGAATTGAGGGGTGGGTTAATGTGGCCCTCACTGTTAATGTATGTGGCCCTCACAGTTAATGTATGTCAACGAGAGTTACCAAGTTAGAGTGAAATTATTCCAAAATGAGTCATCCTATCAAGTTACAATGAAATCCCTTCATAAATACGGCCTGTAGACTGTGCTAAAGGTTTTCAGGCTTGACCGATCGCAACCAAAAGGGGATGTCCTTACCTCGACATTATACTGAGTCATCCTATCAGATTACAATGAAATCCCTTCAAAAATACGACCTGTAGACCATGCTAAAGTTTTTCTGGTTTTGGGCTCTTGCAGCCATCATGGTAGAATGATCGCGACCAAAAGGGGTCGTTCTCATCTGGGCATTATCGGGAGTAATCCTACCAAGTTACAATGAAATATCTTCATAAATATGACCTGTAGACTGTGCTAAAGGTTTTCGGGCTTCGGGCCCCTGTAGCCATCACAGTTGACCAATCATGACCAAAAGGGGACGTTATCATCTGACATTATATGGAGTCAACCTACAAAGTTACAATGAAATCCCTCCATAAATACGACCTATAGACTATGCTAAAGGTTTTTGGATTTTGGGCTTGAGCAGCCATCACGGCTGAATGATCGCGACAAAAAGGGGACGTTCTCATCAAGACATTATTTGGAGTCATCCTACCAAGTTACAAGGAAATCCTTTCATAAATATGACCTGTAGACTGTGCTAAAGGTTTTTGGACTTCGGACCCCTATAGCCGTCACAGCTGACCAATCGCAACCAAAAGGGGACATTCTCATCTAGACATTATATGAAGTCAACCTACCAAGTTACAATAAAATCCCTCTATAAATACGACATGCAGACTGAGCTAAAGGTTTTCAGGCTCGGGCAGTCATAGTTGATAGATCGCGACCAAATGGGGAAGTTCTCTTCTTGACATCATACGGAGTCATCCTACCAAGTTACAATAAAATCCCTCCATATTAAATATGACCTGCAGACTATGCAAAAAGTTTTTTGGTTTCTGGCTTTGGCAGCCGTTACAGTTGACAGATCATGACCAAAAGGAGACGTTCTCATCTAGATATTATACAGAGGCATCCTACCAAGTTACAATGAAATCCCTTCAAAAATACAACCTGTAGACTGTGCTAAAGGTTTTCGGCTTTCAGGCTCGGGTAGCCATCATGGTTGACCGATCATGACCAAAAGGGGACGTTCTCAACTAGACATGACCCCAAACCCGCAAATGAAATTTTGTAATGATCGGACAAGAACTACAGGGTGTAGGCTGTGCTAAAGGAAATTGTGAACAGACTCACAGACTAACAGACTTCCGCACGCATGATGGCAATAGCTTATATTGACTTTGTCAAGTTAAGCTAAAAATGCAATGCCCCTTCGGGACCATCACTCTCACAAACTTTCACTTGAATTGGCCCAGTGGTTTTGGAGGAGAAGACCAAAACATGGTGTTGACGGACGACGGACACCAGATGACGGACGATGGACAGAGAGCGATGAGATTAGCTCAGCTTGACTTTGTCAAGGTGAGCTAAAAACTCATCAATAAACTGCAAATTTTCAGAGCTTTTGAAAAATGTATTTGATGACCCATAAATGACCTCAGTTATCTTGATCCTATTTTCAACCTCCATCGAGTTTTGATACATTTGGTGCTGGCTCCAAATCAGTATGTCATATCGTAACATTTAAGTTTGACCAACTCATCAAATTTTCTGCATCCCCCACATTCTTTATCATTAAAATTAAATAGGTTCAGCAATGCATTTCAAGGTCACAAAATACAATTCCTAAAGTTTTTTAAAAATGCCCTCAAAGATCCCTGGAAGCCCCAGGTGACGTTTACCCATATTTTGAACCTCTATCAAGTTTTTCTGTATTTATTTAGGGTGTTTGTGGTCACTGGCAGCATCTATGGCTACATTATGTGCGTAGGTCAAGTAGGAAGTGAAGTTTTGCCTCTCGTTTATACCTATGCTGTGCATTTATAAGAACTTCCACTCTAGGCATTGGTTACTGAGTTCCAGTAAAAGAGAACTTACTTTCCACAGTGAATAAGCAGTGCTTCGCTTCCTGGGGTTCCCACAAGGTATGTGTGTGGGTGGGGGGGGGGGGGGGGGGGGGCTAATGTATATAGTACTGGTTCAAAGGTGATATGTCACGAAATATAGGTAGCCACTTATAAATGTTTTGCTGTGCCCACCTTTTTTAGCACTAAAATTCATACTTGAGGTTCAGAGATGCTTAAAAGGGTCATAAAATGTGATTTCCAGTTTCTGAAACATGCAGTGGATGACCCCAGGGTGACCCAAGTGACCTTAACTCCTATTTAAAACATGTCCAAAGTGCAAAAGTAGTTTGCTTGAAACACATCCAAAGTGCTGAAGTAATTTGCTTCAAATGTGATCATGTCAATCTTAACTCTTAACCTACCAAATTATTTTTTCATCACATCCAGTCATGGAAAAATGGAAACAAATGAAGCCCAGAAACCATTCATAAAATGACTGATTCACTTTACAAGGTTGTATTTTGTTTATCATAGACAGAGACAGGATTATGTCTATTCTAGAGACAAGATTATTGCTTTCCCATTGGAAATATCTGCCAACAGCATGTAAAGAGTCAACAATACTGTTTGCTGAAACAATGAATTATAGGAATTTTTATAGCATCTTACCTCTCCTGAAACCAAGTATTTTCCATCACTTGAGAAGGACAAACATGTTACTGTTTTCTTACTGAAGATATGACTCTGCTTATTCTTGGAATTGAGAAGTACAATGACACATCTAAAAAAAGAAAAGAAAAATAGAAACAAGTGTACTTATTTCTTTCTTTATTGGTTTAAAGTCACTTTCAGCATCTATGGCTATATCAAACATACACAAGTATGAAGTCAAATTTTGCCAATCGTTTATACCTACACTTTGGAGGACTCCCCATGCGTCAATTACCAGGTCTATTTTAACAGTGAAACACAACTTGTTTAAACAAGCACTGCTCCACTTCTGGATTGTTTTAATCATAGTACTGTGGAGTCCATTTAATTGGATATCTCTTAATTGAATAACCCTGTTAACTGAATATGATTTCCCAACACAAAACCATTTACCATACCTCCAGTACAAATTTAACCTGTTAATTGAATATAGATTATAGAGTAAACTCCTGTTAATTGAATAAAAAAAATGTGTACCTGTCGAGAAATTACCCTGACTCTCCCCAGTTTTTCTTTGCTTATAGACCTATTGGGCCTCATACATCCAATATGTGCATTTATTCTATTGTATCTTGTTTGACAGAGCTCATGGAGCTCTGTCAAACAAGATATAATAGAATAAATGCAAAGTTTATCTCTAGAATACAGGAAAGTGATACAATACCTGTTAATTGAATAATTTTCATTGGCAAACTGGCTATTTCAATTAACAGGGTTCCACTGTACTGTATCTCAAAGGGTTATCATGTATATCAGAACTTCTCCACAGAGATGTTAACACAAAAATTAAAGCATTATTCTAAGAGTTTGTAATAATTATTATTTGCCGTGGCTCATCAACTGTCAATTGAAACACTTGAGTTGAAGAGGATGTCTTTTTAAGATGCATCAAATGCCTGTTTTAATTACCAAAGAAAATTCTCTGCACAGCTATTTTCTTGTAGATGCAATTAAGTAACTCACAAACTCAAACGTTATTAACATCATCCTTTCCAGCATTGAAATTAACCCATCAGTGAATATATTTTGCTGGAGATGCTTTTGGTTAAAATTTTCTACCAAATTTTTTATCCTTAAGTAGAGGTGTGACTGTCCCAGATGGGCCTGTCCATACCTCCTGCCGCCATGATTATTCTAAGATGAAAAGGGGTATAACTGTGGCAAAAAAGTCCGATCAAAATGATAATCGCAAGTGCACAGGTTCCCGCAGTAGTGAACATCCATACCAAGTTTCAAAGGAACTGATAAACAATCTCTGGACAAAATTCAGGCCTATGCAGCTGCTATTTCAAGTCGAAAATGGGAGTAATTCTGGCAAAAATAATCCAAAAAGAACTATAATCGCAGGTACACAGGTTCCCATAGTGGTGAACATTCATACCATGTTTCAAGCAGATGGGGCCATAAACGACTTGAGAAAATATCCAGACAAAATTATGTCTACGGATGGACGAACAGACAGACAACTCATCGCGGAGGGAAAAAAACACCTTCATTAAGTGGTAGAGTGCTGAATAATTGTTGAACATCAAAATTTGTTGACATATCTTTGCCTTGTTATAATTTATGGGAGAGTTCCTATTGGCACTCTCACATAAATTATTACAAGTTAAATCCATTACAAACTAAATAGCTTCTATTCTAAGATAAGACCGTACTGACCCAAGTACAAGCCCATAATTGAAAATAAGCCCACCTACCAGGTTTTCAGAGTTCAGTTTCAGGGTTCCCATCCTTGTAAATAAGCCCAGACCCTGACTTTGTAATGATAACATCGATGAAATCCATGCTGGTACATGTACATGTAAGTTGTTACACTGAAAAAGAACCCCTTACCCAATGCACAGAATATCAAAATTTGTTATTTTAATTATTATTTTTTTAAAGATTTCAAAACATTTCAACAAAACGATATCATATATAATGTGACACCCCCTCATTGGAATGAGCTTGACAAGCTCCCTCCAATGAGGGTCTCGATATTGTTTTGTTGAAATTGTTTTAAATTATGCAGATACATGTGGGAGATTCATTAGGTAAAGAGTTCATGCATCTTTGTTATGGGACTGACTGAGTCACCTAACTTTGTGTAAACTCTGTGGCCAAATTCTCCTGCAGGCCTGACCCCTCGAAAATAAGCCCACCCATATACTTTTGCCCTCTTTTACTTCACACACACCGTGGACTTATTCCTGGGTGAGTACAGTATGAAGCACATTTACAGAATATGAAGCCTTTAGGTTGTGATACCTGCACTTCAGATTTCTTTATTTATTGGTGTTTAAGATCACATATTTCTGCACAATGGCTAATCATGACCATGACAGTTCTATGGGTGGAGGAAGCCGGAGTACCCGGAGAGAACCACTGAGCAATGGCAAGCAACTGTCAGCTCCCTAACATACTAACTCCACTCAAGCAGGGTTAGCATTGGTTGAATACAATTGCTCCATCGACGTGCAGTACATCTTAGTACAAAATGCCACTGTGCTCCCACGTGGGCAATGGGGGTAAAGTGTCTTACCCAAGTACACAACGCGGTTGCCGCACCTGGGATTCGAACCGAGGACCTCTCGACTTGCAGCCTGCACCTCTACCTACTGAGCCACTGCGCCCCCACACTTCAGAATGGAGAACAAATATGGACTTCCAGCACTCGATCAGTTAAGTGGGTAGACATGTCATGGTGAATAATGAAACCAGAACAATTTTTTTATGGTTGTTACTGAACATAATTTGTGAGCAAGGGCTGCAAAATATTTGAAACAGTTAAAACACATGAGCATCAAAGAAGACAGCATCAAAGAAGACGCCAGTATCAAATTGGAGTATCTGATCAAACCACAGAAAATAATAAATATCACTGCTTCAAGTATACAGTACACACATGTCAAGTGAATTTAGTGCATTCTTCTAAAATATGTCATTTGTTACAAGTTTCTATCTCAAAAAAACTTTTAATTTTACTTCTCTTTTTTCTAGATATCACTTAATCAGTAATGTTATGAAGAGTAATAAACTTGGAACAATTAGTTTTTTTTTTATTGTGGGGGAAGGGGGTGGGGGGTGCTTGGTCTGAATTGGTGAGCGATGCTGTTGAGTCAATTAGCTCTTAACCTACTCTGAAACACTGACTATTTCCTTCTGGGATTTTTCATAAAATCAAGTCATGGCTGCTTCAAGACAGCCATGACTTGATTTGATGAAGAATTAAATTGGGTCTGGCATATAAGAATCACTTATGAAAGGACTATATATTTATTGGTGTTTAAGGTCACATATTTCGGCATAATAGCTAACTATGACCACGGCAACATGGATATAAAGTAAAGTCCAGCCAATCATTTATACCCATGTTGCCCATTTTAGAGGACTTCCACCTCAGGCATTTGTTACCGGGTTCTATTTTACCAGTAAAACAGAGCTTGGTTACTACAGTAAACAAGCACTGCCTCATTTCCTGTGGATCCCATGGGGAGATGAAAAGGACTACTCCTATTTAAGGGGTATATTTTATTAACAAGAGCAAGGAAACCTCCACCACTTGGTAAAGTAGGGTTTTTTGTACTGGATGCAAAAATCTATCACAAAACAGGAAGAGTTAGTTGACAAGTGTATCAACAACAATATATAAAGTTGGGTAAATAGGTCATGGAAAATAAAAGAAATGTCACTACTACAACTCCATGACTGTCAAACAAAATATGGTGCAGTCCACTTTACGGACTATCTCTTAATTGAATATTGCATCAATTGCATATAACTTCCAAACCCCAAACCATTTACCATACCATCAGTACAAATTTTACATGTTAAATACATACAGATCATAGAGAAAACTTGAGTTAACTGAATAAAAAGTCTGGTAATTTGTCATGAAATTACTGTGACAATCACTGAATTTCCCTTGTTTATAGAACTACATGGCGTCAATACATGCAATATAGGTATTTAATCTATAATAAAACAGAGCTCATTGAGCTCTGTCAAACAAGATATAACCAAATAAATGCACTGTTTATCTACAGAAAATAGTAAAATGACCAAATCCCTATTTTAATTAAATAATCTCATAACTGGTAGAGTGCTGAATTATTTTTAGTTGTCCAAATTTGTTCACAAGTCTTTGCCATGTTACAATCTATGGGAGAGTGCCTATAAATTGTGATAATGAAAGTCCATATAGACTAAATAGTTTAGATTCAAGGATAATAATATCAAGGATGTCCACATAGTTTGAACCCTTTGAGTTGCAGTACCTGCACTTTAGAGTTAACTGAATATTTTTCAATGGTAAAGTGCCTATTTAATTAACAGGGGCCCCTGCATAATAGAATAAATATTCAATTAATCACCATTATGAGAGAAAATGACCAAATTCTGGTTAATGGAATACTCTTCACAGACAAGTGGCATTTCATTTTTTTTTATTATTATTAAGGTTTAACGACACATTACCAGCCATGGCTAACCCTGTCCATAACATGGATAAAGTTTAGTGAATCGTTTATGCCCATACTGCCCATTTTAGAGGACCCCAAGCATTGGTGAATGGGTCCTATTTTATCAATAAACAGAGCTTGCTTACCAGAGTAACAAGAAGGGCTTCACTCCCCAGCATTCCCAATGGGGGGGGGGGGGGGGGAGGGGAGGGAGGGGATGCTTATATTGAATATACATTGAGGCTGAATAGGTCTATACATGTGGGGAGTTTAGAGGTTGTCAATGTCCTTCGATATATCATAAGATTTTTTTTTTTTAACTGACAGAAGTTACTCTATAACCTACATGCAATTAATAGATCAAGTTTGTAAATAAAGTATTGTAAATGGTTTGGTGTTGGAAAGTTATATGCAATTAATAAAGTTAAACAATTACAGAGTAAAACAATTGAAAAATATCCAATCAAGTGGGCTGTAATAGTACATGTAGTCCACTTTGCCCATACTGTATCCGAGATCAGTGAATACCAACACTGATTGTTGGGTTCTCGACTTTCTTCTGAACAGGTAAATAAGAATACATATATGGATATCCAACTACTAAACTGCCTGGCAAGTATGCAATCCCTGTGTTTTTCTAGAATAAGTTTAACAGAACAACTATGTCAGTAAAAACGGAATTCAAGATTGAAAAATCTTTAATGGAAGTATGCAATTTATTTACAAAACTCTACCATATGAAATTAATTAAGCAGAAGGAAGGTTAACTGTTTACCCAATGCACATGACATCAAAATTTAATATTTTAAAAGTTATTTTTTTCGTTTTTAAAAAAAATTTCAACACCACCATATCATGTGATCCCTCAATGGAATGAGCTCACTCCAATGGGAGGGGGGGTCACATGATACGGTTTTCTTGCCATTTTTTTAAAAATAGAGATTTTTTTTCAAGTGCTCAATTTGCATATTATGTGGGTGGATGAGGTCAATTCGTTTGTTAAAGGACTAAAGAATACCTTTCAGGTGTTAACAATTGGCAATATTTTATATTCCAAAGCACACATTTTGAAACAGCAAAGAATAAACTTGAACACGACAAGTGTGACATGACACAAGTCAAGTACTTCCACAAACAACTTGAAACTTTTATTGCTATAAAAAACACCAATTAGGGTTTTTGTGTCATGCTTCTCACTCAGTTTATGCCCAGGTGATATAAAGTTTCATTTAAACTTCTCAGAGTTTTTGTTTTACAACACATTTCTCATCAAGTGGTAAGAAAGTCTACTTATCTGAAAGACTAATTCCAATTTTTGCTTAAAACCCTGGGTCCTGAAATAGGTGATCTGATATGAAGTTGTTATCTCTAAACTTTATATCATGATGTCTGATCTTTACCCAAGCAAACAATATCAAAATTTGTTGTTAGGCTTTTCCCTCTGGAAAAGACTATTGTTCTACGGATTATTATTATTTTTTTTTTTTTTGGGGGGGGGGGGGGGGGGGGGGGGGGGGGGGGGGGGGGAGAGGGGGGTTCACACATTTTTGTCCGTACCATTCAGAAGCCATTTTCGAACCGATTTTCACACAATTTGGCACACGCATAGAGGGGCAAAAAATCTAAAAATGTACCGAAACAGAATTTTCGATTTAACCCTTATTTTGCCAGAATTGGCAAAAAACTGCCAAAATTGGGGTTTATCGGCACTTTCTCGAAACACGTCTTATAGATTTCTTTTAAACATTCATCATTGCTAGACCTGCCCATGGCACGACCTTTGGTACACACGACATATTAGGTGATGCATATGGTAACCCTCCACAGGCTGCCAAACATCAAAATTTTGATGAAATGGGCCGGTTTCAGACCCTCACAGCACCCAAACGATACCCGAGAGGTAAACATAACTTCCTTTATTGGAAGTGGAATTCACCGAGGATCATTTTTGTAAGTAATAAGGGTGTTCAAAAAACCAAGCGTTAACCCGTTTTGGGCTGGTTAAACAGCACCCATAAAGCTCAAAAATTCATGTTTTTCATGGATTTCTCTAAACGAGTCTTGTAGATTTTCAAGAAAAATTTGTCACTCCCAGGCCTTGGGGTGACAATAGAAGTTACATGGACAAAATACTGCGGTGAACATTTGTTAACCCTCCACGGGGTGCTAAAAGTCTAAATTGTGAATAAAAGGGCTGTTTTTGGACGCCAACAGCACCCAATGGGTACGCCACAAAGAAAAGTGCCTTCCTTTATCGAGCGCACAGTCTTTACGCAAACATTTTTGTAAGTAGTAAGAATATTCAAAAGTCGAAGTCTTAACCCCTTTTGGACAGGCTAAAGAGAGAGACCCCTTAAAATCTTAAAATTCCCATTTTCTGTGGATTTCTCTAAAAACATCCTATAGGTTTTCAAGAAAAATTGACTACTCGCAGGTCTTTGTGTGATATTACAAGTTGCATGGACAAAATATTCCGGTGAGCATTTGTTAACCCTCTAGAGATGGCCAAGCATCGTAATTTTGTTGAAATGGGCTGTTTTCGGACACGCACAACATCCAATGTGTACCTGAGAGACAAACATAATCTCCTTTGGTGGAAGTGGAATTCATCGAGGGGGTTTATCGGCACTTTCTCGAAACATATCTTGTAGATTTTTTTTATACATTCGTCATTGCTAGACAAGGCTAGGCTGCATGTTGAAAATATTGATTGGCCCAACCCCAAATAATGAATATGGACTCTTCTAATTGCTGCCATTGAACTGGCATGGAAGATACCAATAGAGTTCAAAGGGTTAATGAGTAGTGTGACATAATGTTGGAAAAGGCTCAGAGAGTTCAACTGTGTGTCACAAATACTGAGTCAAAAAAGAAAGATTAATAAACTTTGAGGAGCAATTTTTTTTAGTATTGTCGACTCCAATCCCAAACAAATTATTGTAAATTCATATTTCGAGTCTAGCTATATAAATTTGCATAATTTCATGTTCTTACTGTTGCCGAGCGTCACATCAGGACGTCGCAATTCAGACATGGGGTGAAATGAAAAGTTCACACATGCAGTCAATAGCGTGTATGTCCACCGTTTGCCTCCTGGATGGCAAGACATCGATGGCGCATTGACCTGAAAGTCTCTGGATGTCACCCTGCGGTACTGCATTCCACTCCTGCCTAAGAACATTACGTAAATCGCCCAACGTCTGAAGATCATGAAGTCCGTACCTGACGGTCCAATTGATCCCTAAGATGCTCGATTGGTGACAAATCTGGCGAAAGTGGGGGCCAGGGAAGAATTTGATGCTCTGCTCCTCAAGAAAGTCATGACAGATATGTGCCACGTGACATCGGGCATTGTCTTGCTGGAATAACTGCAATCCGACGTAAGCGTTGACCAACGGGACAGCAACAGCATTAAGAATTTCGTCCCTATATCGCTGTTCATTCAGATTACCATCGATGAAGATCAACTGCGTTCGATGGTGCCAGGAAATTCCTGCCCAAGTCAATACACTAACACTGCCAAAACGGTTGCATTCCCGCACGCAAGAATCAGAAAACTGTCCTCCTCGTCGATGATACACTCTTGCCCTACCATCAGCACGCCATAGACAAAATCGTGATTCATCACTAAAAAGAACTGTACTCCAAAGCTGCTGAGTCCAGCGAACACGCTGACATACACATTCCATTCTGAAGGTACGATGATGTTGGGTAAGGATTGGTCCATGGTATGGATGCCTACTTCGAATGCTGTGTTCAGCGAATGTGTTGTGGACAGTTTGTGCACTGATTCTATTGTTAGTTCTACCAAGAGTAATTGCTACTGCCCTCGTCGCCAGAAGAAGCGATACCGCAAATGAGACATCCTGATGTGTCGGTCTTGTGCAGGGGTCATAACTCTTGCTCGACCTGAATGCAGTCAGTCGGCAGTAGATCCAGTGGTTCTATACCTTCCAACGAGACGGTAAATAGTGGCCACAGTGACTCCGAACTCAGCAGCGAGCTCATCTGGAGGTATCCCAGCCTCATGCATACCAATGGCACACAGCCTCTGATTTTCGGTTAACCTTGGCATTTTTTAAAATGTCGGAAGACAAAAACTAGCGTGTTTTCTCAATAACCTTGGCTCTCTAGCACAACATAACACAAAGAAAATCGTCAGCCACCCATTCAATTTGACATTCTCGGGTAGCAAGCACTATTTTGAAATCCAAAGTAAAATTGTATACGGTTTGGTGGACAACAACAACATGTCATTAAACTCTTTGCACGACTTCTTGTCCACAAACATGCAACATTACAACTATTATATTTCATCCTTTATGCTATTTTTTCACATTTGTTTCTATTATACTTTGTTTTTTGACTCAGTATATATAGCACCATTTTATCAAATGAAACCAGAGGCTCAAGTGAACCTAAAACGAGCATCTGGCTCAAATTGTCAAAAGAGATACGTGTATCAATAAGTGACCGGCATACAGAGCCCAAACATTAACCCAGGGACTCGTTTTGAACAAACTTGAATCTGACACCCCTCAGGGATGTCACACAGCAAATATGAAAAGATTCTAACTGGTGGGTCCGAAGAAGATTTTTCAAGAAATTTTCTCACATTGCACGGAGTTAAACTATGGGCCCCAATAAAGAGCCCAAATATTAATCCAAGGGCCCAATTTGAACAAACTTGAATCCGCCCCCCCCCCCCCCCCCCCCCCCAAGAGATGTTGTATACCAAATATGAAACAATTCCGACTGGTGGACCTAAAGAAAAAGATTTTAAAAGAAATTTTCTCATACTGCACTAAGTTAAACTTTGGGCTCCAATATCAACCCAGGGATCTGATTTGAACAAACTTGAATCTGACCTCCCCCCCCCCCCTCCCCCGAGATGTTGTATACCAAATATCAAAAGAATCTGACTGGTGGATCTGAAGAAGATTTTTAAAGATTATTTCCCATACTGCACTAAGTTGATATTTGGCCTCTCATGCAAGCCAGAAAATAAGCAGACTGTCATCTGCAAAATGAGGTCCCCAGAGGGTGAATTTAGTGATGCTACCCTGCACAGCAGGGTAACATCACTAAATTTACCCTCTGTGAACCTCAATCTGAATCAGGGTCTCAAAACTAAACAGAAAGAGGTACAAAGAGGATAAATTGCCCCACAAACAAACTTGAATCTGACACCCCTAGAGATGTATACCAAATATCAAAAGAATCGGACTGTTGGATCTGAAGAAGAAGATTTTTAAATCTTATTCCCTATATTCCCTAAATTAATTATTTGGACTCCTGTATTGAGCCCAAATATTAACCGAGGGGTTTAATTTGAACACACTTATAGCTGACTCCTGCATGGAGGCTGTATTCCATTTATCGAAAGATTCTGATTAGTGTTTTCAAAGAAAAAATTTTTTCTTCAATTTTTGCAAATATGCTGACTCAGAATTTTTTTGATCTCCCGTAGAGCACAGCCCGACACAACCGATGGCAATTTTTTTTTACGATTCCATTCTACTGGTCCTAAGGATACTTCATACAAAATAACAGTTCTCTGTTCCATGTTGTTTGGGAAATATGGGCGTTTTAATTTTTTCTACTTTTAGCCCTTGGAGTCCCCAAGGGGCTGTAAAAATAAGACTCACTTATACATGCCAAATTTGGTTCAAATCGACCCACCGGTTCTTGAAATACAAATTTGGACAGAGCCGAAAATGGATATGCTCCAACAGATTATTACCACAGTAAACAAGCTCTGCTTCAATGCCTGGAGGGGTTCCCTTGGGGGTGGGGGGGGGGGGGGGCACATGGCTATACAGACAAATGGACACACTGACTCACAGATGTACAAACACATGGACTCACAGAGTCTCCCATGCATGCTTGTTTGTTTGTTTATTGGGTTTAATGACACATTCATCAGCCTGGGTCTTACCATGTTAGACAATTTTACAGGTTGAAGATGCCACAGTACCTGAAGAAAACAAACGAATGGGCAGTGGTGAGCAACTGTCAGACTCTCCGACCTGCTTACCCAGCACATGCAGAGTTAGCATTGGTTGAATGCAAGTATCCCATATGCAGTTTGCTTTACTCATACGGCACCACTATGCCATCACAGGGGCGATCTGGGTAAGTGTCATGCCCAAGGACAGAGTGCAGATGACATGGGTCAAAAGCTATGTTTCAGAGGCAAAAGTGGAAGAGAAAAAATTTGAATGGAGATTTTTATGAACAGAGCTTGTTGGATATGGCAGACTTTTGGTCGTTACATTTGGTAACAGGTTATACAGATAAATTACCATTCAACTTCATGAGGATTTTCATCAAAATCGATACCAGTAGGGTGCAGTGGCATTCAGTCCATTTTATATTCCTGAAGTGATTACTACTGAATGGGAGCTTAAATGTGTAAGCAATTTAGTCTGACATACCACTTGAATATAAATATTATCAAACTCTCACTGCCCTTTGAAAGCTGAATGAATAAAAGCCTTGTATAAATAATGAGAGCTTATTTCAGGAGCAAAACAGATTTTCATAATGAAGTGAGAAAATTTTTTAGTAAGTTGAAAGATATAATGAGACTTGTTTTCAACTGATTTGATGAGTATAGACTACTAATAAGCAAGTTTGCATTACTAATGCATCTTGCATGAAATCAGTGAAACAATTCAAAGATGATACCACCTGATTTGGAGCTGTTTTAAAGTCATTTAGTCACTGTTAACTGCTAGAGTGCCAGAAGCCCATATTTGGGCTTTATTCTGAAGTGCAGGTACCACAGCTTGAAGACTCATATTCAGTGCATGTGCTTTGTATTACCTTTGGAGCGATATTATTTAGTCTGGAAGGGTTTGCCTTGTTACAATTTACTGGAGAGTGCCCATAGGCACTCTCTGATAAATTGTAACAAGGCAAAGACATGTGTACAAAAATTGATGGCCCTAAATAATTTAGCACTCGACCAGTGAACTTGAGAATTTTTCTTCAGCATTTGTTTCAACAGCAAGGGTTATATCATGCTAGATAGATATATGTGTGGAGGAAGCTAGTTTCCAAGAGAGAATTTAGGGCCAGCAGTGAGTAACTGCTGGACTGTCTAACTTACTAACCTCGTTCAAGTTGGGTTAGCATTGGTTGAAGGCCTGTATACCATTGACATGCTGTATGCTATAGTATACTGGGCCACAAAGCTCCCACATGGGCAATCACAATAAAGTGTCTTGCATAAGAATCAAGGACACTACGAAGACTTCAAACATGATCAGGGGCAGAATTTATCGAAAATCTGTTAATCCTTTACCTAACATGAAAAGCAGACGACACTTGCAAAAGAAATTCTTGAATAACTATTTTTTTTCATTTTTTGTCTAAAAAACATAGGTTATGACCCCTCTTTGGAACGAGCTCAGCGAGCTCATTCCAAAGAGGGGTCATAACTTATGTTTTTGAGACAAAAATGAAAAAATGATGAAAATTAATTGGCGATTTATGTAAATAGCGCTGGCCGGTTTTGGCCGTTACATTGGGTAAAGGGTTAATCTACTTCTTATAAAAATTCTTGCAGATTTGTTTTTGTATAGCAGATACACCCATACGTCTTAATACCCTGTCCTTTAGAAGTTAAAAATTGTTCATTTGTTTTCCTCTGAATAGCAACGGACTTTGCAAATCTGCAATGTCCATGTCCCCCAAATGAGACCAATTTGAAGGCCTTGACATACTCACATCAAGAAAAACAAACAGAAATAGCATCTCAAATTCAAAGTTCCGGCATTTCTTGTCTGACGGGTGAGATTCTACAGTGCTATTGGGAGAAAAGCAGAAAGAGGATTTTGACCAGATCACAACCCAGTCGTAACACAGTTGAAATTCTCTGTCTGCTTTTATGACCACAGTACTGTATATCTACATGTATCAGTCAAACAACTCTTGAGTTTTATAAAGCCTTAAGTTTTATGTAGCCAATAGAGTGATTAGATTGTCATGCAAGTGAATTTTGCCCCAACAGTATGATCAGCTACAGGGTTGATAAACACGAGAATGATGAATTCAATTCCAAAGCAAATGGATAACTGTCATTGAGTAGCAAAAATGTATAAAAATCTCCAAGCATGTCACGGTTAAATCATTTTTTTTTAATTTGGACAAAAAAACATTAAAAAAAAAACCCAACCCATACTATTTGTTATGCACTCGATCTAGTTCAGGAACATACCAGTAATTAGGTGAAAGGAACCTTTTTACGGTCAAAAGTAATTCACCAGAAAAAAAAATGGAAGCATCCTTCACGCCTTTTCTTTTTTATTGCTCAGATAAGCATAAATTACAAAAACTCCAACATTGCTGTCATATCAGACATGTTAAATTTGCCAGAATGCTGATTATCAAAGGAATCTTCCTATAGTCATCAACAAAACACTGGGAAAATATTTGATCCATTGGTCATTCCCTTTTTTAAATTACTTCTATGACAAGCAAAAATCACAAAAAATACAGGATGGCTGTCATGGCAGCCATGTACGATATGCCAGAATGTTGATTATCGAAAAGAACCTTTTTCCAGTTATTCCCAATACAACATTAAACTAGATCTGTCATTCGACACGAATGCGAATGCCCCCACGGGGTAGCATAATTGAGAATTGGATTTAAACGCCTATAGCATAATTAACCATTTACAGTATCTCAAAATATATGAGAAATAAATCGCCATATTAGCAATATTTCCACCTCAAGAGTCTTTTTATTTCACAAAGATTAGCAAGCAAATTATGCAACTTACATTAATGCCTTGTCTTGGCCCAATGGCATGGGTATGTGAGTTGACCTTTATAATGGCAGCTTAATGGTCTCACTCTTCTTGAATACTATGAAGGGATCATTAACCTGGATGGAGTGTCTCTCTCTGCAAAGGGGCTACCAGTTTACATCCCCATCCAACAGGATGTATGGGGTGACAGCATCAAACACACAATTTATGCTGTTTAGAGTGTTTGGGACCTCAAGAACTTTCCTGATTGAGGAACGATCCCAAGACCTCTGGCATGAGAGAACAGAGCACTCATCAACTCAGCTAATTGTAAATAGTGATGAAACCATGACAATCGTGACACAAAGAAGCCCGAAAACTAGTATCTTTGACTGAAGACAAAGTTGAGAAGCATTTTAGGGGACAGTATATGATTTTTTCGGACCAAGTCATGTGACACTAATAATAATAATTCTTTGGTTTTCAACTGATTTGTCTAAGCAGAAGGTCATCTAATGACACTGTCTAAGTATGCCATTGGACATGCATCAACTGTTGATAATGAATCAGATTCTGAACATTCATCAACTTAGCCAAGATATTGTCTGGTTGATAATAAAAACTAACTGTCCACCATTTTGCAAACTAAAGCATATTATTGTTTCCTGTGGAAATGTCGCTGATTAACTCTGCATGTGGAGATTCCAGAAAACACAAGGTGGTACTTGAACTGCAAGAAAAAATTATCGCCATTCATGCAAAATACAATTGGTGTAAACCGACGTGAAAAGGAAATGATCATTTTCCATAAGTTTACAAGCCTGTCCGTTCATGACTAAGAGTCCTGTTGAGTTTTCGTTTGTTTACAGGAGCTAGGGTTACTCTCAGCATCTATGGTTATATCCTGACAACAACACAAATATAAAGCCAAGTTCAGTCAATAGTTTATAAGTATAACTTTAGAGGACTCCAATTCAGCAGTTGATTGCTGGGTTCTTCGAAACAAGTGAAGCTAAACTGGTCTAGAACAGTAAACCAGAACTTCTACACATGCCAGAGCTTTTTTAAAGACCGAGCTATAAGGAAGGGGAAAGGGGGATGGGGTAAGAACATTGCTTTGTGAGCAGGGAGCATAAACATCATAAAACTGCAAAACACAAGCTCTGGGGTGAATGTGACAAAGCATTAATTATTGTTCAGTACGGAGCATTCTTTGTATGATCCCCAAAACCAGCAGGATCTAATACATAATCAATATTATTCTAACATTGAAAAAACAGTCCTGGTGTGTTTGAACATAACACACCTGTGAGGATTAACTTGGTTAGGATTTAAACTGACTTAACTCTGCATGGTTTTAAATTTTGAAGAACTTATTTCTGAGTTGAGGGGAGTTCATCTGAATAGTAATAATATGAATTTTATAAACTAAGATTTTGAATTCAAACCTGACAGTTGATAAAGTCACAGTAATATTGTTTCATGTGCTGAATTGTGTCCTTGGGAAATATCATGACCACCTCAAAAATTGTTGCTCAAACAAGAAACAGGTATTGAGGATATTATTTTATATCCATCACAATTTAATGATATTAACAACAAGGCTAAGTCATGTCGGACACTTTGCAGGCAAATAGCCTTTTAATTTTAAGGCGCGTCAACACACCTGCAATTTTTACTTTTTGCGAGAACCTTGGTTCCATTTAAGTTGGCTGCATCCACCCTGTAATATACATATTGTGCAGAAGAAAAAAAATTAAACAAAACCATATGATTGGACCTCCTCATTGGAACGACAGGGGAGGGGGGGGGGGGTCGCATGATATGGTTTTGTTGAATTTCTTTTAAGAACTGGGGAGAAATAAGGGTTAAAATCTATTTGAGGGACATAGGCCAAATAATACAATGTGTGCACAAAAATGTAAACAATACACCATGAATTATTAGCTGTAGCATTTCAAGCCTTTAAACTAATCAAACTTCACTTTCCGAGAATTGGTACATAAACAACAAAAAGTGACAAACTTCAGAGGCCAGTAATGCTACTCATTGTCTTTTTACTCATGCATTACATGAAGAATATTCTGATTGCTCCCCTGAAGTTGCATTTTATGTATTATACCGAACTCAAATAAATTGGATTATTGCTGTGAAAAGCTTCTTCGAAAAACCGGGTAATACTTTTGGAATCTACTTACTGTGCACCAGTGCAGTGAATGTTGTACGGATGTTCATAACGTTTTTTTTTAAAACATTTTCCCGGATACCAGAAGTCAACAACAGCAAGCTTCACTTCAATTGGTAGCAAGCAGTACATAGAGCACATCCCAGTTTCATAATCGAAAGACTCAGTGCTTTCCTTATGGAAAATGTTGCGAGAGCAATAATATGAGCTTGTGAAATCACTTGCGAGCTCAACTTGAGCCTGCCAACCATGTTGTCCAACATCAAAACAATTTGTATTTATTTAGTGGTGTTTAATGTCACCTATTTATGCACAATAGCTAAGCTTGACACAACAGGACATAAAGTCAAGTTTAGTCAATCGTTTATCACCATGTTGGCCATTTTAGAGGACTTCCACCCCAAGCATCAGTGACTGGGTAGTAAAGCAGAACTTGTTTACCATAGTAAAGAAAGCACTACCTCATTTTCCGGGGTTCCCACAGGAAAATCTTCCAAGGCAATGTATATCCCCGTGAATCATCGTGAATAGATAGGGTTAACAGTCAGTCAGAACCCAGCAGGAGTATCAGACCTGGTGGATGGTTTGGGTGAAATAAAGTTTAATTCGGGACGATTCGGTCTGGGGACAATTTGTTTTATGACATCAGTCAGCAGAAGTATCAGACGTCTCTGACGGTACCTGGGGGACGGTTTGGATAAAATACAGGTTATCCGACAGGATTTCAGGTGTGAACGGAACCTAACAATCGATATCGTGATTTATAAGAAGCACCGACCTCGCTGCTAATGAAATTAGTTCCCTTGATGTGCAACATCATCACTGAATGATTATTGTCAAATAGAATACCGACCTCGGAGAGAACACGGTCAAGGTCAAAAACAACACAAATGAAAACCATCGCCCTGAAACAATCACACTGTAAAACCCACTGCCTTCGAAAAAAAAGCACTCGTAGGGTAAATTATTAGCGCTAAACACGATGCACGCATTGTTTTCCAAAATCAAAGGTCTGTCGAATGAGAAGCTTGGAGTAAAACACAATTCATTCAGAACGAAGATCGAGCGAATACAGTTGTACAGTTCGAGCCAAAAATTGACGGGCGCAGTTTTTAGCGCTTGTTCATTGGAAAATGCGAGCGCTTACGGGCGCAAGCGCATATGCGCCCGCTATATGGGAAGGACTGAAGACTGAAGGTGAAGGAAGCCCGAGGAACAATACAGAACTATCAAGTAACTGACATACATGTACTCTTCAGCTCACTAACAAAACACAAGCATAGCTTGTATTCAAACTGGATTGGTTAAGCGCATGTGTGACATCAACAGGTTAGATGTCTTGATACACTGCACCATCGAGTTCCCATGTGACCAAGTGAGGTTAAGAGCCTTGCTAAGGATACCATGCATGAAGGAGTTTAGAATTGTACTCACACTCTCTCAAACATAACTCTAGAACATTGACCAATGAGCCACTTTACCAACAATACTAAGGATAAATATCAGCTCTTTCAGTGTCAATTGATAGAGATGTAATTCCCAATGACAGAAGGTTGTTTATCTCTGCTTTGGCTGATGAGCCTCTCAGGTTGCAGACAGCTGTAAATGAAAAATAATATGAGGACTTTTCTTGGAAATTTTCTGACATTCTCCAAAACTGTCATCTGAAGTTATTTTAATTATTCTGGTGTGTACATTACAAGTTAACAATTTTAAATACATGTATTCCAAACCAATACCAACATCTGACACCAATCCTTGAGGAGCTCTCTCAGAGAGTTTCTCAAGGATTGGTGTTAGGTGTAGGTATTATCAGGCTTTCAAAGTTGATGTGTGCTATCGATCTTGTATGCCATGATTTTTAAAAAGCTCTGCATGACAGATTTATTCATTTATTTATTGGGGTTTAACAACAATTTTGACAGCCAGGATCACCTTGTGTCAGACAGTTTTATGGGTTGAGGAAGGTGGAGTATCCAGAGAACAACTGAGCAGTGGTGAGCAACCCATCAGATTCTCCAATGTACTAATCCACAGAAGCAGGGTTAGTATTCGTCAAAGGCAAGTGCACCATTGATATGTGCAGTGTGCCTTAGTACACAGCACCAAAGTGCCTCCACATGGGCAATCAGAATTAAGAGCCTTGTCCAAGGAGACAATGCAGTTACGCCTGGTCAGGATCGAACCACAGACTCTTCAGTTTGAAGTCCAATGCACTAACCAAAGTGCTCCCACACAACTGATTGGATACACCAGAATGGAGCAGTGAATTGTGCTATTGGGTGGTGTTCCCAGTAGATGAATGTTGATAAATGCACGAAAACATAAAAGTACACAATGTAAATCAACAAAGCACTGTCATAAAATGCAGACTTCAAAGCACCAATGCCACATAGTAAGCAGATCATGATGTTATCTGATTTTCAAACACACCCAAGGGTCTGGAATTTCAGTTTTAAAATTTATTTATTTATTGGTGTTTACGGTCACATACTTACGCACAATGGCTAACCATGACTGACAGTTTTTACGGGTGGAGGAAGCCGGAGTACCTGGAGAGAACCACCGAGCATCGACGAGCAACTGTCAGCTCCTCAACATTCCAACTCTGTTCACACTCTGCTCAAGCAGGGTTACAGCAGTTGAAGACATTGCACCATCGACGTGCAGTACGCCTTAGTACACGGCATCATTGTGCCCCCTTGTAGGCAACTGGGATAATGAGCCTTGCCCAAGGACACAATGCGGGTCATCCCGGACGGGAATCAAACTCGGGATCTCAGTTTTAAAATACAAGCACTTTTAGGCACTTTCAAGGACCCCTGCAGACCCTGTCTTTGGGGGAGACATGTTGTATGAAACCTTTTAGATTCCACTCTATCAGTATCACATTAATTTATTTGTATTTTAGGGCACTTTCAGCATTTGTTGCTGTGTCACAATCACAACATAAGTTAGAAGTTCATATCTAAACTGTCCAATTTAGAGGACTTCCATTACAGGGATTGGTTTGGTCCCATGTTTAAAGGAAAACTTGTCTACTACAGTAAACTAACACTGCTGGACTTCCTGGAATTTCACAAGAAATCAGTATTACCATAATCTTTAAAAAAGAAACTCTGTAAAGGGCCACAGTTCAAGTTTACTCCTTCTTTAGGCCACTTTCCCCATCAGTGGCTGTATCCTTACTACAACATGGGTGTATTTATTTATTTATTGGTGTTTAAGGTCACATACTTATGCACAATGGCTAATCGCGACCGTGACAGCTTTACGGGTGGAGGAAGCCGGAGTACCCGGAGAGAACCACCGAGCAACGACGAGCAGCTGTCAGCTCTCCAACATCGTAACTCTGAACTCTGCACCGCAGCACAGGCAGGGTTAGATTGGTTGAAGACATG
Organism: Pictodentalium vernedei; assembly: GCA_031216915.1. Classification (NCBI taxonomy): domain Eukaryota; kingdom Metazoa; phylum Mollusca; class Scaphopoda; order Dentaliida; family Dentaliidae; genus Pictodentalium; species Pictodentalium vernedei. The sequence goes on along the minus strand of CM062292.1, from coordinate 233,868,884 downwards.
CGCACCATCGATGTGCAGTACGCCTCAGTACACAGCGTCATCAGGCCCCCATGTAGGCAATCGGGGTGAAGTGTCTTGCCCAAGGACACAACGCGGTTGCCGCAGGTGGGATTCGAACCGAGGACCTCTCGGCTTGCAGCCTGCACCTCTACCAACTGAGCCACCGCGCCCCCACAACATGGGTGTAAAAGTTAAGTTTGGCCCATCATTTATATCTATGCTGCACAATTAAGAGGACACACACATCTAAGGCATTGGTTAGCAGGTTCAATTGTACAAGTGATACAGAACCTGCTTACTATGATAATCATCCACAGTGCTTCACTTTACAGTCTTGCAAGCTAAAAATCTACCACTCTGCCATTCAAAGTTTTTAACCTGCAGACACTAGAAGATATATACTGATCAACAACTCAGGGAGTGTGATCTGCAGTGAAAAATCTAAGATTTAAAATATGCTTTCAGATAGAACATTTTAACTAAGACATTTTACAAACCAATATAAGTTTTCACCTGCCACTAAAATCCTGCTTCACATATTTAGCTCAATTAACATCTGTAATTTTGATCAGTGATAATGTGGTAAAGCCAACAGATAATTAAAAGCCATATGTCAGTTTGCATAAAAGAACACACAGGATGATTCTATAATTATTTGGAGCAGAACTGATTGCTTGATCCCAGTTCCATGCAACCTTTGCAACTGTGACATGAAAAAAAAACCCAAATATATAAAACTGTTCATCACTTTAATAGACTGTTACACCAAACACCATATTCTACTCAAGTACAGTCACTGTGGAGAGGTCATAATCCATGCATGGGCAGTGATGTCCATGCATGCGTTTACTGGGTAATAAAAATTATCATCAGCAAAATGTTAATAAATGAAGCACCCGTTGTGCTTCATTAATTAAATTTTTGATGATTATTCCTATAATTAGTGTTTGGAATCTAATATTATTCCATCCATGGAAATATTACCTACCCATGGCAAATGACCAGACCACAGTGGCACCTCTGTATCTGAGTAGAATACATGTTATCTACTAAAGTTACAAAGCAATTCACAGTCATATGCTGCTTCTGTTCAGTAGGCTTATGTGGCAATTAATAGCAGCAATCTCACCCTAATGTTAAGATTAACACATTTTTATTAACATATGTGATGACAAGATTTACACATATACAGTGGGGCCCATATCTCCTAATTGAATGACCCTGTTAATTGAATATAACCTCCCAACACAAAATCATTTACCATACCTTCAGTACAAATTTGACCTCTTAACTGCATATAAGTTATAGAGTAAACTCCTGTTAACTGAATAAAGATTTTGCAATATGCCAAGAAAATACTCTTGACAATCTCCGAATTCCCATTGTTTATAAACCTATTTGGCCTTAGTACACCCAACACAGGCACTTTAATTTATTATATCTTGTTTGACAGAGCTCAATGAGCTCTATAAAAAAAGGTATAAAAAAATAAATGCTCAGTCTCTCTCCAGAATACAGGAATGCGACCAAATCCCTGGTATTTGAATACTCCTGATAACTGATTAATTCACAGTGGAAAAATCCCCATTCAGTTAACCATTTACCTAATAAATCAGTGCAACTGCAGCAGAATTTGCAAATTTAGCAGTTGAAAAAGAAAAAAAAATTCAAGAAAACCATATCATGTGACACTCTTTGGAACAATATTATCAAGCACGTTCCAATAAGGGGGCAAATGATATGGTTTTGCTGGAAATTTTTTGAAAAATTTACCTATAAAATACATAAATAAAACCATAATTCATTTTTCTTCCAGTCGTCATTTGAATTCGTTCATTGATACAATTTACAATATCCATCATCCAGTTAGCTGAAGTTAACCCTTTACCCAATGCAGACGATATCAAAATTTATTATTTTAATTTTTGTTTTTTCAAATTTAAAAAAAAAATCAACAAAACCATATCATGTGACCACTCAATGGAACGAGCCCGACGAGCTCGTTCCAATGAGGGGTCACATGATATGGTTTTGTTGAAATTTTTGGAAAAATATAATTTTTTCAATTGCTTAATTTTTTAATTACGCAAGTGGTTGCAACCAATTTGTTAGGAAAAGGGTTAAAAACGACATTGTAATACACAGGAACAATCTCCACATTTTGGGTTTTGAAATGTCAGAAATTGAAGGACCCGATAGAAGACATGCGCGAAGGCACAATGAAGTCGGGTCAACTTGAAACCTCCTTGGGTGACTTTGGCAAAGAAAGTCGCGACGTAGAGGGAGATATGCCGGAACCGCCGCTAACAGAGAGCGGAGCAGATTGATGTGGACTGGGAACAGAGTCAGAGCAAAAGCTGAGAGAATCACAGCCCTGGCCTGGGGAACCGCCACCGTATTGAACTGAGTGCAGAAGGTCATCCCCAGATGACAAAACGACTGAGAAGGGACCAGATCTGACTTCTCCTCGCTGACTCTGAATCCTAGCGACATGAGCAAGCTCAACAGAGTGGCGACATCCAACTCCAGTAAGGCAGCATTGGAATGCCTCTGGAGGATATCGTCGGGATATGCAGAAGTAGTCACCCTGGACTGTGTGCGATGGAAGGCTATCACATGTGACATCAGTCGGGTGAAGGCCCAAGGAGCCAGGTTGAGGCCGAAAGGCATGGCCTTCAACTGGTAAACTCGCCACAGAAAAGCGAACCTGAGATACTTCCGCGACACCCGATGAATCGGAACGTGAAAGTAAGCGTCTCGCAGGTCGATGCTGGAAGCAAAATCTCCCTGGTGAATGGAACGGCGGATTGACCTGAAAGTCTCCATGCTGAACTAGGGAGCAATGATAGACTGGTTCAGGATACTCAGATCGATAACCAGTCGGAGTCGGCCGTCCTTCTTCGGCCCCAAGAACACGCGGGAATAAAACCCCACTGACTGAATGTTCTTGACGACCTCGATCGCCTCCTTGGCAAGGAGATTGTCTATCTCCGTGGACAAAAACTCCCAACGTAAAACTTCTGAAGGAACTGTGGTTGGAAGAGGTACTCTGGAAAGAGTGGGGTGCCTTTGAAAGGATATTTGCAGCCCGGACCAAACAACATCTAACAGCCAAGGATCGGATGTGATGGTGGCCCAATGGTCTGCGAACTCTGCTATCCTTCCTCCAACCTGAACAATCGAGGTGAGGACCTTCAGTTCGAGCCTGACGAGGCCCGTGAGAGGAGAAACCACCTCCTCTACTGAATGAAGAATCCTGAGACTTCCTCTAGCCTGCCGACGCTTACCCTTACCCCGTGAGTAAGAAGTAGAAGCGGTGGCAGAAGGATCAGCCCTCTGCTTCACAGAGGAAGCAGAAGGGTACTTGTTAGGCTTTGAACGATCCCTGCCTCCTCTAGAAGGCTGATCAAGCTGACGAAGCAGCAGCTGATCTTTGGAATGATGTAGGACGTCATCCCAGACCGTCGACATGGAACCCTTGGAACAGTAGCGGACCTGTCAAAGAAGCAGATCGAAGAGCAACGCGCTGCCCCAAGGAAGGGATCGGCCTGTGTCCAGCACAGAGTCCCTTCGAACTAGTTCCAAAATAGCCGTGTCACAGGCATGCGTGTGAGTAAGATGCATGAGCGCCTTGGATAGCAAACGCAAAGGAGCCTGTAAATCGTCAAACCTATCGGGAGGCAGATAGGCAGCTAAGGCAGAGACGACGTGATCGGAGAAAGAAAGCATACCCAGCATTTCTCTCGATAAGCCCAACATGGACTCCAGAGTCGTTAGAGGAATGACGGCAGACTTGAGCTTGGAAAGCCTGAGGAAATTGGAGTCCCGATCCAAAACCGCCAAAGTCTGGCAGACTGATGGATTGGCGAAATCGTAGTAACGATAACACACCGGAGGCAAAAAGGTGCCAACCCTGGTGAAGAACGGAGCCTTCATAACCTTGGAACTCAGCTTAGAGTCCAAGGCTGAAAATGCTTCAACCACCTGTACTGAGTGGCACGGTCGAAGACGCCCAGAAGCAGGTTGCTCCACAGGCTGTAGGCGCGCGACCAATGATCGCGGCCTGGTTGACACTGTCGGCTGGTTTGATGGTTTGAAATCTGGAAGGAACCCAAACACAAAGTCAAGAGCTGCCCCCAAGTCGGAAGACTGCTGGCTCTCGACATCAAGGATGTCTGACTCCTCCCCGGAGCCGGAAGACACATAGCCCATCTTGGACAAACCAGCCAACGCCTCCCATGGTGTAGGCACACCAGGGGGATCAGAAAGAGGCCTGTTTCCAATCCCAGGAGGCGGCACCATAGGGGGCGCCTGGAAACCACTCGCTGCCTCGCTGGAAAGCAATGGGAAAGCTCTTGGACAGAACCTGAGTGAGTAAGGAGAGGGCCTCCCTAAGCTCACTGCCCGTACCGGCCGGTTCGACATGGGGATGAACCAGCAAAGTGGCTTCACACCTGACCCTCTTAACCAGTGAAGGGTCATGATCCTCCAATACACCCGAAGCGGGGTGACGGGCGGCAACCGAAACATCTGATGGCAGACGTGTATAGGGGTATGGCACACCCCGAGGATTAACATAGCGGGAACTCAGGAGAGTTGCCGCGGACCTCTGCGGGGCAGAAGGTCCAGGCTGCACAGAAGGCGTTGGTCCTGCAACACTGGCCGTGTAACCAGAATGAGTGGATGGAAAATACCAATGACAAAACTGTGGTACTCGACGGTGCAGAGACCACAGTAGAGGGTTTGGCCGGCAGCCACTTCCAACTTCGCCGAGTTGAAGTCAGGGAAGGCTGAGGCCGATACCCCACGTCTACACTACCAGACACCGCTGCAGACCACTACAGGTATAAAACTGCTGTGCTCAACGGCTGAGAGGACACAGCAGAAGGTCCAGGCTGCACAGAAGGCGTTGGTCCTGCAACACTGGCCGTGTGACCAGAATGAGTGGACGGAAAATGCCAATGACAAAACTGTGGTACTCGACTGCAGAGACCAAAGTCGAGGGTTCAGTAGGCAGCCACTTCCGACATCGCCGAGTTGAAGGCTGAGGCCGATACCCCACAACCCCACTACAGACATCCCTGCAGACCCTTGGAGGTATAAGCCGAGGCCAGCTAAAAACGGTGCCCGATGACGTTGTAGACAAAACAGCAGTAGCAGCAGATACGATGGGAGCTGTTGGAACTGGCGTAAAAGGGGAGAGAGCCACCTAGCTCGGCCTCCAAAGGAGGAGTCACAACCCTAGTGACAGCCTCAGATGTCGACTGGAGAGGGCGCATAGTCCCGGAACCAGGCATCTGTTCACCAGAAATCCAACAGCTCCCGCAATATCCACCAAGGGAAAAAAAACTGCACATCCCCCACGGATGGGGAATAACTCTCACCAGACGTGGTCGAGTCGGGAGGCCCTGAAACGACAGCGTTCCACACCCAGCGCGGGTTCGGGAGGAGCTGCATATCCCCCGTGGAGGGGGAGTAACTCTCACCAGACGTGGTCGAGTCGGGAGGCCCCAAAACGACAGTGTTCCCCATCCCCCGTGGGTGCAGGAGGAGCTGCATATCCCCCACCCCACAGAAGGGGTATAACTCACACCAGACGTGGTCGAGTCGGGAGGCCCCGAAACGACAGTGTCCCCACCCCCCACGGGTGCGGGAGGAGTTGCACATCCCCCACAGAGGGGGTATAACTCACACCAGGCGTGGTCGAGTCGGGAGGCCCTGAAACGACAGTGTTCCACACCCACCGCGGGTGCGGGAGGAACAGCCACGAGAATGCACCAAAGGCAAGGGAAAAAGGAATTGCCCTAAAGGAACCGAACTGGAAATAACAGAGGTGAGAGCAGTAGAAGAAAAAGGTGAACTCAACAGGTACAGAAAGTAGAAGAACACCCTCAACTACGAGAGAATGTGGCAGAAAAAAAAACGGTGGGTACACGACAGAACCCAGACAGCTGACAGGGACCGAAAAACCCCAGAAATTCAGCCCTCATCAGAGTGAAGAAATCCTGTCCAGACAGTCTCTCATTGACACCTAACTCCAATAACAATTTAAATTTATCAACCGAAAAATTTCATTGTAGAACCGCGTTGACAAGATGTCAAAAAAAGCATTCGCAAAAACGGAATATATAAACAATATATAATGAGAATGTGGTTGAAAATATTAACGAGAATATATAAAACACAGTCCTGTTATTATATGATCTTCAGATCTATAATCCAGTCACAGGAAAACCATTATCGACGAGTTGAATTATCACTGTATCATAATGCAAAGATGGTGCAACACGTCAACCACGTTGCATGGACAAAAGAAGAATGGTTTTGATTACTGCTTGCGCACTGGTTAACGGAAGTCGTGGAATTGTACTAAGAGAAGAGCGTTCCTTACTGGGTGTGGCCGATGGCGATCAACCCAGTTTGGGCTTATTTTTTCGTGGTGTTTTTACACCACTTTTCTTTCCCATATCTCTTGGGAAAGATTAAAATAGAGAGTATTTTATCCGAGTTAGGTTCTTCCACTGTAGTGCAAGCCTGTAGTAAACAATTGTAAGGTAGGTTGATAAGAAACTGATTTTCTAACAATAAAAGTGGTTCCATTGGAACCACTTGGGGCCAAAACAAAATTCTGAAACCTTTATGGACATCTGCAGCATAGTTTAAAGGTTTCGAATTACACATCCTACGAGGCTTTCAACAGAAACTGATTTTCTAACAATAACAATAAAAGTGGTTCCAATGAAACCACTTCAGGCAAATCAAAATTCCAAAACCTCTATGCACATCTACAGATGCTATGTGAACACCTCAGCATAGTTTAAATGCTCTGAATTACATACTCTAGGAGATATGAAGTTCGGACATACGGATGGGATAGACACAGGTTTTCCACTAAGGGAAAAGAAATGAGGCCATTAGTGTGGCGAGTGATGATCGTCGGTACCACAGGCCGACGACCATGGTTGGGCCCGCGGTAGGAAAAAATTGAATTCTGGGATCCCAAAACCCCTATTTCCTTGCACCTGAGAGGATATTTTGTGCTTTTTTCACGGAGATATATTTCGTCAGATTTCACACATTGACAGCCAGTTATTTCCAGTGAATAAGAACTGAAGAGGAGAAGATGGTCGCCGAGTCAGAAAATAATTCAAAGTCATACTTCTGGCACAAATAAAAATAACTAATCCACCAACCTATGAAATTTTTGTGAATTGTTTTAAACTTTCTACTTTTTGTAAGATGACATTCTATCACCAGGCACCAGTGACCCAGTTTATTATTGCACCAAGTGTCGTGACACGAGGTGATGGATGTCAATTAGTGCAGGCAGACTGGCACTTTTTAAAATATCCAATCAGAGTTCCTACATAAATGATCACTCACTTTTTCTCAATTACACTCTGCCCAATTGAACGTCAATCACAGAATAGTCAACACAAGCAAACACAGACTATTTTATTTCATGCAAATCACCCTGACCGGTAACGCCCCATGGTGTGCATTCCATGGAAACAAAACGTCAATCAACTCAGATGAACATTGCAGTGGAGGAAAACTTTGAAAAGATGTTACGACCGTAGAAACAAATAAATAGATAAAAAAAGGCTTTAAGAATCAGGACACTACCTGAACATTTAACCATTTTGGTTGCGAGATTAAAGTTTTTGTGGGGAGGGGGAATGTGGTCGTTTACTGGACGCTGTGCCGGTATAGCGGAAACCCTGAGACAGGATGGACCGAAAAATGATTCTCGATGAGCTCGTTCCAATGAGGGTGTTATGATATGGTTTTGATGAATTTTTTTTTTACAAAATTGTTTTTTTCAACTGCTCACTTCGTAAATTATGCAGGCAGATGTGGCAGATTCGTCAGACAAAGGGTTAACGTAAATACTGATATTTCCTTTTGCGTGGGGGGTGGTGGGAGAAAGGAAGACAATCATGTGATCGGTGCACATGCACTTGTTATTTACTTTCATACAACTGTAAATGCATTAATTGCATTTGGCATTAGGCTTCCAGTACTCCAATGCTCAATTCTGGCAAACTATTCCACCAAGTAATTACTGTCTCGTCTTCAGCACACTAATGAAGGAAGTTTGAATCATGTGTAAACAGTCATGGCATGAACATTTGAAAATGAATAAATCTGCGATGGTCTGATGTTTCATGGTAATTAGAAATAAACATTGCTGATAGTATTCATGATGGTATTACAATTGTTGGCACATCAAGCAACAAGAATGCCAGCTGGGTAAAACGCAATCAGTTATCAACAGGTTTTTATCCTGACACTCGCAACAAGCATTAGTGCACATGGCAGATAAAGTCTGAAAACACATATACAACAGAAGTGATTACAAAAGAGGAAACTTTCCTGATCAGATCACGATCTAATCTGGTCATGATACTCTAATTCTAATGTCTCTTACACCAGTTTGTCACGATTACACAAACAGACTACAGCACATTGGTAACTGATCGAGTGCTAGACACTACTATCAGGACTTAAAAACAGGGTACCAGAGAAAAAGTCAACATTTTCCTTGCTCATGTTTCATATTCAGTCAAACGCAAATAATATTTTATTTACATAAATTTGTTTTATTACAGATTATTGGATAATGCCTGTGGACACTTTCCAATAATTTATTATTAAACAAATTTTGAATAACTTATTCAGACCACCAAAAATAATCTAGCCCTCAGCCAGTTAACCAATTCTCCTGTAACTAGGAATTTAACCAATTCAATCTTGTATGAAAGAGCTTGACAAGATTGAATTGGTTAAATTTCTGGTTGCAGTGTGGGAAACATTTGCTGTGTGAAATTTTGGTCAGTGTGTAGGCAGTTATTTATATTTATTTATTGATGTTTAAGGTCACATATTTATGCACAATGGCTAATCATGACCGTGACAGTTTTATGGGTGGAGGAAGCCGGAGTACCCGGAGAGAACCACCGAGCAACGATGAGCAGTTGCCTGTAGGCAGTTAACACACCTCTATAAACTCTGATGGTGGAGTTTTCCTTCTTCATCTAAATCTGCAATATGTTTACATTTGATAGAAAGAGGAAGAAACTGTTTACATGCAATTAACAAAATACACTGTATCAATGTACCATTAGGAAATTTGCACATTATGCTTTAACCCTTCAGGGCCTAGAGATTTTTACATATTATTTGCTACACTTTGACAGTCTACATCCTATGACTTTGCTTCTGTTTTTTGGCAAGTCTTGGCTGCCTATATTGGCAGCCAAGACTTGACTAAAAACAACTACCAAGGTGCTTAGAATGTAACTTGCGAGTGAACACAAAGACTGCATGCAGGGGCACATGTTCTGTTGCAAAAAATGTGATCAAAGTCAGAATTAGGCCCTTAAGGGTTAACCCTCAAATGAACAAGAAGAGATGAGGACACGAGACAAAAATTTCTAGAATTAGTAAAAGTGTTCATTTTTTTTGCCTCAAAAACATAGCTTATAACCCACTATTTCCGCAAACACAACAACTTTATTCCAATGTGATTTATTTTTTTCATTTATTGGTGTTTAAGGTCACTTTGGCTATATATCACGGCCATAACATAGGTATGAAGTCAAGTTTAGCCTATTGTTTATTCCTATGCTGCCCACTTGTCAGGAATTCCACCACAAGCATTGGTTACTGGATCCTATTTACCAGTAAAGCAGAACTTTAAATGGGAGCATGGTGGCTCAGTAGTCAGTGCCTTGAACTTGAAACCAAAAGGTTGACTGTTCAATTCTGACTAACTGCATTGTGTCCTTTGGCAGGACATTTAATCCCAATTGTCCATGTTGGTGTATGCTGGCGTACTGCATGTCGATGTGTATTTGCCTTCAACCTCAACTAACCCTTCTTTTGCCGAGCTAGTATTTTGGGGAGACTGACTGTTGCTCACCACCGCTTGGTGGTTCTCTCCAGGTATTCTGCCCTAAAACTGGTCGACATACTGTGAACCTGGCTATTAGAAGTGTTGTTAAAACCCAATAAAACAAACTACAATAAACAAGCACTGTGCCACTTTCCAGGACTCCCACAGGGGAATGAGCTGTCATAAGCTATGTTTTAGAGGCAAAAGTTGAAAAAATAATAAAATTTCAACAGCAATTATTGTGAATAGTGTGGCGGGATATGGTTGTTACTGTAACCCCAATAAAACATACAAATAGTAAACAAGCACTGTCCCACTTCCTGGGTTTCCCACAGGGAAATTATGCCATAATTTATGTTTTGTAGGCAAATGTTGAAAATATAATAAAACTTCAATGATGATTATTATGAATGGTGTGGCCAAATATGGTTGTTAACCCTTTATTTAGCTAATGAATCATTCGCATCCATCCACATATTTTGCAAATTCAGCAGATGAAAAAAATATTATTTTTATGAAAAACCATACCATATGACCCTTCATTAGAATGAGTTCGTCGAGGTCATTCAAATGAGGGCGTCACATAGAGTTTTGTTGAAATTGTTTTTAAAAAAAATAATTTTATATCCTCTTCGCTGGGTAAAGGGTTAAAATATGAAAAAGGTTAAAATGACATTTAAAAAAAAAAACCTTCACTTTTTCTGATTCAAAACTATTAAACAGCTTGATCAAGCAATGTTTAAAGAAATTTCATTTACTATACAACTGGGCTGTGGAAATGATCATTGTGTAAGTATAAAACTAAGTTATTCAAATCCAGTAGCTTTCGTATTCATCACCAATATGAGAAATGGTACTGACTGTTCTGTTTGTAATGAAAGGAATAACACAAAAACTAACTCCTAATATTATGCAACTGTCGAATTACAGTGTCAAGTTTTTACTCTCTATTCCCACAAACAGTCTGTGAAAAAAAGACAGCTGGTACAAAAAAAAATTGTTGAAGCAACACAAGTCTAATCAAATGAAACACACACAAGTTTTGAAAAATGTTTACTTGCTATCAATCTTACCATTAGCAGTCTGCCATTGGGGACTGAAAGTGCAACATATTTGTATTTGTATGCGATGCAGATCATGACAAAGTAGTCATCTTTTTCAGCACGTTCTCTTCCAATGCTTCAACTGGTTTAATACTAAAATAACAGGCCGATCCATCCAAGGACAGGGAAGGCCCACCCATGGGATGGAAAATTTCTAGTTGCAACTGTGACTGCAACAGGCATATAAAGTCAAGTCCAGTCAATCGATGATACCCATGTTGCCCATTTTAGAGAACCTCCAACCCAGGCATTGGTTAACAGGTCCTATTTTACCAGTGAAACAGAGCTTGTTTACCATGGAAAACAAGCAAAGCTTCACTTCCCTGGGTTCCTATTGGGAGGCTGGATAGAATTACACACTCCCCATTTATTTAACAGATATAAAATGGAGACATCATTTCGTCCCTTCAGTGTAACAAGGTGCCATCTGCAATGCTTTAGCATTGCAGATGGCTTCTTGCTGCACTCAAGGGATGATTTATTATGTATTTTTTAATTTAATTTTTTGCAATTTCCATTGAAGTCACTTTTGGCATCTGTGACTACACTGCAACAGCGAGACAAGTATAATATAACCGTAAGCCCATTCTAATTATTTTGATCTCTTGGGATTTGTACTTCATGTGCTGGTTAAAGGGTCCAAAATTTTTGCACTGCAGTTATCATACTCTGCTCAGCTTCTCAAGGTTCCTATGAGGAAGGCAAGCACTACTCTGCCTTCCAAGATTACAAAGAATGGTTGTATTTGTGTGTGCAGCCTTCCAAAACAATGATGATTCGAAGATTATTCAGTTCCACAAAGATCGACAAGCAGTTTCTATAACTTATTCTAACAGTAAAAAAGCACTGCTCCACTTCCTAATGATCATAAAAAAGGCAAATCTTTTTCAACATATCAGTTGAAAACAATAGCTAAATTAATTAAATTACTTTCATATTTTTGGTACATCAAGTGTCAGCCGGCAGGTATTTGAATTCTCTGTTATCACAACATCCTGCACACAACAGACAAAGTACTCAGACAACTTAATGGCTTTTAGTTAATTATTTACCTAACGTAATGATCAAAACCAGACAGCAATTTTCATAAAAACTGGCATCTAAATTTAATTTTTCTCAATTTTTACATTGAAAACAAAGCTAATGAATACTGAGTTCATACCCATGAGTGGTCATAAGTTATGTTTTGGGGGCAAAAAAATTATTTTCAGTCATTCAAGAATTTGTTTTGCAAGGGTCAATCAATTTGGATAGGTCAAGGGTTAGTCCTTGACTGCCTATACAAAGCACAAATATAGTGAAAACCCACTACAGTGTTCTTCGTTATGCAAGTTCTAGTGCGCAAAAAATCAGAAAAATGTGAAATCAACGCTCAAAATTCATGAGAGAATCAGAATCATTTCTCGTAAATAATTCTCGTAAGGAAAACGAGAATTAACTTTGATTCTTACAAAATGTTCATTTGATTCTTGTCAAAGATTCTATAAGTGTCCTTAAAGGCTAGGAGAACTGTACTTATTTTTGCTCCCTCATAATAAGGTAACACTTTGACTTAGAAGTGATGTCTAGTGAAGTTTTGGTTGTCTGCACAGGTAGTCAAGAATTCACTAGAATCCACTGCCAAAGTGCTGTAATATGCATCAACAAGTCCACCAAAAGCTGGTATGTTGAAACATGTGTTCTACATGCATGTTAGACAAAAACACTCAGAAAAACATGAACTAGGCCCTTAAGGGTTAAACTCTAGTAAATATATAAATATGAGGTGTGTTTCTAACTATAAAATTTGCAATGGTTGCCTTCACAAGAGTATAACATTACTCAAAATTCTAAATTTTTTAAGAATTGAAATGGATTCTTGCCACAGGAGTTTATGAGAATCAAAACTGATTTTCGTGAATCAGAACAAAGTTTAACCTTTTACCCAAAGTAATGGCCAAAACCGGCCAGTGTTATTCTAAAAAATTGTCCATTAATTTTCATTATTTTTTTTCATTTTTTGTCTCAAAAACATAGGTTATGACTCCTCATTGGAGCTTGTTCCAATGAGGGGACATAATCTGTTTTTGAGACAAATGAAAGTGTCAATGACACTGTAGCTGAACTTGTCTGTGTGTGGTATTTGATGAAAAGGATAATGTTCAATGTTTATGAAAGGATTATGAAATAAGACAAGAATTGTGATAATAGGGAATATGTTAATTTCTGTTCCCTGTATGCTATGTTTTCAATAAAAATAATATGAGGTCTCTACTGTACTAAATAATTGAGGGGTGGGTTAATGTGGCCCTCACAGTTAATGTATGTCAACGAAAGTTACCAAGTTACAGTGAAATTATTGGAAAACGAGTCATCCTATCAAGTTACAATGAAATCCATTCATAAATACGGCCTGTAGACTGTGCTAAAGGTTTTCAGGGCCTGTGTAGCCTTCACAGTTGACCGATCGCAACAAAAAGGGGACGTCCTCATCTTGACGCTATACGGAGTCATCATACCAAGTTACAATGAAATCCCTTCAAAAATATGACCTGTAGACTGTGCTAAAGGCTTTCGGGCCCCTGTAGCCATCACAGGTGACCAATCATGACCAAAAGGATACGTTATCATCTGGACACTATATGGAGTCAACGTACCAAGTTACAATGAAATCTCACCATAAATATGTCCTATAGACTATGCTAAAGGTTTTCAGGATTTGGGCTTGGGCAGCCATCACGACTGAATGATCACGACCAAAAGGGGACGTTCTCATCTAGACATTATTTGGAGTCATCCTACCAGGTTACAATAAAATCCCTTCATAAATATGACATGTAGACTGTGCTAAAGGTTTTCGGGCTTCGGGCCCCTGTAGCCACCACAGTTGACCAATCGTGACCACAAGGGGACATTCTCATCTAGACATAAATATGACCTGTAGACTGTACTAAAGGTTTTTGGGTTTTGGGTTTGGCCCCGTGAAAGTTTGGGCGGTCGTCATGGTTGACAGATCGCAACCAAATGGGGAAGTTCTCATCTAGACATCATACGGAGTCATCCTACCAAGTTACAATAAAATCCCTCCATATTAAATATGACCTGCAGACTGAGCTAAAAGTTTTTGGGTTTCGGGCTTGGGCAGCCATCACGGTTGACAGATCATGACCAAAATGGGACGTTCACATCTAGATATTATACAGAGGCATCTTATCAAGTTACAATGAAATCCCTTCATAAATTTGACCTGTAGACTGCGCTAAAGGTTTTCGGGTTTTGGGCTAGGGCAGCCAGCATGGTTGACCAATCACAACCAAAAGGGGACGTTCTCATCTAGACATGACCCCAAACCTGCATATCAAATTTTGTGATGATCGGACAAGAACTACAGGGTGTAGCCTGTGCTAAAGGAAAATGTGAACTGACTAACAGACTCACAGACTAACAGACTTCCGCACGTGTGATGGCAATAGCTTATCTTGACTTTGTCAAGTTAAGCTAAAAAATGAAAAAAATTAGTTATTCAATAATTTTTTTTGCAAGTGTCATCTGCTTTTCATGTTAGGTAAAGGGTTAAGTTTGATCCCTCATTGGAATGAGCTCATCAAGCTCATTCTTATGAGGGGTCATAATGTATGATTTTGAGACAAAAAATGAAAAAAATGAGTAATTCAAGAATTTTTTTTGCAAGTGTCGTCTGCTTTTCATGTCAGGTACAGGGTTAAGGCCTGGAAATCTGGCTTTGATCACTACATGTAGTTATTAATCTAATTTTCCTTTGTTTATTGGAGATTCATTTCACTTTCAGCTGCTATGGGTAAATTGATCATGACTGGAGAATTTGCAGTTGAAACTGAAAGTCCTGTCACAATTAGCGTAGAAAATGCAAGTTAGTTAATGTGCTCCTTAGAGCAGAAGAATGAAGTAGGCTGAAATGCACAAGAGCATTTGCGTTGTGCAAAACAAAATATTGTGACAATTTCAGTTAATCAATTTTTAAATTTCTATAATTCGAGTATTATAAATAATTCCAAGCTAAATTTAGTTGAAGATCAAATATTCATTGTTATGAAACAGGAATAATTACCTTATAATTTAGTACAAACAAAACATAAATTCCTTATTGTTTCACTTAAAATTTAGTATTTTATGGTTAAATAATATAAATGAGATAATTTCCCCATTTAAATAATTAGATACCAGTGGTGTTAATAATGTAGTTTACTAAATAATCAGTCCTTTTATCGTTAATTGTTATTACTAAGTGTACTAGATTCGTGACCCTGTTCTGTCGTTTGTCCTTAATTGAAGTTTGCCCAATTTTGGTAATTAAATCACTTTTTGGTAATCGTCATCTATAAATAGGGTAGTGTAAGTAATCTTATAATGCTTATTGTACTTCGGAGATACTCTGTGTTACGATAGAGATTGTTATGTTGTTAATATTTGACAAAATGCACTTTGCAAGTTTATTTAAAGATGTTATACTTTCCAAATCCAGCCATTATTACGTAAAGTTTCTTGGGAAATATGCTGGCATCAGCTGTGTTTCTCAAGTAATAATGAATGGTCCCCTGCACTCCTACATACGTATTTGGATGTAGTTTTTCTACACCCAGCCTTCATAGGTCGTAAGTATGTCACAGATGCTACGTCAGAAAGACATCCGAAAGCTCATTGGCTCCTCCAGTGTTGGATGTAGTTTTGGATGTCAGGTGGTATAAAAGGAGAATGTCCGATTGGAAAGAGGTTCTCACGTCGTCACTCACCAGCAAACGTAAACAATTCAGCAAATTGTCAAGCATACGACACCAATTAGGGTCGATTAAACCTTGAATAAGGGTATCTACTTTACAGGTTAATCAACTAATTTGCATAAAATCAATCACTGCTTATATCTACAAGTCAGAATTAACCCACCAAATATGAACCGTGTGTCCAAAATGTGAGTCTTTACACACCGGACCACCGTCACTGATTGCCGGGCAGTTATAAAAAATATTTTCTACTACTACACATTTTACTACAATTTGTTTATGTCTCAATGCTCTAGTGCATATTTGTTAATCTGCTTTGACCACAGTTCAGGCACAGTCCCGTCGGGTTTGGGGGGAAGCAAGAGGGTATTAATCGCGCGTTTAGGTATCGTCCTTAATGAACTCAATATATATTCATCTATTTAAGCACTACTAGTAGCCACAATGCCTACCACAATTTTACCATGATAAATTGTGAGAAAATCACGTAAACAGACATAACAATTAATTAACATGTACATGTACCATCACACGACAGTGGTAGCACCAACAACACATTTGTATTACATATTTGTGTTCCTTGTTCTATACCTTTTGAGATTTATTATTGTTGGTCCCTCTTCACAGTTGAGGTCTCAATACTGTGTTGTTTTTATAGGTGTATCCTGCTGTGTCAATATAACTTTTAGGCACGTACACTTACCTTGACTGAGCTCTTGGAGCTTTGTGATTCAACTACATCGAGTAATTTAATGTTGGCACATTTGTTCCCTAGCAAACACGCGCCTTAACACCCATTTCTTTGCTATATTTACTGCTGAGTATTATTTAGAAATGGCCCAACCTAAGGGGTGGGGGGGGGGGGGTGGGGGTGGGGGGGAGTTCCATGAGATAGCTGAAGCCATCCAGAGACTTGTTGCAGTTCACCACTAGAGTGCCTGCTTGCTTAACCATAACACAGAAGATACTGAACATACACTATATTTTCCACCTGAATGTCCCATCAGCTGACAAAACAGATAATTTAAACTGAACACAGAGACAGAAGGAGAGAGAAGTACAGTTGTGACTCAAAGTTAAGTGAGACTTAAATTTGTACTTTTTACAACTCACTATGTACAGGAACTTGCATACTTCTACTATCACTGAAAACCCACACAAAGTCTAGAAATATTTGTACACTCTACCACTATGTACTAATCTCCACTTACAACCCCAGGGTAACTTCGGCTAGAGAACTGTGAGGTGGGAGATTTTTTGTTCTTGGTCCACTGAAATGCTGGTTCGGTCGTAACAGGAGATTCCCAAGAATTATTTTGTGACTAACTAGAAAGAGTTTAGGGGGCTGGACTGTTACCATATAATATATTAGCGAGGTTAGTAGTGAAATCACAAACTGAGCCGATCAAACAAAAAGAAAATATTGAGACTACAGTATTTGGAGGGTGGATTACTACTAAATTGCAACAGGCGATATTTTTCACTTAGAAGTTATTCACAACTTCTGAGGACAAAACACAAGAAGCACTTGCAAACTTTCATCACATGGAGCACCAGGTTGCAACCAGTGGTCCATGTGATGAAAGATTGCAAGTATTTCTTGTGCTGTTAAGAATAATTATAAATACTTTTTAAGTGGAGAATATATGGCTCTGTATATGCAGTCAAATTTTAAAATCTATTTACATCATTGCATCTACATGTAATGCAGTAGGGTTTACAAATGATGTTAATCCTTTACCCAATGAATCGCCCGCACCTGCCCACGTAATATGCAAATTCAGAAGTTGAAAAAATATTGTTTTTCAAAAAATTTCAACAAAACCATATCATGTGACCACTTGTTGGAATGAGCTCGTTCCAACGAGGGGTCACATGATATGGTTTTGTTGACTTTTTTTTTAAAATTTAAAAAAAATGATATTTAAAATAATAAATTTTGATATCGTCTGCATTGGGTAAAGGGTTAATGATCTCTACTTACTAGAATAGAATTGTACAGAGTTGAGCACACTGTTTTTCTACAGGAATTGAGTTATGCTAATGGTCAGTTTGACAGAGACAAAAGTGCACTTACTGAGCATGCTATTACTTCAAAACAGTGCACAACAGAGTCACAGGACTTCTAGTTTCAACTGTATGTTTTATTGGTGTTTAAGGTCACATATTTGTGCAAAATGGATAATAAAATGTTGATTCAGTTGTTTACAATTATACTGGTCCATGCAGCATGGGCTCTATTATACCAGTATTTAACCAGTACTTGTTTACTGCAGTAAACATGCACTTCTCCACTTTCCATGGAGAGGCTACACTACATAAACTCCTCATACCAATATATACAAGATTCCTGTATTAACAAAAACAACAGAACATGAGCACATGTGGTAAAACACCAAGCTAGCCCATTATGATTGGTAACAAATGACCAACAGGGAAATCAAAATTTTTGTTAACTCTTGAATGCATGGGGAATTTTACAGATTGTTTCAACATCACAGTAATTTGAAATTCCAGACCAATGACTGTTGATTTTTAAGTATGTGATACATGTACACATATTTTGGTAGCCAGGTCTAGATTAAAAAACTTGGCAGCCAATACTTGCACAGAAACTGCCCAGGCACTTAGAATGTAACTTGAAAGCTTCTCCAGAGACATCATGTTGGGGCACCTGTCCTGTTGCAAACACTCATCAAAGTTGGAATTAGTCCCTTAAGGATTAAATCTTGATCTACTGTATGAACATGACATGATGCGATCAAGAGACTAATTCTGCAGTCGCACTACTATTGGTTCAACCAAGTTCAGCTGGCCAAAATTTTGATTGTGCCACTTACTCTTTTTTGTACAGACAGGAAGTTCTATAATCTTTGTAAAAGACAGAATTTTTTAACAAAACCTCAGAAATTCCAAGGATCAGTGTCAGATATGAACCCTCTACCACTATGCCCCTCCACCCCCCTCCCCACCAATATCTTATAAGTTGACATTGTTTACAAAACTGAGTTAACCAATTATCTTGATATATTTTTCAAGGACTTTCCATGACTTCTTCCAAGAAAGTCTGATATTTAAGCACTTTCAAGGGCAGGGAATTTCAATTTCAAAATTTTAACACTTTTAAGTACCCTCAAGTACTTGACCGAAGCCTGACCATAACCAGTTCATAGAGTTGGAAATCAAAAGGATGCACAATCTCACATATTCACTTATTATTAAGGTGTCGATTTTCAACCTTTACTTAGCACAAATGGAAGCTGACCCTTGTGAAAACTATTCTTGAAAAATTGAAAATTTAGATTTTTTGTCTCAAAACAAAGCATACAGTACTGTGATTACAAAAGTGGATAGAGAATTTAGACCGGAAAAAACAACAACACATACTCTGATACGGAACCATATCAGACCTCTATTACTAAATCTAAAACTGCCCTCTACAACAGTACTTGGTTATAACAAAATTCCATAACTGAGTAACTAACCTTGTACACTTATACAGCCTTAGTGTAAATCTCATCGAAAGCAACTCTTCACCCAATGTAATGGCCCAAACCAGCCAGTAATATTCTCAAGAAGCATTTAAACTTAGTTTATGGCCCCTCATTGGAATGGATTGTGGAAAAGCTTTAAATTAATAGCTTGTTGTACACTGTCCAAAAAAAGTTAAGCCCCCTTTGCTATAATACCAGTGGGTATAGAGTAAATGGGTAAATTCTCATGAGAGAAAACTTGCTATTTGCAGTAGGGGAATTATGCCCTATTAGTGAAGCAAGCGTTTCTGGAGCATTATTTTTTACTGAATGAACATTAGGCACCGCGGATGTCATCACACTGTTAATAAAGTGTCCTGTTTTCCAGTATTTGGTGGGACATCTTGCACATCTCTAATACATCTTAATCAGCATGGCATGCTGTCGATGACCTTCTGAATTTCTCTCAATGTGATGTTGTCCCATTCTTCTATAAGTGCATGACACTGACTGTCAGTGTCATGAGATGGTGGCTGTCTATTAACCACTCTCCTGCCGAGATTGTCCTACACCTGTCAGGTTGCAGTGCAGGCTCTTTGCAGGAAAATCCACACAGAGCCCATTTTCAAACTCGATCAAGACATTGTTCCATGAAACCTATGTGCCAAATATCAGTCAAATCGGTTGCCGAACTTGCCGTTTATTGAAATTATTGCACCATCAAGCTCAAAACTAGTCGATTTTAACAAATGGCCATAACTCTTGTGAAAAAGCATGGACATGCTCTATTTCGTGTCATCGGGTGTTGAGCATGCGTATAAAGTCACATAGACACATACCAAACATTATCAAAATCCACCCAGAAACAACTAAGTTGTAAGCAAAAAGGGCCACCAGGGGACTGACTCTTGCCATTCCAATGGTCAAGTTTTTTTTTGAAAACTCAACTAAAAAATCAAATTTATTCAATCATTAATAATTGGGATGTCCACTTTATGGAGAGCTCTCACCCTTTTGGTGCATCAGAAACTGGGTTCTCTGATATCATTAAAACAGAAACAGAAACTTGATCTTTATGATTTATTTAATTATCTGTGTTTGAGGTCATCTTCAGACTCTATGGCTATATCATGATCAGAACACAAATCAAATTTAGCTAATCGTTTACACCTATGCTGTCCATTTCAGAGGGCTTCCAACCCAGACATTGGTTACCAAGTCCTATTTTGCCAGTAAAACAGAACTTGTTTATCACAGTAAACAAATATTGCTCAACTTCCTCGGGTTTCCTGCTTTTGGCGATCAAATACCATATGTCATACTGTTGGATACAGCTCCCCGAGCTTAACATGAGCTCAGTGACAAATGAAGAACAAGAAGTAGTTTTCTATTCAGTATAGCCTTGACATCAGAAGTTAATATCAATTTTCCATCCAACTAACATCTTTTGTGTATGCAGTTACAGAAATAAACCAGGAAAAAGATACTGCCAAAATGAAAGTTGAACCCCATGTTGGGCAAATGTTCTACAACAAACCTTTGTACAAGATAGACAAGCTTTATCAGAAAGAAGTACCACAATTGTTTAGTTTTCTAAGATATAGCAGTGCGCCCTTACATGTATCATTCTTCTTAAATGAATAACCTTGTTAATTGCCTATAATTTCCAAACACCAAATCATATACCATACCTTCAAAAAATATTCCACCTGACCTGTTAAATGCATACAAGTTATAGAATAAATTCATGTTAATTAAAAAAAAATTACTCTGACAACTACTGAGTTTGCCATGTTTCTAGGTTTACTAGATGGCCCATCAATTCCTGGATGGGAAGGACAAACCACATGACCAAAAAGTAGCCCATTGAATATCAAGGGAGATAAACAAAGCTGGAATTTCTAGCTGGACAAAATACAGACTTCCCATTTATATCATAAATTTGGCCTCAGTGCATCCAATATGAGCATTTTAATTTTAATCAACTATATCTTGTCTGACAGAACTCAGTTAAATAAGATAAAATAGAATAAATGTTTAGTTTATTACTGGAATATACAATGACAAAATTCATGTTAACTGATAAATACTCCTGTCATTACAAATATTTTACTGGCAATGTGTCTAATTAATCAATTAACAGGGTTCCACAGAATTATGAATCTAACCACTCACTTCTGGGAGTGAGTGATGACTGTAATGCAATGGCAAACACAAAACCTGAAAACACTGCAAATGTTGGTCATGGGAGACTCATCATTACCCTTCAGCCACTGTCTGTGCTGAATGCAGACATATATTGTACAGATCTGAGAATGATGCACAGATTAACTGTGCAGCTGATGAATGGATGAGATAATGTTAATCATGGAGCGATTGATACTCATAATAAGTACTTCAACTGGAAAACTTTCCTTTTTTTCTGCACACAGTGATGATGATAATGATAAAGCTTGTGTACCATCTGCATGAACATGTGGAGTGCATAACTTCATTTACCACATATTGGTTCACTTGAATGCATTGTAGTTTTTTCTCATCATCAACATCCAACCACAGATTAATTAATTTCCACAATAATTGAGAAAGCCATTATCACTGCATCGGCATGTGCTCATGTTGTAAATCAAGTACAACCAGTCAAGTTCACCTTATGGATAAGAAATATATATCTCACACCTGGACAGTAATTTTAACTCTTTAGAAAAGGAAATGTATTTTATTTAATGCTCAGGCATCAATTCACGCTGAAAAATTAAGTCATATTCCCCTGTCGGTCGGTAAAACGAAATATCAAAATGATATTTAGAAATTGATATTTCATCGTAGGTTCATTTCCACTGTCTTCGATGTTCAGTGGCAGCACGTTTAATGGGCCGATAAACATTTACATGCAATCATCACAGAGTCAGCACATCAGTAATGAATTCCAGAGTCCCAAATACAAACGAATTCGAATAATTGATAGTGACAGTGACTAAATCAATTCATCAAATCAGCGGTTTCAAAGTTTGACTTTCTCATTCACCTTCCAGCGAAAAGCCGAAATCACTTTCAAATTTCTTCAGTTCAACTTCACACGTCTTCAGTGCATTGAGTTAAAAAAAAATAAAATGACGTGTCTTGTTATTGAAAATAAGAAAGTGGTGTTTTTTGTTATTGTTCTATTTCTTCGAAACACATTGCGATTATTTCAATTCGCCAGCCTTGGTAAATCGTAAAGTTAGGGGAGAAATAAGACGGGACTACTTTTTGTGCGGATATTCACACATTCCAATGGTTGGAGTTTGGTTGTTGTAATTTTTGTATGGACGCCGGTTCGGCACATAAATTTTGTGCCTTAATGGCAAATAAAGGCCACAAATTGGAGAGTTTGTAGTCGTAGAGCATTAAATAAAAAGAAAATTCACGAAAATTTGATGAATACCGAAAATATCTCGTTCGTGGCTACAAGAAATATGAGGATCTTCACTTGCGACTGTGTCGCTCGTGAAGATCCTCATATTTCTTTGTAGCCACTCACTATTCATCAAATTTTCGTGAATATCCTCTATGTTTACAGTTTAACTGGTTGAGTACTGGAAGCCACTATTATAGCTCTGCTGAAAAGTGCTGAAAATTGATATGAAAGTCACTTCAGTTGTTTTACAATGTATGCAATAGCTTGTCCTTTGCTTGGCAATAGAAAAAAAATTGTTCACAAAATATTTTGTCAAAATTTATTGAGAGCGCCATCAGGTACTCTCCAATAACTTTTAATAAAACACCTATTTTCAACAAAATTTACTATTTATTTATAGGTGTTTAAGGTTGCATATTTCTGCACAATGGCTAATCGTAACTGTAACATGGAGATAAAGTCAAGTTCAACTAGAGATGGTCTGTCGCCCGCTACATCCCCACCATGGCATACCGCCTAATGTGGGTGACTGAAAAGGGGCATTCAATTTTTCTATGTAAAAGAAAAATCCAATCTGGCCACCAGTCGGAAACCGAGCGGGAAAAAAATATGTCACGCACTTCCCCTCATCATGTTGATCATTTTTGTGAAGTTTCATGAAAATGCAGCTAAAATTGTGGAAGTAGTTCACTCCACAAGTTTACATAAAAAAATCCAATATTGCCACCAGACAGCCATCTTGAATTCCATCAGGACAAAAATTAGGTCACGCACTGCTCATCATGTTGATCATTTCTGTGAAGTTTCATGAAAATGCGGCTAAAACTGTGGAAGTTTTTGGCTCCACAAGTTTACATGTGCAACGGACCAACAACAGACCGACCGACCGACGGACAAGTTGACTCCTGTATATCCCGCCTAAAACTTCATTTTGTGGGAGTATAATCAATCGTTTATACTCATGTTGCCCATTCTAGAAGACTTCCACCCCAAGCATGGGTGACTGGGTGTTATTCTACCCGTAAAACAGAGCTGGTTTAACACTATAAACAAGCACTGCTTCGCTTCCCAGGGTTCCCACAGGGGAACAAAACGTTACTAAACTAAGGCTCCCCTTGCTAATATCATGGCATCTTTTAAATAAAATACTCATGTTACAAATTCCCCATGAAAAATTAATTTAGAACTCAACCAGTTGATGGAGAACAGTACTGTGATCACAGAAGCTGACAGAATTTGGACCAACTGGATCATGATTTGGCCATTATCCAATCAAAATTCTCTGTTTTACTCCTCACTACATTGTTGAATCTCACCATTTGAAAAAGAAATGCAAGAACATTGGATCTGGGATGCTATTTGCATTTGTTTTTCAAGAAGTGATCTTGATTTTGCAGTATTTTATTCAGGAAATCAAACTAGTACTGGTGTATGTGTGCCACGCTCTAATTTTGATCTGATGGGAGAAAAAGACTGGTTTTGTGATCACAGCACTGTAGAGAGTCACTTTCAGCATCTATGGCTATAATGGTTGTGACCACAACATACATACAATTCAAGTTTAGCCAATTAACCCTTTACCTAACATGAAAAGCAGAAGATACTTGCAAAAAAAAATGAATAACTAATTTTTTTTACTTTTTGTCGCCAAAACATCGGTTTTGACCCCTCAATGGACTGAGCTCGACATGCTCATTTCAATGAGGGGTCATAACCTATGTTTTTGAGACAAAAAATGAAAATTAATTGGCGATTTTTGTGAATAGCGCTGACCGGTTTTCACCGTTAAGTTGGGTAAAGGGTTAAACCCAGAGGTCTAATGGCCAAAATTATGCTTATACAGTGGATAACACTTAATACCATATTTCTTAACTGGTTGAGAGCTGGAAGCCAATATTGGGGCTTTATTCTAAGTGCAGCTACCATGGCATTAAAGCTTCACATTCTCTGGATGTGGTTCCTAATTATCTTTGATTATTTTGTTTTATGGATTTAACCTGTTACAATTTATGAGTTAAGAAATTTTAAAGATAAATTTTTTTTAGTACTTCGCCAGTTTGTTCATTTGTTGGATTTAACAACACTCTCAACAGCCAGGGTCACATCATGTCGGACGGTTTTATGGGTGGAGAAAGCTGGAGTACTCAGAAAGAAGCACCGATCAGTGGTGAGCAACTGTCAGACACTCCAACTTATTAACTCTGCACAATCAGAGCCACATGTAGCAGTGGTTGGAGGCAAGTGCACCGTCGACATGCAGTATGCCATAGTGCACTGTGCCCGTGTGAGCAAACAAGATTAAGTGTCTAGCTCAAGGATACAGGGGCAGCCCTTCAATTTTGAAAAATGAAGATGCACAAATAATAATGCTTCTATTTTGTAACCCAGGCACATGTTTTTTACAGTTAGGCATGGCATATCAACGCTTGTGCAAATAGGTCAATTACCAAAACGAAAGATTGTCAAATGACTCATGGGACCACAGATCATAGTTATTGCTGATCAGTGACAGCATAATTGCTTCAAAATTTGAAAACATTTTAACTTTATTCAACCTAACCTTACTCAAATTGAAATAGTGCAACATTATTTAACCTGAATTTTCTGAAAATCAAATAAAATAGCTTTCACATTGTCTGTGAAAATTAAACCATTTAGTGTTGTTTATTCTGGAAAATCCCAGGCATTTCTTATTGATAGTTGCTACGGCACATGTGCAGAGTAAACAAGAGCTATTGCTGAAGTCAATTCATACCCTCACTGCAGTGCTGGACCGATGAAGCATAAATGAATTAAAAACAAAGTAAGGCCTGTAACTCTGTCGAAGTAATACGGTCAAATTTTTTATAACATGTTCTGGAGCTGACAAATTTCATTGAAATTCATCCACTCACTGGTAAGATATCGCCCTGGATGGACAAATCCACAGAGAGAGTGGGGGTATAATTACTACTAGAGTGAAACAATTAATTGAATGAATTGATCAGGAATAACAGTCCAGCACAATGACCTGGAAATAGTAACTTAAGTAAGGTTGGCTTCGAGTATCTGTTCACAGCCACGACTAGCAGAATTTTGTTTTGGTTTATTTAATACCAATATTTAAGGGAAATAAAGTTTAATTTCTTCCACAGTTAACATACGAAGATCACCTTCAACAAAAGTGAAAGCAGAAGTCAAGCCAAGCCTCAAAATAAGGAATCTGTTATTTGCAGAATGAGGTTCCCAGAGGGTGACTTTGCTGATGCTGTTTCATACAGTGGGCTAGAATCTTCCACTACTTTCTGCTTAGGCCTGCGAAATGGTTTCAGACTGTGGTTCACAGAGGGTAAATTTAGTCACGCTTCACTGCTGTGCAAGGAAGCATTACTAAATTCACCCTCTGGGGACCTCATTCTGCAGAAGACAGTCTGCTTATTTTCAGGCTTGAGTCAAGCACCTCGATGATTGCTTTGACTTGTCCGTGAGATGATGATGCAATCCCCAGCTTTGATTCTTGCCAACATTTGACTTGTGTTTGTGGATTAGCCCGGCCTCTTCAGCTGTTGTCGTACATGTTACAATGTACAGTCTCAATGATAACCTACGTGTCAGTGCACCCAAAATTTTTGCAGCACTCAGTTTTAAATACCCAGCTTTTGAAAACCAGGCACGTGATGGCGTGCAAGTGCGATGGCGTGCAAGTGCGATGGCACACCTCAAAATCGAAGGTCTGCTGAGCTCTGTCAAACAAGAGTGTGTTGGTTAAATTCCTAGTCCAAATTCCAAGGTTGAATTAAATTTGGTTGAACTCCTCACTGGGCCCTGTCAAAGAAGACTGAATTGGTTAAATTCCTAACTGCATTATGGGAAAAATTCGCAGCTTGAAATTTTGATATTTTGATATCAGTGTGCAGGGGGTTAGTAAAAGAAATTTGTGAAAAAGCTGTGGAATTCTGTGTTTTTCGTCTCAACCTCTGCAAAAGCAAATGTAAACTTAGAAATATTATATTGCTATTTCTCTCACATAAAAATCAGAAAAAGGGTTAAATATAAAAAGGCAACATGTATACAAAAGAAATTCAGGTAATCTTCTTTCAAGATGCCTTAATTTCTCATCTGTGCAGGCCAGTGATAATCCATTTATCATGCATTGTGTAAAAACAGCCGATTCACAAAGTGCAAAATAAGCCTGAATGATTTTAGTGGGAAGTGTTAAATTATGTAACATGGAAAATTCATCATCAATTTTCCCAAATTATAGTTTTTTATTCATGTAAAATATAAAAACTGTACAAGTTCAAGCAGCATATCCTGTGAAGAACTGAACTCTGGAAACTAATTGTAAGGATTTCATAGACACAAAACTTTCTTCATGTGAACTATCTATAAAGACTCAAATATCAGCATTTTAAACTGTTACATGTTGATGGGTCAAACATAAACATCATTAGCCAAGTCAGATAATGCTCATTAGGTTCATAGAATTCTCAAAGAAAACATATTAAAATATCACAAGAAAAATGTTCAGCTCTGAAAAAACCATCAACTAGTTGTTTCACTATGTGCATCACCAGATGGTTAGTTACTTTATTCATGATTATACATCTGTTTATTGGCCAAGTCAGTTAGTTCACTTTTATGATCTTGGTGACATATATGTAGTTGAGTAAATTTTAACTCAACTACTACATGAAGTTAGTGTTGAAACAATTGTAGATTAGTTGACATCAATGCGATTAGTTTCGTTTTTTTCTCTCTCTTTTTTATTTGGGTTTAACAACACTTTCAACAGTCAGGATCACCTTGTGACCAAGCCTGAAATTAAGCAGACTGTCATCTGCATAATGAGGTCTCCAGAGGGTGAATCTGGTGATGCTACCCTGCATAGCAGGGTAGCATCACCAAATTTACCCTCTGCAAACCTCAAATCTGAATCAAAGTCTCGAGCCTAAACAAAAAGGGGTACCCAGAAAATAAACTGGCTCACTGTATGGGATAGCATCAGCAAATACCCCCTCCCTCTTGGGACCTCATTCTGCATGACAGATTGCTTATTTTCAGGCTTGCTTGTGACAGACAATTTTATGGGTGGAGGAAGCTGAAGTACCTGGAGAGAATCAAGTAGTGGTGAGCAACTGTCAGACTCTCCAACATACTAACTCTGCACAAGCAGGGTTGGCATTGGTTGAAGGAGAGTGCACCATTGACATGTGTGCAGTATTCCTTAGTACCCAGCACCACTGTGCCCCCATGAGGGCAATAGGGATTAAGAGCCTTGCCCAAGGACACAAAACACTAACTCCTGGTGGGGAACGAAGTGTGGACCTCTCAGTTGAAGCTCAATGCGGTAACCACCTGTGGCTTGTAGGTAAAGGTTTACTTTATATATTTGTTTATTGGTGTTAACATCACTTTCAGCATCTTTATCATGACTGCAGCATTGGTGTGAAGTCACATTTAGCCAATCTTTATTCTTATGTTGTCAACTTTAGAGGACTTCTGTCTCAGGTGTTGGTTCTATGACCTATATTACCAGTAAAGCCAAACTTGTTTACTACAGTAAACAAGCATGGCACCAGTTCCAGGGTGGAAGGGTTAACTGGTAGTGTGCTAGAAGCCCATATTTGGGCTTTACTCTGAGGTGAAGGTACTGCAACTTGAAGGCTTCATACTCAGTGGATGTGCTTTGTATTATCTTTGAAGTGATATTATTTAGTCTGTACGGACTTGTCTTGTTATAATTATGGGAGAGTGCCTGTAGGCACTCTCCCATAAATTGTAACAAGGCAAAGAAAAATGAACAAATTTTGATGGCCAAAAACAATTTAGCACTCCACCAGTTAATAGTAAAAGCAAGAAATCATGGTCGATGAAACACAGAAGAAAGTTTGATAAAAAACAAAGGTTACAATACAGTGTTTTTGTGCAAACAGTACCTCTAGCAGTTTGCATCCCAACCTATAATGGAGAATAAAGGTTCCCGAATTTATCCAATTGGTGGATAATGAACTGAGCTTGTAAGTGTGAATAAAATTTTAAAGTGCATGTTTTGAAATATAAAATATTGGTGACAACTGTCTTCTGAAATGTGTGAGAGAAGAAAAAAATGGGTGGGGGTAGGTAAAAATATGTCTATTTCCTTCTGAAAAACTGCTCAGGAGTATAGGAATCACCAAACCTTGAGGGCTCAGATCAAATTTGGAGG
Organism: Pictodentalium vernedei; assembly: GCA_031216915.1. Classification (NCBI taxonomy): domain Eukaryota; kingdom Metazoa; phylum Mollusca; class Scaphopoda; order Dentaliida; family Dentaliidae; genus Pictodentalium; species Pictodentalium vernedei. The sequence continues at coordinate 233,840,087 of CM062292.1, read as the reverse complement.
AGTTTCTTGTCTCAGATGTTCATGCAGAACACATGTTCCAACAAACAGGCTTTTGGAAGATATAGTACCTTGGGAGTGGTTTCTAGTGAAGTCTTGACTGTCTGTATAGGCAGGCAAGACTTCACAAGACATTACTGCTAAGTCCAAGTGTTATTAAACTATGAAGGAATGAAAAGTAAGTAGAATTCTCCAGCCCTTTTATGACACTTTGAGAATCTCTCACAAGAATCAAATGAACATTCAGCGAGAATGAAAGTCATTTCTTATTGTTTTCCTTGTGAGATTCATTTGCGAGAATCGATGATTCTCACATGCATTTTAATCCCTGCTTTCAGTACTTAAAGTGTTAAGTTGGAAAAAATACATTGCACAGTATATTTATTATTCTTGATAATCAACCTATTTTGAGTTGCACATAAAATTTCCTTAAGTAGTAATTTTGGTGTGTCAGTTGGGATGTCAAGTTGGTTATGTATGACTAAGTAAAATGTATATTGAGATAGTCACCCTCCTTTGATTTCTACAATGGACTACTTTTATTTCCCATTATATCTATGTAGAGGTTTGGACCACTTTTTTATCATCAGGAAAATGAATTACTTTCCAATTATATTCAACCCATTCTTTTCAGATAGATTTCTTATTTTTCCTGCTGTGAATTTATGAATTAGATAGGTATTCACGGAGCGGAAAAAAAAATTGTGCCAAGAATCATTTCATTGCCATCGAGTTGTAAATTTTATGTAGTCAACTGTTTCATTCAGTTAACCCTTTACTTATTAACTGGTTGAATGCTAGGAGTAGCTATCATGGCTCTACTGAAAGGTTCTGAAAGCCACTTTTGTGGCTTTACACCACATGCAACAGCTTGATGTTTGCTCAGTAGTTTAACAAAAAATGTTCATATAAATTGTTTTGTAACAATTTATTGGAGAGTTCCAACAGGCACTCTCCAATAAATTATAACAAATCAGTTACTTATGAATAACATTTTGCGAAAACAAAGCTCTCCTTACAGGAAGCAATAGAATCTTTAAAGAAAATAGTCAGGTTACAAATCACCTTTGAAAAATAATTCAGCATTCTACAAGTTAACATCGTGTACAAATCCATCCTGTAATATACACAAAAACTGCCACCAAATCTTTACCCATCATAGATGATATAAAAATTTGTTTATTTAAATATTTTTAAATTTTTTTTCAAAACTTATGAAGTGAAAGGGATATCAAAACTTGATTTTGTGATTTTTCTCAAAACTTTTGTTCATAATCCCAACTTCTTGTACTGTAAGATGAATAGTGAGTTCAAGGAATTTCAAGTTCTATTTTTCACTCACTGGTTAAACAGTAGGTGGATAACATCCATGGCAACTTCTTTGCCCCAGTTCCGCAGTATGCTGGCCTCGGAGGTTGAGAGTGTATTACCACTAAAACACCTGTAGAGTGTCATTTTCACTGAAAACTCTTAAAATTTTAGCAAACAGACTTTCAGGAGGAACACAGATGTTTATGTATTGAAACTTTGTCAGTGTCTTTCGCAATACTGTGATCACAAAAGTGGTGTCTTCTTCGATCAGAATACCATTCAGTTGTAACACACCAGGAATTTTTCTACCCCAATTGGAGAAAGGTCGGGGGGTTTTGTTGTTGGGAAAATCTGCACCCTAGAGGACCAGAAATGTGAATTTCTGTTTGCCTTATAATGCACTGAAACAGGTACTTACAACTGTGTAGTCATTCAGTAACATTGTTTACGCATACAAGTTTTGTTTTTAAAAACTTGTGGGAAATATTTCCTGGCATCATGGTATCCAGTGAGCAGGATACTCTCACCAGGAGAAGCAACACCATCGCACGTTTGTGAACATATCTACATGAATCTGCCAATATTAAATATAAGGGATATAAGACACTGAAACAGTGTTGAGTCCAATACTTATGGTTGTCTGCAGACTTCCATTTTAAAAATATATCCACCAAATCTGTTCGTACTCATGCAAGTTTGATCAGTTGGATTATAATTTCAAGGCTGTGAATTAGGAAAAATCATGACCAGATGTAGAAACAACAGATGTCTGAAATTTGAAACCTCATTCATAAACTTTGTAATGCAAATTACACAATCACAACTGAATTAAAATAAATACTGTGTTGGCATCCCATACCATCCAGATTTGTGCTCCATGGAATGAACCTGTTTCAGGTCATAGAGAGGTGTGCAGACCAGTGTGTTCTGTTTTGGAGCATAATTAACAATATTCGCCAAATTTTTTATAACAGCTGCACAATGTACCTGAGTTGTATTTGCAATGATGCAATATGTTAATGCGCACATGTAGGACTATCTTCAAGTTCTAATTGCTATCTTCTGTCATATGTCATTGTATCAGTGTCTGAAGCTGGGCTAAAAGTTCCACCTTGAAAAGTGCACTGTTGCTATTACAGGTTCTCGACACTTCTAACACAGCTCTATCAACTTCATTTCTCCCAATGGATATCACACTGGTTTATCCTCCATGACCACACCCATGACTTTTGTTCATGCAGCTAGAGATGCACAGCCTCTTCAGCAACCACCAGTGACTTTTGTAACCTCTTCTGGGCTAATTCGTCAACTGTTGATCTTTTGGTACAAGGGTCAGTGACTGTACTTACTTCAGCTTAATGAGTACAACCTCATTTGTCAAAAAATTCATTCAGTGCCTGTTGTCACTTCAACTAGATGTGTACTGCCTCTTTGTTCAACTTGACAAGTATCTATCTGTTTACTCATGTAACATCTTAGATGACTTAGGACTGGGACTTCATTCAGTGCCTTTTACGTCTACCAGCAGTGCTCATGCTGGTGCATAAGCTGTTGATCCTTTGGGGCCTGAGTCAATAACAGTGGTCAATTCATCATGCCGCATTGTTTGTCGACATCAACTTTTTTGAGTAACCATTTCTTGGACATTTCATGTGCAGGACCTAGTGCAGTGAACGTCATAAACTCAACCGGTAATGCAGAGACCATTCCGTCAGTGTCAGTTCCTCATGTGCTTTCAACAGCTTTCTTGAATTATTCAGTGTCACTCACACTTGTTATTATTGCCACCCCCAAATAGTCTCTGGGGTTCAATTAGCAGGATACATTCCACCTGTCTTGGCTACTTCAATTCCACATGTATATTACACACTGTGCCTTCAGTGGGTAAACAAGTGCCCTTCCCGAACATTATAGTGATTTCTCTTAATCAGTCTATCCCACATGCTCAACAGACTATTTCAACAGCACCTCATGCTGCAATACCACTTACCATCCACTCACCTAATGACAATCTTCAAACCGGTGATCTCACTAACTGCATCTCACAAGCCATGGAGGCTGCACTCTCTCCTCAAACAGAAACAAGTTTACGTCAAGCACTTTCAGCTAACATGTTTAATTGATTTCAGACATCCCTTCGACCACTGAGGTTATCAAGTATGGCTTCTCCTGCCCCATTTGTTAGTTCAACTAACCTCTTGATGACTCCATGGATTGAAGCCCATCAATTTAGCAGCTCTTAACCCCCAGGTTTTGCAGGCACTGTCATACACATACACTAATAGATCTAATCAATTCATTAATTGTTGGGCTCTTGAGAAATTACGTGGCCATATATATACCCCCACCAGGTCAGACAGGTTATCAAATACCAGTAAAACATTAGACATCTGGATTCTATTGGTGTTGACTGTGCTTTTTACGAACAGCAATTTCGCACTCTCAGACAACACAACTCACAGATGGCATGGGATGTGTGGCACTGGGAATTGAATATGCAATCAATGCTGGGGGCAGGTTCTCTCAACATGTTAGGTGTGACCTCGGGCAAGGGCCATGTAAGTCAACAGTGGCAGGGTCATCAACAATACACCCACTGGATACAGTCACAAGTTTCATGCGGGGGAGATGTGCCTTGGAACCCCATTTAAGGACTCTCATAATTGCTTCCACTGCCAATCACAGCATAGGTTTCAATAAAGTCCCCAATATCTCATGAACCACCAGCTGTCTTTTCAAAGACATTTTGGGGATGTGGGGTGGGGGGGGGAGGATTGAGTTTCCTGGGATAAAACAGCCTTGAGTGCCAACAGTATCTTTAAGCAGTTCATTTCACTGAATGCCTAGTTAAGCATCCCAAATGCAAACGAAAAAAGTCGCTGCCTTCACATCCATCCAATTCCTGGGCATTGAATTAGACTCCTTGTTTTTTGTAACTTTGTAGTGTACAGTGTGCAAGTTCATGTCTAGACCTTATTTTTGCAGTTGCAATGAAGTAGTCAAGAGTTTAAAACTGTATTAAATATCTCAGTAATTTAAACATAATTCTGCCATGCACAATGCAATTAAATGAAATCATACATCACAATGCAATGAAGGGAATGTCAGCTAATTTGTATACAATAGGCATGACAAATTGTAGGGACAATTACTATTTATCACATTCTGTTCATTGTAATAATGTACTGTATGACCCTTTACAAATACACTACATCTTTCAATCCCCCCAATTAATGCCACACCATGCATGACAATAAAATACTCTAACTTAGTTTCACATCAAGGAGATGAAATGGAGTGGAAAAGGATGAACCTCAAACGGTTTCCTCATTCTTTATGAACAGAATAAATCTTGCAGAGCAAATTGTAAGACTTTCCTCACACATCATTATTTTGATCTTCCACCTCCACAGTAAATATTTGGAGAAAGGACATAATTTTGTTTCTATTAAAAAATAAAATAAAAAAATTTCATCCTGGTAAATGGAGTTTGACCAAAACAAGACATACACATTGTATACAATACAGCAGACATGGACTGGTCACTTTTCATGGGTGGGCAATATTTCCAATGACGCAATAATATCAGATTCCAAACACAAATTATAGGAATAATCATCAAAAATGCCGCTCAGGATCACAGATCCAATGTCGAGTTGTGACCTTGACCTTTGACCAGGCGAGTCCAAGGTCAATAGGGTTCTTCCTCGCACCAAGGCCAACACACCTATGAAGTTTCATGACTCTAGGTTGAACCACTATCAAGTTCTCATCCGGAAACCAATTGTTGCGATATACTATGTTCAAGGTCACTGTGACCTTGACCTTTGACCTGGTGAGTCCAACATCAATAGGGTTCTTCCTCGCACCAAGGCCAACACGCCTGTAAAGTTTCATGGTTCTAGGTTGAACCACTATCAAGTTATCATCCGCAAACCAATTGTTGCGATATACTATGTTCAAGGTCACTGTGACCTTGACCTTTGACCTGATAAGTCCAAGATCAATAGGGTTCTTCCTCGCACCAAGGCCAACATACCTATGAAGTTTCATGACTCTAGGTTGAACCACTATCAAGTTATCATCCGGAAACCAATTGTTGCGATATACTATGTTCAAGGTCACGGTGACCTTGACCTTTGACCTGGTGAGTCCAAGATCAATAGGGTTCTTCCTCGCACCAAGGCCAACACACCTATAAAGTTTCATGACTCTAGGTTGAACCACTATCAAGTTATCATCCGGAAACCAATTGTTGCGATATACTATGTTCAAGGTCACTGTGACCTTGACCTTTGACCTGGTGAGTCCAAGATCAATAGGGTTCTTCCTCGCACCAAGGCCAACACACCTATGAAGTTTCATGACTCTAGGTTGAACCACTATCAAGTTATCATCCGGAAACCAATTGTTGCGATATACTATGTTAAAGTTCACTGTGACCTTGACCTTTGACGTAGCGAGTCCAAAATCAATAGGGTTCTTCCCCTCACCAAGGCCAATCTACCTATGAAGTTTCATGAATGTGAGTTGAACCATTATCAAGTTATCATCCGGAAACCAATTGTTTAAGATTTACTATGTTCAAGGTCACTGTGACCTTGACCTTCGACGTAGCATGTCCAAAATCAATAGGGTTCTTCCTCTCACCAAGACCAACCTATGTATGAAGTTTAATGAATGTGAGTTGAACCACTATCAAGTTATCATCCGGAAACCAATTGTTTACGCCCGCCCGCCCGCCCGCCCGCCCGCCCGCCCGCCCGCCATTCACCAAACTATAAGTCGAGTTTGACTTCGTCACAACTCGACTAAAAATGCCGATAGGATCACCAATCCAATGTTGAGTTGTGCCAGCACAAAAGTGGGTTTAATCATTATCAACTTATCATCTGGAAACCAATTGTTTACAATTTACTATGTGAAGAGTCTCTGTGACCTTGACCTTTGCCCTAGTGATTGCAAAATAAATAGGGCTCTTTCTTGCACCAATGTCAACCTACCTATGAAGTTTCATGAACGTGGGTGGAACCACTGTCAAAGTATCATCTGGAAACCAATTATTTACGATTTATTATGTTGAAGGTCATGGTGAAATTGACCTTTCACCTAGCCAGTCCAAAATAAATAGGGTTCTTCATTGATGCCAAACTACTTATGAAGTTTCATGAACAGGGGTTGAACCATTATCAAGTTATCATCTGGAAACCAATTGTTTTTATTTACTATGTTCTGGGTCACAGTGACCTTGACCTTTGACCTACTGAGTCCAAAATAAATAGGGTTCTTCCTCTCACAAAGGCCAACCTACATATGGAGTTTCATGAATGTGGGTTGAACCATAGTCAAGTTATCCGGAAACCAATTGTTTACGATTTACTATATTCAAGGTCACAGTGACTTTGACCTTTGACCTAGTGAGTCCAAAATAAATAGGTTTCTTCCTCTCACCGTTGCCAACCTACCTATGAAGTTTCATGAATGTGGGTAGAACCATTATCAAGTTATCATTCGGAAACCAATTGTTTATGCCGACCCGCCCACCCATCCGCCCAATCACCATTCACCAAACTATAAGTCGAGTTTGACTTTGTCATAACTTGAATGAAAATTTAATTAATGAAGCACTGGGTGCAACCCGGTGCTTCATTAATTAAAATTTTGCTGATGGTGATTTGTGTTACCTGGTAAATGCATGCGTGGACATCACTGCCCCAGCGTGGATTACGACCAGTCCACGGCAGCTGTACTGTACACTTCTTGTGTTGTAACGACAGATAAACAATAGAACTCAAAAAGGGTGGAGTATGGTGGAAGGAATCAATGACCCGAGTTGGACTTTTTTAAATGTTTCAAGACGGCCTTAGGCATGAGTGAAATACAATGGAATCCTGTTAATTGAATAGTCACTTTGCCAATGAAAATTATTCAATTAACAGGAGTATTCAATTAACAGGGATTGTGTCACTTTCCTGTATTCTAGAGATAAACTTAGCATTTATTCTATTTATAGCTTGTTTTGACAGAGCTCCATGGGCTCTGTCAAAATAGATATAATAGACTGAATGCCTATATTGGATGAACTGCGGCCAAATAGGTCTCGGGAGGATAACTGGGGAGAGACAGGGTAATTTTCTTGAGATGCTACAAGATTTTTTATTCAATTAACAGGAGTTTAACTCTGTAACCTATATTCAATTAACAGGTCAAATTTGAACTGGAGGTATGGTGAATGTTTTTGTGTTGGGAAATTATATTCAATTAACAGGGTTATTTGGTTAAGAGATATCCAATTAAGTGGGCTCCAATGTATAGGAGAATATCCAACAAAAGTCGATGATTCCAGTCCCCCATACTCCACCTTAGTTGTTATTTGTATTTATACTAAGATTAAGCCTGAATTCAGTGAATGAAGCTTTGATTTTTAAAGAAAAAGTCACTTCTCACTCTACAGACTTTTAGAGAGAAGTCAACTGAAAACAGGGAGAAACGAGCTGGTAGGAAAAGTATGAATAATGGGCTTCTGCATGATTGTTCCATAATATAGTTTTCTTGCAGGTAAATAACTTATTATAAAGCTGAGAGAAATAAAGCGTAAACTAAATGTGTCAGTATGACATGTACGCTCCCTCGAGCAAAAATAAATCCGAAAAACTGATTCTCTGTGTTTTCACATCATAAACTAAGTTCAAGATCAATAACTCCATGAAAAATCATCTACCCCGGACCAAACTCAAATTGTACATTTACATACCCATTACAAATCCACATACCAGATATTAGCCAATTATCTCAATGTATGGTGAAAAAAAGACTGGAAAACTGTTATTTCGAAATGATGGACGGACAAGAGTAACACTACATGCTCCCAGCCATTTATTGTGGGAACATAAAAACAATTCTTAAGTCATTTATTTACAAAAGAAAATCTAAGAAAAAATTCCAGGAGGTATATAATTTTTACAGAGTAGAGATCACCTTAACTAATTCCAGTATTTAGGAGGATCCTTTTCTGGAGTAAGTACTCTAGGAAACTAACAGAATGCACCCCGATGATGTTAACAAGACAAACGTTTTTTTACCTACCTGAACTTCTGATGAGAATTAAAAGTGATAATTTCACCCAAAAGTATTGTTTTCTAGATATGTCCTCTGAAAGGGTTTTTGGTTCGAAAAATTGTTTTGAAAGAATATTTGAACACAATTACATGTCTTTTGTCAGCTATCACCTATTTTCATGGTAAGCAAAACCATCACCAAACAGTTTTTTCATCTGTTGATTTCATTTTTAATTACTATGAATATTAACTCAAACATCATTTAATACTTCCAACAAAATGTTTTTCACTTAATTTCAAGGGAGACTGAATTTTCTTATGGCAACATCAGATACACATTTTACTGAAGGCAGAGCAAAGTTTGTCAATCTGAGGCAACTTCTTTGCCCAAGTCACCTTGTCTCTGGTGAATCCTTGCATTTGATAATGGATTATTCTGCTCCCATAAAGTTTGTTTATTTATAGTTTGCCAATGGTGTTGTCCATATTTAGTGGATTTAGAAAATGTAATACATGTCATGGGTTAGATGATGAAGTTTGACAATATTTGCATTTGAAGAGAGTGTATGGAATGTCATTTTGGTAAATGTCTGGAAAACTGGAGCGAAGCCTTACTTTATTGCATGATGCTGTTTTGTGTTGAAGCAAATCATTCACGTTGTAACAGAATCAGATGCATTTTTACATGCTTCATAGCAGTCATGACTAGATTTTATATAAAATGTTATAAAAACACTTAGCAGGTTAAGAGTAAGGTTCTTTTTGGTTTCTATAATCACATCATTACCACAGCAAGAATATAAAGTCAAGTTTCACTAGCTGGCCATACCAACAGTACAAAGATTATAAAAGCTGACAATGAATTTAGATCAGAAACAACTGGGTCTCAATTTAGTCTAAATTATCTGCCTGCTTTATTCAACACAGAACTGTAAATTCATACTCGTGGGGGGAAAAAAAAACTGGGAACACTGAAATGATATTTTCGTTTCTTTTTCGTTATTTGATTTCGATTCTGCAATATATTAATAACACTTTACCCAATGTAACGGTCAAAACCGACCAGTGCTATTCACAAAAAATCACCATCCAATTTTCATTATTTTTTCATTTTTTGTACCAAAGGCATCGTTGAACTCATTCCATTGAGGGGCCATAAGCTATGTTTTTGATGCAAAAACTGAAAACAATTGATTATTCGAGAATTTTGTTTGCATGTGTCATCTGTCTTTCGTATTAGGTAAAAGGGTAAATGATATCATGACCATGGGTGTCCACATCTAGGTATGTCAAAACCCGATTGCAATCTAATCGAAAAAATACCATTTTTGTGGTCACATTACTGGATATGTATATTGGCTGCCCACCAAAGAGGACTTAAGATGACTCTGAACCAATGCAGTGGTTATGGAGTCCTGCTACAGCAATCAAGCAGACAGATCTTCTTCCAAGGGTTCCTTTGGGCATAGGTATTTATTTATTGGGGTTTAATGACACTTTCAACCAGGGTCACCTCGGGTCAGACAGTTTTACGGGTGGAGGAAGCTGGAGAACCCAGAGAGAATCACCGAGCAATGGCGAGCAACTGTCAGACTTTCCAATGTACTAACTCCACACAAGCAGGGTTCGTGTAGCAAGCCTTAATACACAGCGCCACCGTCCCCCAAATGGGAAATCAGGATTAAGTGCCTTGCCCAAGGTTTCAACGCAGGATCAAAAGTGAACGTTTCGGTTTGAAGTCCAATGCCATAACCACTGAGCCACCATGTTCCCTTGGGAATAGATAAGGGGTTAAAAATAAAGTAAGAATTGCAGAAGGGTCCAGGGGCATAACTATGGGGGTTAGGATGTGTGACACCACCTGCCACCTGCCCCCTGCCACCCCCCCCCCCCCCACCCCCCCAATAATTTCACAGTTGGTACATTTAAGTCAGGATTGGAGAATGAGACATCCATTCTGACTTGCTCATAATCATGTACATGTACTTTCTTTTAAAAGACTAGATCTGATACTTGGGCGTAAGTCACACATACAGTCGGTCAACACAAATAGAGGTCTGTAGTACCTGATTTGGGTTCTCCAGGGCAATGCATGATCAATTTTGGAGTACTGGTAGAGTATGTATTACTATACTATTTTGCCTTTGTTGGAATCAAATTTAACCAACTATATCTTGTTTGACAGAGCTCACTGAGTTCTGTCAAACAAGATATAGTTAGTTAAATTTGCAAGTGCAATATGGGAAATTTGCATTGCTGAAAATATTGGTTTTCCACCGAATAGTGTAAGGAGGTGGAGGTAAATTAATAATCCCAGCTATTTTCAGGACTATTTTATGGATTGACAAAAAAAAAGAAACAAGACTAACAGTGACCACCCAGCCACGGATGCCCCCAAACTAATACCTTGATCTGTGACCTTGACCTCCATCGAACAATTTTCTGTGTGCGACACATTGTCACCCCATAAGCAACATGTACATGTATACCAAGTGCCAACAAAATCCAAAGAAGCATCTCTAAAGTTATGGAGTGGACACGAAAATCTTTCTGATGGACAGACAGATGGACAGATGGATGGATGGAAATGACAAACACTATATGCCCCCGAAAATTCTTTCGGGGGCGTAAAAAAGAAAAAAGGTCTCTCCCTCATCATGAAATTGAAGGACAAGTGCCTGAGAAACAAGATATTTTCTTTTAGGCCTAAATTTCCAAGAAGTCTTGAGTTTTATAACTGTTATACCCACTGACTAATTAATATTCCACTATATCAGCTAGGCATGCCTTCATTGATGATGTGTTTGGAATAGGGACCTGTGCCATCACAGTCAGGACAAATCATGTTTACATCGCCAACCGGTCATCTATGCTGTGCCTCTAGAAGGGTTAGTACCAAGAAAATGCCTGGGTGTAAACACAAGCGGTCAAACTAGTGCACAATGTGCACACAAGTTTCATGTCAAGAATTTTTCTATCACATCTATATGGGAAGCAATTAAAGAGATGATCCTCTTTCTACAAACCTTCATTACCAATGTGGGACAGACTGATCTTGTCAAAATGTTTTGTTGGTTCAGTGATTATCTATAAATTGAGGGGAAGGTTTCAAAAGAAAAATTTATAGTATAGTTAACAATCTGTGTCTTTCTTACTAACTGAAGCGTTAAGTAAAACATATTGTTCAGCTAAAAATCCTAAGGTCATCCCATCTGTATTGGTCGCTACATTGATTACATTATGGTTTCTATCTTGTTGCCAATTTACCATCAACACTAAAATGTAATACAATATTTGTAAATGTAACACAATATTAGTGAGTGTGCTTCTTGTGGATTTTCCTCTAGCTCATCATTTTACAAACCTGCAACATTATAAGTTATTGTGATGAATTGACAGTAACATGGTCTGAGGTTTGCGGCTCGGGGCTTATGTTCAACTGAGACGTGAAGCATCAAGGTTGAACATACGCTCCAAGCTGCAAATCTCAGACCATGTTACCATCAAGGCATCAACTCATCATAATAACGTACATGTTCCAATAAGACACTACCCACAGCCCAAAACCTACATCGTGAAACACGAGAGGCTTATTTACTAAACTTGTGATGGTTAAAAGTTGCCTTGTTCAAGGCAACTTTTAACAATCACAGGTTTAGTAAATAAACCGCTTGTGTACTCCACAATAAATAATAATAAAACCAGGTAAACTCATTCCATCTCAGTTCAAATCATAAATCAGTTTGTAATTTAAACAAACTTCACCTGGAACACCGTTTGCTGCACATGTGAAAAATCCAGAAAAATGAAGCAGATCACTAGTCACTCCGTTGATGAAGCAATAACAAAATAGGTGACGTCATTTCAAATATTTTGTGTTGTAACATTTGCTAATGGAGCCGTAAACATAAACGAAACTACGCCAGCTCTCATCCAATCAGAGGGCGAGGATTTACTCTTATTGGAACATATTACTATATGTATGATGCTGGTACCTTTTATCTACACTGTCTTCCAGTTTGTACAGGATTCCCACTAATATCAGAGAATCAAATTTAAGCACTCAAGGCCTAACGGGGCTGTACAAAGCGGGTGGGCAATCATTTTGATTGCCTGCCATTCAGCTAAAAAGAAATAAGGTGACTGATTTTTCATTCACCTGCATTACTAGATCTTCAACAAATATTTTTACTCGAATTGCAATTTAATCATTTGTTAACTCTTCTAAAACCTTAATCTACTTGGCAATGATGATGAAACTAACTGTTATGTTGACATGATGATGAAATGCTGCTATGTAACACACTGATGGAAAGAACTCTCTGAGACCTTTCCCAAAGTGAATTACATCACAGCATATTATCGGATTACTGACAAACACTCATGAAGTAAACTGCAGTCGTATAGAATCTACAAACCAGACTGTGGTGGGATATCACGGAACTTCCTGTCTCAGGTAAATTGAATTCAAGGAAAATGGTGTAAAATCAAGTACTATTCAAGGATAGATACAAATTTAGGCATTTCTCAAGAAATGATCCGAAATTCAAGGGCTTTTCACTTGAATGGGAACCCTGTTATACATATACAGCACTGTGATCACAAAAATGGTCCTTTTCACAATCAGTTCATGATCAGAGTCCTCACACCAGCAGGTCAAGTTTTAGTAGGTAATACAAGTATACACACCTGGAAATGCGCAGACTGTCATCTGCAGAATGAGATCCCCAGAGGGTGAATTCGGTGATGCTACCCTGCACAGCAGGGCAGCATCACTAAATTTACCCTCTGTGAACCTCAATCTGAATCACGTCCTCAAGCCTAAAGAGAAAGAGGTACCCAGAGGATAAATTGGCACATTATATGGGATAGCATCAGCAAATTCCCCCTCTGGGGATCTCATTCTACAAATGACAGACTGCTTAATATTACAGGCTTGAAAGTATATGTAAATTACCACCAGTTGGGTGGTCAGAGCCAATATAATACTGTGTATACTGCAGTTGTAAAGCAAATCTTTGCACCTGTGCATTACTGATGGAAGTTGGGACTCAAATAATCTCAAATTATGAATGGTGGCTTCTAAAAAAATTTCAATGTGTTATTTGTGCTCCCATGCCAAAAGCCGATTTGTAAACAGATTAAACCCTTACACCATAACTGGCCACCGTTATTCACAAAAATCACCCTTCAAATTTTATTATTTTTGTCAATCTTCACCTGAAAAACACAGCTTATAACCCCTCACTGGAATGAGCTTCCAGAGTACCCAGAAAGAACCACTGAGCAATGGCAACTAGTTGTCAGGCTCTCCAGCTTACTAACATGGTACAAGCAAGGTAAGCAGCAGTTGAAGGCAAGCATACCATAGTTGTTTCATATGCCTTAGTACACAACATCCCCACACAGGCAATCGGGATGGAGTGTCTTGCCCAAGAACACAAAGCAGATGACACAGGTTAGGGTCAAACAGCCAACCTTCCGAACTCAAGTCCAATACTCTAACCAGTGAGCCATTGCATTGCATATCCCAAGATGTTGACACACTCTTGAATGCTACATATTTATACAAGTAAAAGAGAACTTTCCTTGTGCAGTAAACAAAGACCTGCCAAAGACCTGTATAACCTATAATGTAACAAAAGGAATCAATAACAGCTGTTTAGTACAAGCATACATAAACTTTTTTAATTCTGCAGTCATTCAGTCATTATTTTATTCACCTTAAAGATGTGATTATAGAAAATTCTCCAAACATGCAATTATTTATATAAATAAGCCAAGTCAACCCACCAACCTTTCCTGCTGGCGATTACCCACATCTAACAAACTTGATGGAACCACTAAATTACAAAATACTTGTAAGCACCTTTAGAATTAACCTGTTACATACATCATTGAGATAACTGTAGCCTTTTGGCATCTTTAACAGGAGACTAATGTTTGATGATACCATTACCGGCTGCACAGGTATGTAATGTTAATTTCAGTGCAAGTTACATGTGCAAAGAAAAGATAATGCAAAACAGGGAATATGTTTTAGTACTGAGCTCTATGCCAAGATGGGGAAAAAAACACTTTCATGTACAATGTTTTCTGCTTCTTCAGATACATTACTGTGACAATGATTTGGTGGCATGGGAAAATTTGGTGGGGGGGGGGGGGGGGGATTCACCCAGTATGCACTTCCCTATTTTCAGTTACTTAATTTTTTTCACAAGCACTGACACCAGGGGACAAGGTAGGGAATCGGGCTAAACGGTATTATTTGTGATAATACATGGACATCCACTACATCTGGATTGATGGCTTGAAAACATTGTGGTCATGTACAAAAAAGCTAACCACGGGACACACTGACCTTCCATTTTCTCTGGGGAGGCCTTGAAGCCTACTAACAAGAGTATAATATGTCTTCAACTTGACACTACATGTATCAGGTGATGCTTTGCATCATGACCTAAGGCTGAAAAGTGATGACTCCCACCACCCTCACAAATGTAGAATCCAGGATCTGCATCTGTGGTTGCAAGCATTTCCAGAAGATGGGAGACTGGAGTTTAATGACACTTTTGATGACCAGGATCACCTTTGTGAGACAGTTTTATGGGTGGAGGAAGGCGGAGTACCTGGAGAGAACCACCTAGCAATAGTGTTGTACGGTTAACTGGTTTTATAAGTCGGTTTCGGTTTTGCTTGAAAACCAAAACCGAAACCGTGTAACTGGTAAATGAGTACGGTTTCGTTTTTTTCATAAAATGTCGGGAAGAGATGTTTTCTTTATTCAGTTTGCACTAACAATGTCTGAAATGTCAAGCTTTGTCAGGAAATAACAGTGTCGTCAATGCACGCCACATTCTGGATGTAAAGGGGTCACTGCAGTATGTCCAGATCACTCGAGAATGATGTATGACAAGTTGTCAATCACACATCGTTGACGTAAAAATGGTTTGTGTTTTCTGTGAGAATGACAAAACAGACAGCCAACACGCCTTCATTTCACTGATTACAGGAAATACCTTGCGCAATTGGCTTCGTTTTTGTACAGGTTTGTCTGACATAGTCAATCAGTTTAATTAAAATTACTTATCTACAATCTGTTGGACAGTGAATAATATCATATCAGAAAAAGGTCTTGGCATTTCATTGTCGTATTCGAAAATAACATTTGTCACGGGTTTCCCCACCACGTGTTTCGTATGTAGTCTGTTGCCTCCCTTGGTGTGCTTATACGGGAAGAGGTTTTACTGCGGTTCAGTCTTGGGACGTTCCGACCTGAGACGATTTGTCCTGTAGGTTTCGGCCAACTAAACACAAAACCGCAAGTTCTTATTCTATTTAGTTCAATATATGAAGGCCAAAACGTCTTGAACCGAAATGTCTCGAGGCCGAAACGTCCATATCCACGGGAAAAAGCTGCGTTCCGTAATATCGCTGTCAACGTGCCACGGTTGCATTCCCACACAACTAACTTTAAGGGGGCCAACCAAAGGAACAAATCAGCGGAAGAAATAGAAAGTGGAATGGCAAGAGTCAAACACAAAAAAGTTACAATATATAACAGTACACCAGTGAATTGTGAAATCAATTCCGTTGAGCTAAAACCATTGCGTGCGCGAGGTGTGTGTGTGTGTGTGTGGGAGGGGGGGGGGGGGGATAGATAGATAGACAATAGGTATTTGGTAAAGTGGTTCGTTTTGAAGCCCACCCAGCTACAAACAATATGACTTTCCCATTCCAGGCTGACATGAAATGATAGCTGATTATTTTACTAGGGCGGGTGGTGGCACTAGTCACCACTGTGAGTGTGTGTGTGGTGGGGAGGGGGGGGGGGAGTCCATACATCAGTTCATTGTCACGTATGTTAGGATGGGTGTCTAGGTGACCCACTTGGCAACGCTTGTTATTATTTGCAATGCCTGGTAGGGTCACTTTGTTAGGCTGCCCACGGCCCCACCCAGGAGTGAGCACTGAACAGAGCCCTGGGAAATTGTGAATTAGCTCTTTTCGCACCCATGTGTTAATATCAATTCATCATAGACTCTCTTATGTCTGAACTTAAAGACCAGAGGTGTGGGGGAGGGGGGGGGGGGCATGTGCCTAGAATTGGTGAGTGGTGATATTCTACGAACATTGTTACATTTTATTTTCTTTTATATTATTTTGTTTTGATAATGCCTGCCATTTATACACTTTGCACAAATGCTAGTCACTGCCAATTAAATCATCATTGAAAATATGACAGTATGGGCATTATATCGACACTACATAGTTTCTGTTGGAAACTGCAGATGTCTTACTATAAAAAACCGAAAACCGACCTATAAACCGAGTTTTTTTTTAAAAACCGACCCGAAACCGAACCGAAACAAGAAAAATAAAACCGCACAACACTACCTAGCAATGATGAGCAACTGTCAGACTCCCCAATCTACTCCACCCAAGCAGGGTTAGCATTGGTTGAAGACAGGTGCACCATTGACGAGCAGTACGCCTTAGTACACAGCTTCACCATGCCCCACATGGGCAATCAGGATTAAGTGCCTTGCCCAAGGACACAACAAAGTTACCCCTGATGGGAATCGAACCGTGAACCTCTCAGTTTGAAGTTGAATGCTTTAACCAATGAGCCTACATGCTCCCGGAGATATTTCATAAATAAAATATTGCAAATCAAGAATGGGTCAAGGAAACAAATGAAACGAACGTTAAAAAATTTATAGTAATTTATATATTTTTTATACTTACCAATGACCCAGACATAGCTGGTGCTAACTCTTAAAATATAGGGCCAAACACAAATTTTGCCCCCCAATCCCCAAAATTTGCATCTAAAACCAAAGAAAACATGTCCTGAATGGCCCTCCACACTTCACCTCTACTGCGCATGCGCAGTGTCAAGGACGTTCCGAAATTGGCGCCATTAATCATTCTAATAACCAGTGCCTGGTAAGCGCTATGTACTCAGCGGGGAGGTAAGAGTTCCCAACTCCTGGGAGGGCCATCCCCGTCTGGGTCATTGGTAAGTATAAAAAATATATAAATTACTATAAATTTTTTAACATTTTTATACTGTACCAATGACCCAGACATAGCTGAATAGTAAAAAGGCTGGAGGGCCAAGGACATAGAGCAAGATGAAATACGCTCAATTATATAAAATAGAGTCATCCCCGCTAGGGAAAAAGAAGTATTAGGCCTTACATGTATCTTTCTTATTTATGATAAATTAGAAAGATACAACACCTTCCAAAATTGAGCATCATACATCCATGTACTCTATTAATATCTAGTATAATCCTTATACTAATAATTTTTAAAGTAAGCCAATAAATAAAGAAAGTCTAGAGAATAGAGACTCTTTATACTCCTTAAAAGTGTCTGAGGATTGCATAATCATGTCCGTTGACACGTGCTATATTCAAAAGCTATACTTTAAAAACTAAGACTTGAATGAATTTTTAAAACATAAACTTCTCACTAAACAACCATCCCAATAACAGCTCAGAATTACTAACTCTGGAGGAGGTATCCCCTTGTTTTCATAGTAAAACAGGTGACCCAAGGGAACACCCTCCCCCCCCCCTTTTTCTTGCCCTGGGTCAAATAGCCCAGAGCGAAGAGGGCAGCAGAACGGAGTCACTGCCGAAACAGACAGCCTACCTAGCTATAGTAGCAACTGTTAAGTGAATGACATTCTGAGCAGTAGATAATAGACCTAACAATAGAGGCCTCCAGAAATGGACTCAATATTTCTGAGATAAAAAAATTCATGAATATGGATGGCTGAGCGCAATGAGCAGCCTTCAAAAATCTATAATAGCGACACTATTAATGTAAGCCCAAGATGTAGAAGAACTCTTACTTCATGAGCCGAAATCTCAAACACAACTGCTGAGTCAAAGATATACCATAAGCAGTATCGATAGTTAATTGAATCCATTAGCAATAGAATGGAGCGTAACGTCCTTCTAATAGGCATCAAAGACAGAAGAAGTTTACGCCCGTAGTAATAAACAGATATCTGTTTATAAATACATAAACTCTAACTGGACAGAGTAAAGGCCTATGCCCGTACGAAGACGGAAGGACCTTAATAACAATAGGTTCCGGATATTAGGAGCCTAACTCTTATGCAAAAATCCAACCTAAATAGTAAAGGAAGTAGTGATTCCGAAACTACGAAAGTGAAAATCATCCACCGATAGTGCATGAAACTCACTGACTCTTCAGTAAAAGAGAAGCCAACAGAATTACTGTCTAAAAGGTCAGAATTTGAAAACTACTGTTTCCAGAGGCTCAAAAGATTACTTAGCTAAATAAGAACCGAAGTTAAATTCCATATAGGAATTTAATCTAATGATTCTAAGTCTATTTATCAAAAAGTTACTAACTGACTTAGATAAAGAGACATAAGACTCAATTGTAAACTATCATAGAGTGGATAGGTATGAGGTAACATAAACCTATAACCTTAATAATAACAGGCTGCTGTAGATCTTGTCAAACAAGTATACTAAAAAGTTGCAATGAGTAGTATGGAGGGATCAACAATATGAACATAGTGATCCCTACACCAACGACGGAAGAGCCTCCACTTTAGCCGCATAGAATAGCGAAGAAGAGGATCTCCTATAGTAAGAAATCGCGTCCAAAGCTCGTCCAGTACAATGCTTACAATGTAATACGGACCACACAACGGAATACGTGAAGGTTGCGACCTTGCGGGTTGTGATAAAGATGACACGATTTTACCCAGCGAAAAAAGATCCTCTCATTGAGGAAGATTTCGCGTTAAGTCCCACAGTAGACATCAGAGTAAATTTACCCACGGTCTCTGTGAAGACAGAGATGCTATCAACAGAAATGTATTGTGGTTGTTTATCTTAGCAATACCTGCTGAAACAACAGCGCCGGAGGATACGCATATCCTATCATTCCGTCCTATTAGATCAATAGAGCGTTAACAACATTAGCTCAGAGATCCGGACAAGCAAACACATACGTCTGCAATTGATTAGCAAGCTGTGTCGTAAATAAATTATCATTGGGCGCTCGGATTGATAGCAAATCTGATTGAATACTTGTTTGTTGAGAGTCCATTCTGACGGCAACAAGCGACCCATAAGTGAACGGGAGTCCGGTAAAACAATCAGACGACCCGGAATATGACTGACCGAAACAGAACTTGGTGTACTATAACAAACAGAAGGATTCTTTCCATTAAATTGAATAACGGAAACGAATGAGTGCCTCCCTGGATCCGGAGATACGCCACTACTGTCGAATTAACGGACAGGATTTGGACATGCGTTTCTGAATAAAGTTCATCCAATGACATAAAGCAAGCCTAAAAAAACATTATTCCGCGGAAGATAAGTGCTAGCTTAGAGACTGCGGAACCCAAAGACCCTGGCACTTTGAATCTGTTGGGATCAATATTATATCCTAACCTGTTTGACTGGCAACCGTCATAATTATAAAACTCGGATCCGGCAACTGCAGTGGCACTCTCTGAGTCAACCACCGAATGTTTGCCCCAGTCTGAATCTCTTGCAACACTAGATAGACAAGAGAACGTGTAAATCAAGCAATTCATGGATTGCTGAAAAGTTGCCGTCGAAGAGAAGCTTCTCCGAGAACGAAGCGACTCTGAGAGAGTTCTTCACCTTACTATCCACGCGCGTGGATGTAGCTAGGGCTGCGTCACGTCTAACCAACTCCAATCAGCCACTGAAGGGCGGAGTTATACGTGAACAAACTACTGCCCTCAAAAGAAATCACATTGAGGATAATATCCCGTAATTCTTTTCTTGAAGACGTAATGATAACGCCTCAGTAAGGTGGATTACGTATGATAAAGCGTCTAAGATAAGTCTACTAGACATCATTGTCGTTTCCAACATTGTGGTTGGAAAAGACATAGACGGCGAAAAAGAATATTTCCAGTCTTAACCACGCCGTCTAGACGCATATGAACTCTCGGTATGCCCTGCTCTGCCAAAATAAATTATTCGTATAAATGATAAAAAGGCAGAAATGAGCATTGCGGACAAGAAACTAAACTATCATGCTTGGTAGCAGGCTTATATGCATATATAGCGTCGATAAATAATACACATGTTCTAATGACATTATTGGACTGTGTCGGTAAGTCAGGGACAATGTCCCTGAACCGATCCAAAATTCCGTGTCCAATGACGCTATAAGTCTCTTATCCAACATCGCAGCAATGTAGTCCGAAATAACAATCACTGGAAGATAATGCCAGACGATATGAATGGCAGCTTCCGATGCTACGAAAGGGAAAACTCGAAATCTTTCGAATCCCTTTCGCCATCCTGTCGGACCCTATAAAGCGTTCAGTCGTCCGTACCTGATGCAACCGTGGACCGCACCGACCCAGCGCCGTCATATAATTCCTGATTCGACTAAGAAACTGTCAATTGCTGGGATGCTGCGAAAAAACTGTGCTAACTCGGATAGCACGTCCGTCACTGAGGCCTGTGGAGAAGCGGTCCTACAATGCATTGCCGCTGGAAGCTCTGTGATCGTTACCCCGTGCATACTACTAATATGCGAGCGAACGGAGTGTAAAGGCCTCGTGTCCCTTGGCTACCGGATGGCATGACCTATTCGCCGTGGAATCACTGAATGACGAAACTGATCGGATACTTGAGGTCACGTAGCCAATGTGTGGTTGTGTGCCCTGCTGTGAGGATGAGGAAGCATTATCGACAGTCTCTCGGATCGTCAATATAACGGAGCGTCCCGACCGACGGACATATGCTCCGAATGTAAAATATCTGAACCACAACATGCGGTCCCCTATGTTGTTGGACGAGAGAGGGACCTCTCTCGCTCACAGCCCGGACAGACCTGGACAAGCCAGGAACCGGACTAACAGGCTTCCTCCGATCTGTCCTCAATCCGCCGTCACTGGGTGAGTACTAAAGTAATTAAAGTGCTCGCATCACCCAAATCTCCTTCCTAGACCGCAACGGACGAACCAGGCAGCTGAACCATTCGATGAATGTACGCTACACCGGGTGAGCTAGCGAATGTCACTCCGTCGATCCTATAAGGGACCTCTTAGGCGATAGACATATTCCATGAGCACTTATTGCCGCTAGCTCTTCATTAACTATGACGACAGAGGCACACTTTTGAAAGACATCTCCGTAACTTTGCGAACAAGAAACCAGAAATGCTTGGTAATAGCAAGCATATAATAATAATATATATAGCGTCGTTCAATAATTCGAAAGTTTGTGTGACATTATTGGACTATGTCGGAACTGAGGGACGATGTCCCTGAACCGAACCAAAAATTTCTAAGTCCACCAACGCTATCAGTTTCTTATCCGGCATCGCAGCATTCTGGTCCGACGAAAGAACCTGTAGAAGATCAAGTCAGATGACATACACAACAGCATATGTTGTTCCGAAAGGGAAAGCTCGAAATCCTCCGAATCCCTTTCGGTATCCCGTCGGACCGGATGAAATTTTCGGACGTCCGTACCCGTTTCCGCGGAGCGTCCCGACCCAGCATCGTCGGATAAAAAATATGCGACAGATTCAGTTGATGCTGGGATGCTGCGATAAGCTGTGCTATTTAGGAAAGCACGTCCGTCCCCGAGGCCTGTGCAGTAGCGGTCTTACGATGCATTGCCGCCGGAAGCTCCGTGTACGTTGACTCCCGCACACTTTCCTATGCGAACATCCGGAGTCTGCAGGCCTCGTGTCCCTGGCTACCGGATGGTGTGACCTGGTCGCCGATGATTCTCTGACTGGCGAAGCTGACTGGATATCCGAGGTCACGTAGCCAAGAGTGGTCGTGTGCGCTACCATGAGAATGAGGAAGCCTTATTGACAGTCTACTCCGGACTGACTATATGTCGGAGTGTCCCGAGCAACGGACGTATGCTTCGAATGCGAAACATTTTGTACCACAACATCTGGGGCCAAATGTTGTTGTACGAGAGAGGGGCCTCTCTCGCTCGCCGTCCGGATGGACCAGAACGACCTATGAACCGGACTAAAAGGCTTCCTCCGTTCTCCCTCTAATCCGCCGTCACTGGGTGTGCATTTGGTTGATTTATAGTGCTCGCATCACCCCAAAACTCCTTCTAGACCGCAACGGACAAACCCGGCTGCCGAACCATTCGATGAATGGACGCTACACCGGGCAAGCTAGCAGACGTCAAAGGCCGTCGAACCTACTAGGGTCCTCTTAGGCAATTGGCGTATTTACATGAGCACTTTTCCGCTAGCCCTTCATTAATTGTGACGACGGAGGCACACTGTTGGAAGACATCACAGATACATCACCCTAATCTTGATCGTCTGAAATAGAAATTGATAAAGTAGAGTGACCCTGTGGGGAAAGGACCGGAGTGTCCAATTCCCCACTAACATACCGTGACATACGCTTCCCATGTTGTCATCGAAATCATACGATACAGAACAGCAGTTAATGCGAGTACACTGACCACATATAGAATGATTATAAAAGTCAGAAGAAGACTTCCTCTTATTACAATTGATCAAAATCCTTTCAATGTGAAAAGAAAACAAGTCCTGGTACTCGCACCAACCCCTGGCAATCAAAATACATAATAATAATATGATCCATTAATATAGAAAAAATAATTGAAATCAAAATATTTTGAAAAAATATTTTTTCAGAACAGCCCAAGTTTCTGAAAAGTAACATTGAGCCCCAATGGATCCCAAGCCTAAGTGTGGACAAAAATTTTAAAAATATTTTAAACAATTTATTCAACACTTACGAACAATAATAATGTATCTAGTTATGATTAAAATAACATCAAGATATTATTTTCAAGAAATCCCCCCCTCACACAGAGGGCTGTTGTAAATGTAAACAATGAGTGTAAAAACACTAAAATAAGACTCCAGGCACCCAGGCCCGGAATCAGTTACCAAAAATACACTATCTGATGCAAAACAGAGACTTCCAGGGAAGAAACTGCAGAACATCAGATGGTAGATGCAGAACACCACGCCTAACCACCCGTAGGTGAAGACGTAAACATGGGGAAAAGAACAGAATTCATTCTGTTATTCAGCTAAAACTCCCAAGAAATTTTAGTAATAATAATTACAGAAACTATGCCAAAAGCATGGGAGAATAGCAAGAGGGGACTTAAAGGAAAGGGAGAGAGGAAAACACTGAAAAATCAGTGTAACTAAATAACCAGAATGACAACAAAATGGCTGCTGCCTCGAAAATAGGTAACTTAACATAATTTCATTAAAAAATTTTAAGTTACAGCCCTTATAATATTCTGTCACACATTTTTCCTCTCCTCCTTCTCTATCCTCCTTAGAATCACCATTTCACTAATATTTATGTGTCTGGCATCATTTAAACTGAGATTTACAAGCACAAAGATCAGTCAGATGTTAACTGATGAAGGGCCAAACTTAGAATGATTAATGGCGCCAATTTCGGAATGTCCTTGACACTGCGCATGTGCAGTAGAGGTGAAGTGTGGAGGGCCATTCAGGACATGTTTTCTTTGGTTTTAGATGCAAATTTTGGGGATTGGGGGGCAAAATTTGTGTTTGGCCCTATATTTTAAGAGTTAGCACCAGCTATGTCTGGGTCATTGGTACAGTATAAAAATATCAAGATACAAGGTATTCAAATTTCATTTTCTAAAGATGGGATTTTTCAGTATTGTGGGCAATAAAACAGACAGAGTACTATTTTAACCGGATCATGACAGGGGGCATAATCTGGTCAAATTCTCCAGCTGATTTTGTAATGACAGCACTACAAAGTGATGTTAAATGATAAATTGCTGGTCTCAAGAGTTTTTTTTTAACACAGTGGTGGGAGAGGGTTTCATAGATCAATTTGAGAGGAAAATACAGAAAATGCAAGCACTTTTCTAGAGAGTTTTCGTGTATTTTCCAGGTACTTCACCTAAATTATTTTAAAAATCTCTGATGTATGTACTCGTCAGTTAACAGTTTACAAATAAATCCATTTCAGTGGACTTTTATGAATGTATTCTACATCATCAATAGCAGTACCTGCCACTCTTGAAGAGCTTCCCAATGATCAATGTCAGGTACCTGTATTATTTCATTTCTTGCATCAAAAACAAAGCTCAATAAGTCATTTCAATGGGGGGTCACAGTCTATGTTTTTGAGGTCAAAACTGAAAAAAAAAATTTTAATGGTGATTTTTGTGACCAGTACTGGGTGGTTATGTCCATTACATTATGTAAAGGTTTAAAAAACAAGAGGCCCCACGGGGCCTGAAGTGCTCATTTTGAACAGAGCACAATATAAACAGAGTCCAAGAATGAGTCTACATTAAGCAATCCATTTCCATAGGATACACTGTCAAACTTGAGCCCCGCAGGAGAGACAAAAATAATCCGGGCATCATGCCTTTTCTTCAGTTGATCATGATGTCAAATGTAGAGCTCCCCTATGAAGCCCCTTGATAAAACCTATGTGTATAAATCTTAGTTACACACTTCTAGAGGGTAGTGAATACAAAATTTCTAATTCTTCAGCACTGGGAGCCCAAATATTAACCCAGACTCTCGATTTGAACAGAGTTGCATCTGACTTCCCTAGAGATGTTGTGTACCAAATATGAAAGCATTCTCACTGTTGGATCAGAAGAGAAATGTTAAAGAAATTTCTTCATATTGCACTAAGTTAAAATTTGGGCTACCATAATGAGCCCAAATATTAAGCTACGAATCCGATTTGAACAAACTTGAATCTGACCCCCCTAGAGATGTTGTATACCAAATATGAAAGCATTCTGACTAGTGGGTCTGAAGAAGAAGATTTTTTAAGAAATTCCCTCATATTGCACTAAATTATATTTCAGGTTTTCATATGGAGCTCAAATATTAACCCACTAACCCAGGCACTCGAATTGAACAAACTTGAATCTGACACCCCTAGAGATCTTGTATACCAAATATGAAAGCATTCTGACTGGTGGATTAGAAGAAGAAGATTTTTAAAAGAAATTTTCTCATATTGCACTAAGTTAAAATTTGGGCAACCATAGCAATCCCAAATATATACCTAGGGATCCGATTTGAACAAACTTCAATCTGACCCCCCTAGAGATGTTGCACACCAAATACGAAAGCATTCTGACAGGTGGATCTGAAGAAGATGATTTTTAAAAATTATCCCACATACTGAACTAAGTAAAAATTGGGGCTTCCGTACGAAGCCCAAATATTAACCTGGGGACTTGGTTTGAACAATCTTGAATCTGACCCTCATAACAATGATGTACACCAAACATTAAAAGATTCTGACTGGTGGTTCTGAAAAAGAAGATTTTTAAAGAATATTCCCCATATTACCCTGTTAAAAATTTGGGCTCCTGTATTGAGTCCAAATATGAACCAATGGGCTTTATTTTAACAAACTTGTATCTGACCCTCTATGAATGCTGTATACCGAATATCAAAAGATTCTGATGATTGGTTTTGGAGCAGAGATTTTTAAAAATTTTTGCAAATATGCTGACTCAGCATTTTTTTCAATGCCCTCTACAGAACACCCTAACATAACCGATGGCAATTCTTTTTTACCATTCAATCCTACTGGTCCTAACGATGCTTCATACCAAATAACAGCTCTCTGTTCTGTGTGGTTTGGGAAATATGGGTGTTTGAAAATATTTCTATTTTTAGCTCCTGGGATTCCCATGGGGATGCAGGATTCTTTTTCTTTTTTTGCACGAGTCAAGTACTTATGACCCAATAATACCATATATCAAATTTGGTTCAAATTGGACCATCGGTTCAGAAAATAGAAATTTGGGGTGGGGGTAAAAAATCTTACCCCTACCATTACTAAGTAGGGCTGCACGGTATTCGGATTTTGGTACCGGTGACGGTATTGAAAACAATACCACGGTATACCGTGAAACAGTTCAGATTGAAAACAAAATAAAACTGAAATACATGTACCTTACTTTTATGAAAGAGCTTGATAAATGTGATGTACAACTACAATGCCCCAGGTGAAAAACAACTCATGTAATTCGGTACGTTCTAAGTGCTGAGTTTACTCTGAATGTAACAGAATTTTGGAGTTCATTAATTCGTTGTTTGTCAGCAATCTGACAAAAAAATGTTTCAAATCACACATATTCACAATTGCGAAATGTGCAACAATTTTTGTCAAATATGACAGACGTGTGACGCCATCACTGGGAGAAAACATTGTCGGCTGTGATTGACACCTGCAGACTGTCATGAAACTGAAGAGTGATCACGTCTTGGAGGCGTGGTTAATATCAACAGACCGACTGGCCTGACATATGACAGCTGACATTTGACATTGATATCTGAGGAAGTTTACTGCAGGAAGATAGAAGGGGAGGAGCTACTACTGGTTGTTTGAGTAACCAGGCCCTTGGAATTCCATCAACTGGACACACGTTTTGATAAAAGAAAGTTTTGTTTGCCAATGTTTTTCATGAAGCCATATATACAGTACTGTGATCACAAAAGCAGACATCAAATCGCGGTGCGTTCTCAACGCGGTCCCGATCGAGGTGACAGACAAGAAAAAATCCTTATCAACAGAAGTGTGGCTAAAGCGAAACACAATCTCCATTCTGCCGATTGGATTTTCGCCGAGATTTTTCGAGAACCTCGAGAGCGCCGTGATTTTGTCGGAGGGAACTGCATGTGTACAAATGTAACCGGTTTGCAATGTTAATGTTAATGTCTATGTAGACCTAACCAACCGAGTTGTTATGTATTCTAAAAAAGGGTCAAATTCAACACTTTCCAGATGTCGCGATTGCCCACATCCCAACATTAATCATAACATAAATTCATAATCATATTCATCTGAATTTGAAAATCATGATAAACATGGACATGAGGCAGACACACCCCCCCCCCCCCCTCCCGCTCCACCCACTCTGTCTTTCACCACTCCCTCTCCAATCTCAACTTCATTTGTACTTTCCGTTTCAGTTTCACACATTTCACCACAATCTGTCGTTTGGGGTGAATACAATATCGTCGTTTCCAACTATTCTCTCCGTCAGAAATTCAAGAGTTTTGTTGGTTGTTGTGATCTTAAAAAATAAAAAAAAACGATCTCTGGCAACGGAGGGCTGTAGTCGTCCCGGCCTCATGTGCCTATGGTTCTTGAAAAAAAAAATTGACACCACCCCACCCATCATAAACGAGCTATATGTATTCTGTGGTTCTGATTAAACGTGTTTTTTACGGTTCTGGTACAAGTTCACCTTTTTCTCTTCATCTCAAATGTCTTTGGCCGCCAGAGTATTATTTCCAGTGGTTGTTTTGAAGTAAAATTCGAGCTAAACCGTCCTTACTACTAGAGTTAGTAATTATAGTTATATGTGCTAACTCTATAAGGATGTTGAGGTGTGACTTCTCTATCCAAAGTCGATTGGTCAGTTAGCAAACTTCTTTGAACAAGTTAGTAACTTGATTGAACAAGTCAGCTAATTTGAATAAACAAGTTGCTACCTTGTTTAAACTACATAGGTAACTTGTTCAAACAACTTGTTAGCGTGGGCTTCGTTTGGAGGAATTATGTGCCTGTACGACAAATATTATGTGACACTGTTACACTAATCACGAAGGGCCAGTGCATGTCCAAAAACTGACTGGATACCCAACTGTACACATGAGCTCCAAAACGTCCACATTCCAGACTTTTCCTTGAGAAGTTCAGAGGCTATAATTTAGGCGTCTGGTGCACTCCAAAACAACTGAAAATACTTTTCTACAAACCTGACTAACTGACATGTAGAGCTACGCGCTATCCAACCCCAATGAGTGCTATCAACGATAAGGGTCTGTGAAAGGTTAGGGTTATTTTGGTGTCATCGTTGGGTTTGATATTTTCAATTGAGCTTCAACAACAGTTTCAACAAAATGAGTCATATCGTGGCGGGCAATTTTGCAGAGGTAGGATGAGCCGAACAAACAGGAAAGATCCGCCCAGTGGCGGCAAGCTATCGTGAAACTTTACTAGCCCGACAAAAGCATGCCGCTTATCAGTGGTTGAAGACGAGTACGCCATCTACGTATATTGTACCACTCATTACCCAACGTCACTGTAACCCAGCCTGGGCAGTTGAGTATCTCACCGACGGACACAACACAGATGACGAATCGCAGGATCAACCCGTTCCTTAATGGTATTTATTTTTTTATTGGTGTTCAAGGTCACATTTCTGCATACTGACTAATCGTGACCACCACGTGGAGATCAAGTCAAGGTTAGTCAACCGATTATACTCAGGTTGTTTATTTTAGAGGACTTCCACCCCAAGTAACCTTGTTTTAAAACACTAGCAACTTTTTATGCCCCCGACTGATCTAGTCGGGGGAGGGGGGGTATCTAGTGGATAGCTTCGTTCGTTTGTACGTTACGTATGTTTGTTACACAAATGTGTCTGTCCAACATATATGCCGCTCCAGCACTGTCATTATTTGTCGGATTCAAATAAATTTTGCTAGGCTTGTACCTCAACATGGGGGAATGGATCCTATGGCAGAATTAATAATTTTGCCGAAGAATTTACTGAGTTATTTGCCCTTGTTTAACTTAGGGGATTATTAATGAAAAATGTGTCCGTCCAACATACTTGTTGAATTCAAATAATGTTTGCCATACTTATACCTCAATATGGGGGAACGGATCCTGAAACAGAATTAACATCTTCGCATAAACATTTACATAGTTATTTGCCCTTGTTTAACTTAGGAGATGATTGCAAAATGTGTCCGTCTAACATATTTGCTGTCATCATATGTTGGATTTAAATAATTATTTCCCCGAAAAATAATTTTGGGGGAATGTAGTCGTGGCGTCGTCTATCTGTCAGTCAGTACGTCCGAGCTAACGAAATGAGTTTAAGTGTTTAGTCGTAAGTACGGAAGGGGTTTATGTCTGCCCCGGCTGTTTTTCGGTTTATGTGGCTATTTTTGGCTTATGTGACTTACTTTCAAGTACAGGTGGGGGTTATGCGTCTTTTTTCACCTTTAGTCACATAGTGCAAATTTATGATCCTGGGGGGGGGGGGGGGGGGGGGGGGGGGGAGGGGGTAGGGGCTAGGGTCAGTAGTAGGGTAGGATTAGGGTTTAATAGCTACCACCCGAAATATTTCCTAAAAATCACTTTTTTGACTACTTGACATGTTTTTTAGAATAAACACATAAATTTAAACACATAAACCCAATTCCGTCTGTCCTTCCGTCTGTAGACGGAATTCGTGTCCGGCTCAGAACTGTTTCATCTTTTGACCTAGGCTTATGGTATTTGGCATGTGGGTGTTTCACCATGAGATTATGTGTCGCGTATCATCATGACCCACATATAACACTGACCTTTGACCCCAAAGTCAAATTACTGATTTTTTGGCAAGTAAGAGGTTTAAAATTCTGCTAGACCGTATTATTAGTTTTAGTATCACAGCATTACAGTATCGAGGCATTACAGTATCAAGGAATTAATTCGGGAGAATTAGCCACCCTTGGCGGCCCCTCTAGTTCTTTTTAGGTTACAGCTACTTCTATAAATCTGGCGTTTGATACACTTGGCATTTTGGGAGGGGGCATATGCCTTGCTTCGCGTTGCTCTTGTTTTAACGAGTTAGTATTAGAAGAGGTGGCGGTTCTTCGATGTCGTACAAAACAATGCAGTTATCTTCTGTCAACTGTATAGTCGACACCCAGCATCCTGCACAGGTCAGACAGATTCAAGTCGGCACCAGGCGACATCCGGTTTTGAAGGTTGAAGATTGGTAAAAAGTTTGAAACTAAAAAAGAACTATTTTCCATTAATGTTCTCCAGTTTTGAAAAAAAATAACCACATTTGAAAAAAAAAATTTCCAGTTTTGAAAAAATAACCAGTTTTGAAAAAAAGTTCCAATTTTGAAAAACCGACAATTTATTTCAGAAGTGGTAATTTTTTTTTCAAATGTGGTTAGAATTTGTTTTTCAAAGGTGGTAAATTTATTTTCAAAAGCTGTTTTTTTTTTCAAAAACGGTGATTTTTTTTTCAAAACTGGTGATTTTTTAAAAAAATTTTTTATTTTTTCAAAAGCTGTTTTTTTTTCAAAACTGGTTTGTACAGTAGGTTAAACAGATAGTTCTGTAAAAAGCTCAGCCAAATCTAACGGAAAAAAAATCTTTTTTTTGCATCAACTTAATTATAGCTCAGCTCTCGTTTGACAGAGCGTTTTCCAGTTAGGAGGCTACAGACGTGTTTTTTTCAGGAAATCATTTTTTTTTGAAAATAATTGAATCTGCCTCTAGGGATCGGGCCATCACTTTCTGAATTTAAAAAAAAAAATTAAGCCTTTTTGATTTCATTTTCACTTTAACCAAAACTCGTGGGCAAAGTCGGCCTGTTTGGCTACACCAAACTATATTGGAGGACGTTTTGTTTGGGGAGAGGGGGGGGACTTATCCTGCTGAATCCTTCATGACATTCATTGATGGACCTTGAAATACTCTGCTTCTCTGAGCTACCAGAGATTTCGCAAGGTACCATATAGGCTATATTTCCATAAAATAAAAGACGGGTGGAGTTAAGACTGAAATCTTAATACTTTTCGATCTCAGTTTGATTCGCTGAGGATTTACCCGCACAGACCAGGTCAATTCTTATGATAGTGTTGACTTGTTCACATCCATTTACATCTCCGCACACTTTTCTTTCAAAATTTTTACTTTTGTCGATTTGAAAAGGGGACGAGTCGGAAAATATCTTCAGGTTTGTGACTTGGCTGGATTTTGTTGTTTTTTTAATTGCGACATACGAATACATCAAACGAATCTTAGAATCTATGATCCGTTCACGCCAAACTTCGAAGTTTTCACCGTCAAGGAATACATGTAACAGATCATCTCAAAATGTATTGGTTTTCCGTTGCGGTTTTCTCTCGATTCTACCTAAGTTTTGTCTCGATTCTTTCTCCATTCTGCCGCGTTTTATCGACAGAACCTCGATTCTCAATCGCGACGGAACCGAAACAGGATCGAGAGCCGACCGACTAAAAGACTGCTTTTGTGATCACAGTACTGTACGCAATTAGCACAATGACTGGCTCAGTAATTAAACGCTTATCAGTCAAGAGAGGTTGACCTTGTTTTTTACAGGAATTAAATTGACAAAGACAAATTTACTTGTATCCGAGATTCAGATGAAAGCCAGTAAACCCAATGATAATTTTATGGCTTATTTTCGTATTAATCAATGGGTTCAATAACTTTTTAGACATTGATTATTGTCGTTCTTCCATTCAAATCACTCATTTTCCCAGAGCAGTAAGTAATACTTCTATCTATTGCCCCAAAAGTCTCTTTTTAATTCATGATATCCCTTGCATTTAATATGTGTTTGCCCTATTTTCGCACATTATTTATATTTTTATTTCAGGAAAACGTGAATTTCAAATCATAATACCGGACCCAAAAATTGTATACCATTACTCACGGTATACCGGTATTCATTTTTGAAGGACGGTTTTTAACCGGTGATGATTTCAATACCGGTACCAACCAGTATACCGTAATACCGTACAGCCCTATTACTAAGCCAAATATTGTTTCACGAACTGCGTTTGAACAAACTTGATTCTACACCTCAAAAGGAAGCTCCATAACAAATATCAAGTCATTGTACCCACTGGTCCATGAGAAGATTTTAAAAATATTGTGGAGCATTTTCTCCAACCCTCTCCCTATGGGGCTGGGCATGATGAGTTGGAACAAAACTGCAATGCCCCTTTGGGACCATCACTCACACAAACTTTCACTAGAATTGGCCTAGTGGTTTTGGAGGAGAAGACCAAAACATGGTGTTGACGGACAACGGACGGATGACGGACGGAGAGCGATGAGATTAGCTCAGCTTGACTTTGTCAAGATGAGCTAAAAATCAGTAACATTGTGCAAGCCTGAAATAAAAAATATCTAGACAACCAACTTGTCCTTTATTCAGTTTTGTACAAGATGAACAGTTTTTTAAATACTGCCATATTTCCTGCAAAAATGAAAACTCTGCATCTTCAATAAAATATTGATACAACTTAGAACTCACTTAAACAGACTTTTGTTAAAGTTTAGTGATGGTAGAAGAATCAAATCTGTTGGGTGGTACACCATTTATTCAGTAAATGTACTTACCCAGCAGGATATGCTATAGTCCCTGTATTTGGATCTACTGCTAATCCTGAATTTTTCTGTGTTGTTATTCCAAGTACTTTTTCTAGTGTGACCTGAAAGTGGAAAAAGTTAACAGCAGATGAGAGTAAAGCCACCCATAAATGCCTGCCAGAATCAGCTTTCATGGGAACAATCGCTCTTATGCAATAAAAAAAAAAACAATCCTATTTGTGCACCAGTCTAAAAAGTTCCATCAACTTCATGTGAATTTAAAACATGTACCAGTGGGCCCACCCAGGATAGAAAGCCCTGCGTGTTGGAAAATTTCAGGCTGGATGGAATGACAGAATCACAGAATTTCCATTTATATAATAGATTTATTAAAAAAGTTGTAATTGTACTTCCCCCCCCCAAAAAAATTATTATGTCAATGCTTTACCAAAGCACTACCTGATGACACTATTTTTTTAAAATTACTAAAAAAAAAATTCATTTTCTAAGAGCGAATTCCAAGGAGTGGCAAGCCCAGAAACATTGTGTGAATGATCAGATTATTTGACTACAATGCGTCTGTAAAGAAACAGTGTGTATTTTTTTATCTCTCCTGATCTTCAAGAAATATGTTTATACAAATTGCCCTTGGTCTTCACATGCTTGATCCCCAAGAATCAAGATCAACTTTATACTGAATTTAAAACTCAAGTGTTTTCTTCTACTGTGATGTCAGGCTTTTAAATTCATTTATCTAGGGCACACCGTTTTACCTCAATTTGGGCACATTAAGACCAGAAATAACAGCCTTATCCTATTATGTTTTCTTGCCATGCCTTTCTTTGCATTTCTATCGTCATATTATGATGGAAGTTATTTTCAAATGTAGAAGAGGCAAATAATATATTTACTTTTCTTTATGTCTTCACTCCTTCTCTAATTTGGGCACATCTGTAAATGGTGTGAAATTGGGGTAATCTAAAGGCCTGGTGATGATTAAATCTGAGATACAATACACTGTTGGAAAGGGCTCTCTGAGACCTTTGCAACACTCTATTATACCACACCATATCAACAAGTTATGAAAGAAACCTGCAAACTAAGCTGCTGTGTTCCACGGTACTCATAACGCCATTGAACAATCACTAGTAAGCATATTACAATTATAGTCCTTTTTTCGCTAAAAAAAAATTCCCAAAAGGATTACTTCAGAAAAAAAGTTTTTCCTTGAAAACAATATGATGGTAAATGTTTGGGAAGACACCTTAATTTTTAATTTATCCAGGGCTGGGTGGGGGTGGGGGGGGTCATAAGCAATGTATTAGAAGCTAAAAATTGAAATATTATAGAATACATACTGCATTACAATTTTGCACACAGTACTATGATTGTAAAAGTAGGCTCTCTCTCGATAAGATCACAACACACACACCAATTGGTCAGGATTTCATAAATAACTTCATGGCACCATCATTCCTCTATACAGTACATGAGCAGTGAATTATCATCAAAACACCTAGAGAATGGAGTCTTCACTGGAGTGATAACTTGTATGTTGTCAAAGTTTAAGCAAATGGATCTCTGCATCAACTTTGTAACAGCAGGGTACATGTATTTTCAACAATTTTAAATCTTGACAAGCCAAGTACTTGAACATATATTTTCTAAACTTTCCCATAAAATCAAATCATGGCTGCTGTGAAGCAGCCATGACTTGATTTGATAAGAAAAGATCAATCAAGTCTGGCAGTAAGAAATAAATGATCAAAGAATTACTCTTTTGCACTGGGCAGGAAAATCCACCTGCAGAAGGTAAAGTGTCAAACCAGGTGGTTCATTGGCTGAAACAAGGTTTGTGCTTCTGATGCTTTTCTTTGGGATTTGAGAGTTACTGTCTGTGTGAAAGTCCAATTTGCAGTAATCTCAAGTTCTGTATGCTGTTTAGTGCATGTCTGCCATTTTCATACCATGTGTCACACCAATAATGAATGAATCACAACATGGAAAACAATGCCAATCAAATATTGGATGAAAAAAAATATTATTTAATAAAATATTGAAAAACTGACACGTTTGATGGAAGACTCACCTGCATGTTTTGATATACAACACTGCTTGTTTGAAATCCCAGACTAAAAGTACAGAGGAGCACAACACCTATTTACACAGTTACAGACACTGTTGGTAAATAGTCAATGCTATTTTTGCAAGGCGGTCTATACAAATGTCACATGAACACCCTGATCATGCATGTAGACGAGTCACATCAATAAAGTGGACTGTTCCAATAATCATGACAATCTGCATTTGAAAATACAGTTTTTGATAATTTTTTTGTGAACAGCTTCCGAAACCAGAGTTCCTGGTGGTAGCATAAACAGACTCCAAATACCTGTCCATATACATCTGTGACAATCGATAAGGAAACAGTCAACAGAAAGTTATGTTAATTTACGTAACAGGTGTAAAACTAAAGAAAAGATCCAATGACAAATACTGATTAAATTAACAGTTTCAATGCCAAACTGACAACGTTGTTCTGATTGGTTCAGGATAGTTCAGATCATTCCCCCAACTTTTTACATTAAACTATTAACGCCAAATAAAAAAGTACATTTTCTTTTGGAGCAATAAATTTTTCTAACCAATGAAGGATGGAGGCTTCTATTTTTATTTTTTGTGTTTGATAACTGGTGGAATGTCAGAAAAATTTATGGGCGAGTGCCTATCGGCATTCACATAATATGCACAGAGGGGCATGCTGTTTACATCTTAACAGAATTAGCACCAAAATAAAGAACAAATAAAGTGCACTCTCGCCAAAGCATTGTGATGTTTTTCCTCTGTCTCTTGTATAAACAAGAGAAGGAGGAACAGCATCACAACACTTTTTTCCTATAGGTGATCATAATGTTATATAGCATAACATGCCAATGCCGGCTTACAATATGCTAAGCCAGTGGAGTGCCGCCTTGAAGAAGAAATGCACTCAAAAAACCTCTACAGAGGAGATAGGACCTATAAAATATGCGTGAAGGCACAATGAAGTTAGGTCGACGTGAAACCTCTTCGGGTGACCTTGGCAAAGAAAGTCGTGATGTAGGGGGAGATGAGCCAGAACTGCCACCAACTAAGAGCGGAGCTGATTGATACACACCCGTTGAGGTGACAGGGGAGCGATCAGAATGATTCGACAACTGCAGGTTCTGATCTTGGCCAGAACCTGAGGCAGAATCGGAACCGGCGGGAAGGCAGAAACGCAGAAGAGGAGCAAGAAGCTCCTTCTGGTTGATGTGAAGAGCTGCTTGATCCTGGTCCCATACACCATGAAGGGAAAGACCTAGAGAATCAATGTTGCACCCCATCCGAGATCACTGGCATCTGCCGTCAGAAAACGATTGGACGTGGGCAAGTCCAACAGAACTCCCTGCATAATCCACTGAACATCCATCCAGGAAAGAAGGTGACAATGAAGAGTCTGGTAAGTGTAGCACCAGATACAGAGGATCGACATTCGGCCTTAAACGACTGAGCAGAAAGTGTTGGAGAGGTCTGACATGCAGCCGATCATGAGGAATGAGATCCATCAACGAACCACTGAGACCGAGCAGCCGGAGAATACTCCGAGCTGTCACGGATGTGGACTGGGACAGAGTCAGGGCAAAAGCTGAGAGAATGACAGCTCTTGCCCAGGGAACCACCACCGTATTCAGCTGAGTACGTAAGTCCATCTCCAGATGACAAAACGACAGAGAAGGGACCAGGTCCGACTTCTCCTTGTTGACTCCGAACCCTAGCGATATGAGCAAGCTCAACAATGTATCAACATCTGACTCCAGAAGAGCAGCATTGGAGTGCCTCTGGAGGATATCGTCCAGATATGCCGAAGTAGTCACCCTGGACTGTGTGCGATGGAAGGCTATCACATGCGACGTCAGTCGGGTGAAAGCTCAAGAAGGCAGGTTGAGGCCAAAAGTCATGGCCTTCAACTGATAAACTCGGCCCAGAAAAGCGAACTTGAGATACTTTCGCGATGTCCGATGAATCAAAACGTGAAAGTAAGCGTCTCGCAGGTCGATGCTGGAAGCAAAATCTCCCTGGTGAATGGAGCAGCAAACCGACCTGAAAGTCTCCATGCTGAACTTGGGAGCAATGATAGACTGGTTCAGGATACTCAGATTGATAACCGGTCGGAGTCGGCCGTCCTTCTTCGGCAACAAGAAAAGGTGGGAATAAAATCCCACTGAATGAATGTTCTTGATGACCTCGATTGCCCCTTTTGACAGAAGATTGTCCATCTCCGTGATCAAAAGCTCCCAACATGAAACGTCTGAAGGAACTTGTGTTGGAAGAGGCACTCCGACAGAGTGGGGTGCCTCCGGAAGGATATTCGCAGCCCGGACAACATCTAATACCCAAGGATCGGATGTGATTGTGGCCCAATGGTCTGCGAACCCTGATATCCTTCCTCCAACCTGGGACGAATCGAGGTGAGGATCTTCATCTCGAACCCCCGCGAGACCCGCAAGAGGAGAAACACCTCCTCTATTAGATGAATGATCCCGAGTCCACCCTCTGGTCTGCCGATGCTTACCCTTACCACCTGAGTAAGAAGTAGAAACAGCAGCAGGAGGATCAGCCCTTGGCTTCGCAGAGGAAGCAGAAGGGTGATTGTTAGGCTTAGAATGGCCCCTGCCTCCAACACAAGGCTGATCAAGCTGGCGAAGCAGCAACTGATCTTTGGAATGACGCAGGACGTCATCCCGGACCGCTGCCACGGAACCATGGAAAAGTCGTGAACCCACCAAATAAGCAGATCGAAGAGCAACGCGCTTCCCCTCAGGAAGGGAACAGCTTATGTCCAACACAGTGTCCCGGCGAACTAATTCCAACATAGCCGTGTTACAGGCATGCGAATAAGAGCAAAGGAGTCTGTACGTCGTCAAACCTATCTGGAGGCAGATAAGCAGCCAAAGCAGAGACTGCGTGATCGGAGAGAGAAAGCATGCCCAGCATCTCTCTCAATAAGCCCAACAGGGACTCCAGAGTCGCCATAGGAATAAGGGCCGACTTGGGCTTGGAAAGCCCGAGGGAGGTGGAGTCCTGATCCAAGACCATCAAAGTCTGGCAGACTGACGGAATTGTAGGAACGATAATACACTGGAGGCAAAAAGGTGTCAGCCCTGGTGAAGAACAAAGTTTTCATAGCCTTGGAACTCAGCTCAGAGTTCAAAGCTGCAAACGCTTCAACCACCTGTACCAACTGGCACGGTCGAAGGCGTGCAGAAGCAGGTTGCTCCACAGGCTGGAGACGCGCAACTGATGATTGTGGCCTGGCTGACACTGTCGGCTGGTCTGACGGTTTGAGATCCAGAAGGAATTCAAACACAAAGTCAAGAGTTGCCCCCAAGTAAGAAGACTGTTGGCCCTCAACGTCAGGTATGTCTGACCCATCCTCTGAGTCGGAAGACACATAACCCATCACGGGCACACCAGCCGATGCCTCCCATGGCACACTGGGGGATCCGAAAGCGGCGCCACGGAGGGCACCTGGAAACCACTTGTAGCCTCGCTGGAGGCAACGGGAAGGCCCTTGGAAAGAACCTAAGTGAGCAAGGAGAGGGCCTCCCTGAGCTCACAGCCCATGGCAGCCGGTTCGACGTGGGTATGAACCGGCAAAGTTACTTCACTCCTGACCCTCTCAACCAGCGAAGGGTCATGATCCTCCAGAACACACGATGTGGGGTGACGGGTGGCAGCCGAAACATCTGCAGGCAGATGCTGATAGGGGTATACCAGACCCCGAGGATCAACAGTGCGGGAACTCAGGAGAGTAGCCATGGACCTCTGAGGGACAGAAGGTCCAGGCTGCACAAAAAGCTTTGGTCCCGCAAAACTGGCCGTCGGACCAGAGTGCGTGGACGGAAACGCAAGAGTCCATGGTGATCCCACCAGGAACATCCGAATCCAGAGAAGGCTGCTGGGATCGACGGCTGAGAGACCACAGCAGAGCGTTCGGCCGGCAGCCCCTTCCGACTTCGCTGAGTTGAAGTCAGGGAAGGCTGAGGCCGATATTCCACGTCTACACGACCAGACATCTCTGCAGACCCCTTCAGGGATAAGCCGAGGGCGACTGGAATGACGTTGCAGATGGAACAGAAGTAGCAGCAGATACGGCGGGAGCTGTTAAAACCGGTGGAAAAGTGGAGAGAGCAACAGGGCTCGGCTCCAAAAGAGGAGTCACAACCCTAGCGACAGCCTCAGATGTTGACTGGAGAGGAACCACAGTCCTGGAACCAGGCATCTCTTCACCAGACAACTCAACAGCTCCAGCAGTATCCACCACAGGAAAAGACTGCACATCCCCCATGGAGGGGGTATAACTCTCACCAGACGTGGTCATGTCAGGAGGCCCCGAATGACAGTGTTCCCCTTCCCTGCAGGTGCGGGAGAAATGGCCACGAGAACACACCACATGCTTGGGCAAAATGCATTGCCCTCAAGGAACAGTCCTGGGCATAACAGAGTTGAAAGCAGTAGAAGAAAAGGTGAACTGAACAGATGTAGAAAGTAGAATAACGCCCCCAACCATGAGAGAAAGGTGGCAGAAAATAAAGGACTGGTGGGAACACAACTGAACCCAGACGGCCGACAGGGACCCAAATGAAAGTGTCAATAACACTGTAGCTTAACTTGTGTGTTGTGTTTGATGAAAAGGATAATGTTCAATGTTTATGAAAGGATTATGAAATAAGACAAGAATTGTGATAATTGGGAATATGTTCATTTCTGTTCCCTGTATGCTATGTTTTTGATAAAAATAATATGAGGTGCACACTGTACTAAAGAGCTGAGGGGTGGGTTAATATGAACTCACAGCTAATGTATGTGGCCCTCACAGTTAACGTATATCAACGAAAGTTACAGTGAAATTATTCCAAAACGAGTCATCCTACCAAGTTGCAGTGAAATCCCTTCATAAATATGGCCTGTAGACTGTGCTAAACGTTTTTGGGCTTCGGGCCCCTGTAGCCGTCAGTTTCCCAGTTGCGTCCAAAGGGGACTTTCTCATCTAGACATTATATGAAGTCAACCTACCAAGTTACAATGAAATCCCTTCATAAATATGACCTGTAGACTGTGCTAAAGGTTTTTGGGCTTTGGGCTCGGGCAGCCATAAAGGCTGAATGATCGTGACCAAAATGGGACGTTCTCATCTAGACATTATTTGGAGTCATCCTACCAAGTTACAATGAAATCCCTCCATAAATATGACCTGTAGACTGTGCTAAAGGCTTTGGGCACCTTTAGCCGTCAAAATTGCCCAATCATGTCCAAAAGGAGACATTCTCATCTAGACATTATATGAAGTCAACCTACCAAGTTACAATAAAATCCCTTCATAAATATGACCTGTAGACTGTGCTAAAGGTTTTCGTGCTTCAGGCTTGGGCAGCCATCATAGCTGAATGATCGCAACCAAAGGGGACAATCTCATCTGGGCATCATCTGGAGTGATCCTACGAAGTTACAATGAAATCCCTTCATAAATATGACCTGTAGACTGTGCTCACGGTTTTTGGGCTTCGGGCACTTGTAGCCATCACAGCTGACCAATCACGACCAAAACGGGATGTCATCATCTAGGCATTATATGGAGTCAACCTAATAGGTTACAATGAAATCCTTCCATGAATATGACCTTTTACCTATGCTAAAGGTTTTTGGGCTCGGGCACACATCAAGGCTAAATGATCGCGATCAAAATGGGACGTTCTCATCTAGACATTATTTGGAGTCATCCTACCAAGTTACAATGAAATCCCCTCATAAATATGACTGTGCTAAAGGTTTTCGGGCTTCGTCACAGTTGCCCAATCATGTCCAAAATGGGACGTTCTCATCTAGACATTATATGAAGTTAACCTACCAA
Organism: Pictodentalium vernedei; assembly: GCA_031216915.1. NCBI lineage: Eukaryota > Metazoa > Mollusca > Scaphopoda > Dentaliida > Dentaliidae > Pictodentalium > Pictodentalium vernedei. The sequence continues at coordinate 233,799,610 of CM062292.1, read as the reverse complement.
GTTACAATGAAATCCCTTCATAAATATGACCTGTAGACTGTGCTAAAGGTTTTTCGGGCTTCGGGCTCGGGCAGCCATCATGGCTGAATGATCGCAAGCATAGGGAACAATCTCAACTGGGCATCATCTGGAGTGATCGTCACGGTTGGCAGATCATGCCCAAATGGGGAAATTCTCACCTAGACATCATAAGGAGTCATCCTACCAAGTTACAATGAAATCCCTCCACATTAAACATGACCTGCAGACTGTGCTAAAAGTTTTTGGGTTTCGGGCTTGGGCAGCCATCACGGTTGATAGATCATGCCCAAAAGGGGACGTTCTCATCTAGGCATGACCCCGAACCTGCATATGAAATTTCGTGACGATAAGACAAGAACTGCGGGGTTTAGCCCGTGCTAAAGGAAAATGTGAACAGACGTCACAGACTCACAGACTCACAGACTAACAGACTTCCGCACGTGTGATGGCAATAGCTTATCTTGACTATGTCAAGTTAAGCTAAAAACCGAGTCCTGTTATTATACGATACTCAGATCCATAATTCTAGTCACAGGTAAGCATTATCAACGAGTTGAATTGTCACTTTTTCGTAATACAAATGGCCACACGTCGTTCCAGGACGGTGGAAGAAAAAAAGAATGATTCATTAGTTACTGACTGCGCACTGGTACCGGAAGCTGTGGATCTGTACTAGGAGAAGAGCATCCCCTACTGGGTGTGCGCCGGTAGCACTCGATCCAGTTTTGGCTTATTTGTTCTTGGTGCTTTTGCACCACTTTTCTTTCCCAAATTCCTTGGGAAAAATCAAAATAGAGAGTATATTTTCTGAGTTAGGGACTTCCACTGTAGTGCAAGCCTGTAGTAAACAATTGTAGGGTAGGTTGATAAGAAATGGGTTACCACAGGTTACGATCAGTCGGCACTCACGTAACCCATCGTAACCCGTAAACAGGTTACTACCATTAAATTGGCATAACCTATAAACAGGTTACAAAAGAAATCCTTATTTCGAGGCCTGTGTGATGTACTCAGCCCCCTTGGATATGATGGTTGCCACTTCACATGCGAAATTTCCAATCGCGTAGACTGGAAAATACTCATGTGTGGGGACAACCAGGTCAAACATTCTTTTCATTCCCACATTCTCCCAAATGTTCACACACCCATTCGGTAATGTTTGACATTATAGTACCAGCTGAGACAAATCTCTTCACAGTCACCAAATAACACTCACCTCCCCCAACACATATCCTATCAAATTTTTCAGAGCCTGAGAATCTTTTTTGTGTGTTTTTCATGATGGAACAAGACTCAACTGTATGTTTTAACCCTTTATCCAATGCACATATCCACATTTGTTATTTTAACCGAATACCTAATGAATCGGCTGTATCGATCCATGTATATGTAATATACAAATTCAGCAGTTGCAAAAAAAATTATTTTTCAAAACATTTCAATAAAACCATATCATGTGACTCCCTCATTGGAACAGGCTCTTCGAGCTCATTCCAATGAGGCTTCACATGATATGGTTTTGTTGAAATTTTTTTTAAATTTAATGTTGTAATTTTAGAAAAATTTGAAAAAAATAATACTTAAAATAATAAATCTCAATATCATGTGTGTTGGGTAAAGAGCTAATTGTAATTTTTTCAAAGTTTTCAAAAAGTTTCAGCAAAATCATAACATGCGACCTCTCATTGGAATGAGCTTGATGAGTCCATTCAAATGAGAGGGGTGACATGATATGTTTTTTTTTAAATTTTTTTTTCAACAGCTCAGTTTGTAAATTATGCGGGTGGATGTAGCCGCTTCATTAGGTAAAGGGAAAGGGTTAATGAGGTCGAGGTCTGTTCTCTGATACAGCACTGTGATCTAAAAAGCGATCTGACCATGACACACTTTCGAGAGTGGGTTGACATTTCATAAATAAAATACTGTGAAATCACGACGGCATCAACAAAACCCTAATGAAAACAGCATCACATATTCAATGTTCTTGTATTTCCGAGATTCTATAGTGCTGCTGAGAGATAAGTGGACAGGGAATTTCAACCAGAGTTGTGATGCGATAAAATTTTATTGTCCACTTTTGTGACTGTACAAGTGTCACATTGTAACATCCTAATAAGTATGGTTGCCTTGGTAGCACGGTGGCTTTGTGGATATGGCACTGGACTTCAAACCAAAAAAAGGTCCACGGATTGAAGGCACTAAATTCTGATTGCCCATGTGGGGGCACGGTGGTGCTGTGTACTAAGGTGTACTGCACGTCGATGGGGCACTTGTCTTCAACCAATGCTAACCCTGCTTGGGTGGAGTTAGTACATTGGGGAGCCTGACAGTTGCTCGCTGGTTCTGTCTGGGAACTCCAGCTTCCTCCACCTGTAAAACTGTCTGACACGAGGTGACCCTGGCCATTGAAAGTGTCATTAAACCACAATAAAAAAAAATATAGTATGGTTGCCCAATATGAATCCAACATCAGTGGACAGGAAAACATAGGCATGTAAGTGCACATGTACCAAAATATACATCAACATTTACAAGCCAACAATAATAACTTCACAGCCTATAAACATTTGATATTGACACCTGTGTTTATTTTAAAGGTATGGTTATCATACCAGGTACTTATTCTTAATACAAGTAGATTTTATCATGAATATAATTATGTACTGAAACAGGAATTACTGGTTTACAACCACATACAAAACAGGTGTCACTCTTATTAGTGGTAAAACAGAGTTCTAAATTACTCTTTGAACGGTCATTGCAAATTTTAGTATTGCTCACATATGTGCTTTTCAAAATGTTGGAACAGATGGATAGCAAACTCAAAGACATGACTGAGAATGCCAGAGAGGCTTCAGAGAGGCATTTGAATACGTTCTATGCTGAACACATGCAACCTTCAACTCACAATTTAAGAGAAGATTCCTTTACTTTAAAAGCTTGTGTTGAATATTAACCAAGGCATTACATTACTGTGATTACATATGCAGACAGAGAATTTTGATGGGATCATGACCAGGTTGTAACCCGATCAAAATTATCTTTCTGCTTTATTCCCTACAGCACTGTAGAATATCACTTACTGGAAAAGAACATTGAATCCAAGAGGACTTCCACCCCTAGCATTGGTTACCTGTCCTATTTTACAAAAAGAAAAGAAGCTTGTTACCACAGTAAACAAGCACTACTTCACTTCCCAGGGTTCCCACAGACAACCTTTACTAATAACCAGTACTGGGTCGAGACAGAGCCTGTCCCACCGAAACCAGTACTGGTACCAGGACAAATCAACAATTGGGTGACCTATCACAATCAGATGGGAGAAATTCACATTTATACCGACCCAGTCGCCAAGATCACAAAGACAAACATGGAATCGTACAATTATTTTGCAGCGACATCAAAGTAATCATAAAGCACGAAAATTGTGCTTTATGATTACATTGATGTCACCACAGAATAATTTCTTTGAAGTAACCGATGACGGTGCTTTCATTGTCTTTGATGTCACGCTTGAAAAGTCAAAATGATCAACCTTAACGAGGTCGTTATGCAGACAGAACATAAACCTTTAGAGTGTTTTGATATGTTTATTCACAAATAAGTTGAAAGTATGTTGTGCAAGTGTGCCATAGACAATTATCAGTCTGTTTACTCTCGTTCAATTAGGAATTTCCGCATAAAATAATTTTGTCCCGGTACCGGCGGGACAAAAGCTTCAGTACTGGTACCGGTTGGTGCATGAGGGAACTGGCAGTACCAGTTCTGGTACAGGTACCGGTTGACATGTTTGATAAAAGTGTATACTTTAGCCTGTGTTGGCACTGTCCACTTTTGTAAATCAGAATATGTATCTTGTAAAACTGACTGAGCACTGTAACAGCAAGTTAAAAGAGTACTTTATCTTACAACAAGAACATAATATTCCTCCAATACAAGTAAAAACATTGAGACAAAATACAAATCTGTATTGCGGGTCACAACCATGCATGCAAACATTCGATTCCGAAAAAGAACATTTTTACCTGCACTCAACTGGGATCAAGTTATTACACATGTCCAGGTCACCGTTTTGATAATAGTAATTAAACCAGACGCTCAAGTGAGCCTAAAACGCTCACCTGGCTCAAATTGTGAAAAGAGATGAGTGTATCAGTACGTGATCAGTACCAAGAGCAATTTTTTGATATGCTATGACACAAAGAAAGGCAACTTTTTTGGTCATCCATTTCTGCTGGTCCTAGGAAAGCTTCTGTGAAGTATTAAACAGTTACCAAGGTAACACATGCCCCCCCCCCCCCTTGTGACCTTCACCTTGCAGATGCGGCGGAAACTATTATACACGACACACCTTCTGACTGTCCTTAACATTTGTAAAAAGTTTAACAATTGTACTATGATTCGTTTCTGAGTTATGGCTGAGACACGAATATTGACCAATTTTTAGTGTGACCTTGAAATGTGACCTTGACCTTGACCTTGAAGGTACTAACCCGGCTATGGTGTGTGACACATCCTCCCATGATCCTTTATAATTGTGTGAAGTTTGATGACTGTGGCACGCACGCACGCACGCACGCACGCACGCACGCACGCACGCACGCACGCACACACTTCAATCACTATATGCCACACGACCTAAGTCAGGGGGCATAAAAACAACAACTGAACAAAATTTCTGTTTTGTTTTCAACTACTGTGGTTCTCTCTACCCCCACCACCCCCCCCCCCCCCCCCCCCCCCAAAAAAAAAAAAAAATTAAAAAAACAAGAAAAAACAAGCGACTCGATTTGAACAAACTTGAATTTGACACCCCTAGAGATGTTACATACCAAATATGAAAGGATTCTCACTGGTGGACCTGGAGAAGAATTTTCAAGAAATTTTCTCATATTGCACTAAGTTAAACTTTGGGCTTCAATAAAAAGCCCAAATATTAATCCAGGCACCTAATTCGAACAACCTTCAATCTAACCCTCCCAGAGGTGTTGTACGCCAAATATCAATAGAATCTGACTGCTGCATCTGAAGAAGAAGATTGTTAAAGATTATTCTCCATATTGCACCAAGTTAATATTCAGGCTCCCTGTGGGAGCCCAAATATTAACCCAGGGACTCAATTTAAACAAACTTCAATCTGACCCCTGTAGAGATGTTATATACCAAGTATCAAAAGAATCTGACCGTTTGATCTGAAGAAGAAGATTTTGAAAGTTAATTATTTGGGTTCCAGTGTTGAGCCCAAATATGAACCGAGGGGCTTGATTTGTACAAACTTATATTTGACCATCCTATGGATGCTGCATACCAAATATCAAAAGATTCTGATCAGCAGTTCTGAAGAAAATTTTTTTTTTTAATTTTTGCAAATATGCTGACTCAGCATTTTTCAAATGCCCCTACAGAACACACTGACACAACCGATGGCCATTTTTGTTTAATCCATTATACTGGTCAAAAGGATGCTTCAAACCAAATAACAGTTCTCTGTTCACTGTAGTTTGGGAAATATGGGCATTTGAATTTTTTCTATTTTTAACCCCTGGGGTACCCACAGGGCTACGAAAAAAAAATTGGGGGCATCAATCAAGTACTTTGGGCCCACTTATACTATATGCCAAATTTGGTTCAAATCGGCCCATCGGTTCTTGAAAAAGAAATTATGCGCCCACAGAGAGTCCAAATATTGATCTACCAACTTCCCTTGAACAAACATTAAACTTCAAAACCAAAGAGTGTTCCATACCATATATTAAGGCAATCTCTCTGGTGGTTCATGAGAAGAAGATTTTTAAAGATTTTTAGGCTTTGGCATCATTGACCAGGGCCCGAAGAAGGCAGCCGCTTCATTTGAACAAAACAGAAAGGGTATACTCCAGGGATCGTTTGTGCAATACATGTTTGAATTTGGCTGAATGGCTGTGAAGAAGATGCCAAGTTTGCAAAAGTTAACAGACGACAGACAACGGATGACGGACAACGGATGACAGACGACGGTCGCCAAGTGATGGCAATAGCTCACACTTGACTTGCATTGATGATATTTTTATATAAGCCTGACAAATGTTAAGCATGAAAAATAAAACAAAGAAACACACAGCTGAAACACTACTATAAACTTCAGTGGTTACAGTACTAGTAGAATAATAAATGGGGATTACATCATGCCTTGGGCCATAATGCGATACCCTGACAGCATGGATCTTCATTCATTAAATATCAATCACAGATGCTGATTGACTGTCTAAAATGACGCCATTAAAAGCTGCACCCAATCCCTTCATTATGCAAACCAGTCAAGAAAGGGAAGAATGTTTTAAGCTAAATTGGTTATTAGCACCCTAATGGTTTCCGAGATGGTGTATTGAAGTTTTGACCTCGTCTCTGGGTGATATATTGACTCATCCTAAAAGTCTCATCGGTATATGCCCAGAGACAAGGAGTCAATGTCAATATACCATCTCGGAAACTGAGAGGGTGCTAAAAAACTGTACATGCAAAAGCCGACTTGAGATTTTATTTGGCTCATTACTGGATCACAACCGGTCAAAATTATCTTTTGTCCTTCCTCTCCACCGCACTTCAGAATCTGATCTATTGAGAAGAAATGCGGCAACACTGAATCTGGGATGCTGTTTCCATTTGTTTTTTATGGTTCAGTCATGATTTTGCAAATATTTTACTGATGAAATCTCAATTCACAGATTTATAAGTGTGTAGCAATCCAATTGCAATCTGATCGATATCACACTACTGTGTATGTAGCACCACTGCACTTTAACTTGAGCATGTGTGGGAAAGTATCTTGCTCAAAGACCTGATGCAAATAACTTGAACAACCTCTCATCTTTCATCACTGACATTCCACTTTTTCCACACAAATACATATGAATTACCAGGGATTTTTCTGGGTGACTGTCGGGGCTTAATATGGGCAGCATTCCCAATGAGATTAGGGCATAATTTTTTTATAATTCCAAAATCAGAATTCCCAATCTATCAAATTGGACAAACGTACAGGGTACGAACACAACTGGTAGCTATATTTTAGAAATTAGAGTCTGCATACAATGGAAAGTATAGCTCTCAATGCTGTTTCATTGCCATTCATCTGTCATTTCGCCTTGGCAGTTATTTCCAGGCAAGTCTTTGCTACTTATATAGGCAGCCAAGACTTGCCTAGAAATAACTGCAAAGCTACAGGATGTATACTGACAATGTATAACAATGAAAGTGTCAGTGACACTGTAGCTTAACTTGTGTGTTGTGTTTGATGAAAAGGATATGTTCAATGTTTATGAAAGTATTATGAAATAAGACAAGAACTGTGATAATTGGGAATATGTTCATTTCTGTTCCCTGTATGCTATGTTTTTGATAAAAATAATATGAGGTGTATACTGTACAAAAGAGATGAGGGGTGGGTTAATATGACCTTACAGTTAATGTATACCGTATCAACAAAAGTTACCAAGTTACAGTGAAATTATTCCAAAACAAGTCATTCTATCAAGTTACAATGAAATCCCTTCATAAATATGGCCTGTAGACTGTGCTAAAGGTTTTCGGGCTTCAGGCCCCTGTAGCCGTCAGTTTCCCAATTGCGTCCAAAGGGGACGTTCTCATCTAGACATTATATGAAGTCAACCTACCAAGTTACAATGAAATCCCTTAATAAATATGACCTGTAGACTGTGCTAAAGGTTTTTGGGCTTTGGGATTGGGCAGCCATCATGGTTGAATGATCGCAACCAAAAGGGGACATTCTCATCTGGGCATCATCTGGAGTGATCCTACGAAGTTACAATGAAATCTCTTCATAAATGTGACCTGTAGACTGTGCTCAAGGTTTTCGGGCTTCGGGCCCCTGAAGCCATCACAGTTGACCAATCAAGACCAAAAGGGGATGTCATCATCTAGGCATTATATAGAGTCAAACTAACACGTTACAATGAAATCCTTCCATAAATATGACCTATAGACTATGCTAAAGGTTTTGGGCTCGGGCAGCCATCAAGGCTGAATCATCGCGACCAAAAGGGGACGTTCTCATCTAGACATTATTTGGAGTTATCCTACCAAGCTACAATGAAATCCCTTCATAATTATGAGCTGTAGACTGTTCTAAAGGTTTTTGGACTTCAGGCCCCTGTAGCTGTCACAGTTGCCCAATCATGTCCAAAAGGGGACGTTCTCATCTAGACATTATATGAAGTCAAACCTACCAAGTTACAATGAAATCCCTTCATAAATATGACCTGTAGACTGTGCTAAAGGTATTCGGGCTTCGGGCAGCCATAATGGTTGAATGATCGCAACCAAAAGAGGACATTCTCATCTGGGCATCATCTGGAGTAATCCTAAGAAGTTACAATGAAATCCATTCATAAATATGACCTGTAGACTGTGCTCAAGGTTTTCAGGTTTCGGCCACCTGTAGTCATCACAGTTGACCAATCACGACCAAAAGAGGATGTCTTCATCTAGGCATTATATGGAGTCAACCAAACAGGTTACAATGAAATCCTTCCATAAATATGACCTTTTGCCTATGCTAAAGGTTTTTGGGCTCAGGCACCCATCAAGGCCGAATGATCGCGATCAAAATGGGATGTTCTCATCTAGACATTATTTGGAGTCATCCTACCAAGTTACAATGAAATCCCTTCATAAATATGACATGTAGACTGTGCTAAAGGTTTTCGGGCTTCGGGACCCTGCAGCAGCCCAATCACAAAGGGGACTTTCTCATCTAGACATTATATGAAGTCAACCCACCAAGTTACAATGAAATTCCTCAATAAATATGACCTGTAGACTGTGCTAAAGGTTTTCGGGTTTTGGGCTCAGCAGTCGTCACGGTTGGCAGATCACGCCCAAATGGGGAAATTCTCATCTGGACATCATAAGGAGTCATCCTACCAAGTTACAATGAAATCCCTCCATATTAAACATGACCTGCAGACTGTGCTAAAAGATTTTGGGTTTCGGGCTTGGGCAGCTGTCACGGTTGACAGATCATGCCCAAAAGGGGACGTTCTCATCTAGGCATTATACAGAGGCATCCTACCAAGTTACAATGAAATCCCTTCATAAATACGACCTGTAGACTGTGCTAATGGTTTTCGGGTTTTGGGCTCGGGCAGCCATACCGGTCGACTGATTGCGACCAAAAGGGGACGTTCTCATCTAGACATGACCCCAAACCTGCATATGAAATTTTGTGACGATCAGACAAGAACTGCGGGGTGTAGCCCGTGCTAAAGGAACATGTGAACAGACGAACAGGCTTCCGCACGAGTGATGGCAATAGCTTATCTTGACTTTGTCAAGTTAAGCTAAAAATGTTAAAACATCTCCAGTCCTTTACCCCTAAAGTCTTCATATTAATACAAACTGCCCTTTATATTCCTTTGATAAAGTTGCCCCAATTGTATTGTTCCTTGAGGACTCAAAGAGTAGGCAGCATTTATCATGGAAGTGTTTTTACATCATTGTTGGCTGTCTGTAGCCAACAATGATGTAGAAACACTGTTACATGTTGGTCATCTGCAGCAGTGCACATGTATATATGATAACAATTATTGTAAAATAATCTGACTTTAAGGGTTAAAGTTAAATCACTTCCCATGAAATTAGACAAAAAATGCATAAAAAAGGAACCAAATTATCTGTTAGGCCCTTTAATTTGGGAATATTCATGTGATTTGGGGGCATAAGTTACCAACATGAATTTGGTGGAATTTGAAAACCTGTGAAGGCTGGCAGAAATTCCCAATTCTGGTCCTCTATGATATGATTATTTTCAGAACAAGGGCTCAGGACCTTTCCCAATAGGATTGCGTGACCATGATTATGACAACAAACTTTTTTTACATACAGACTAACCAGGTGTTCATGTGTTTCAGATGATTCACATTTTGGGCTAATCTGAGTTTCTATAACAAGAATATCTCAAACATGTATCAGCTCAAGAAGGATATGCTGCTGATGGAGGTATGAAGATATACAAAATATTTAAGTGAAATTAATAAATCATCTTCTTTATGACACGATACATGTAAAACTGAAATATGATCCTCTATCTACAAATGCATAGACTAGAGGTTAAAATCTTTTCAGTATATGGTAACATGATATACATTATTAAAACCTTGTAAAAATTTTAAAATTCATTCTTTCGTGCATCAACTGCTCAACACAAAATGCAGAACTCTATAAAAGTTGGCCATTTTGTTGGGTGTATTGTGATCCAAGACTTTCATTCATAACAGGTATTATGTTGTAGTGTACCATATAATTTTCCCCACTGACTTCAGAAAATGCTGAGCAACTGACTATGAAACAACAACAAACAGGATGCAATATGTAAAGTTTTAACAGTTTTGGTTCTGTGACCAATACTAAAATGGCAACAACATCTTTACATACATGTTTCTGTGCTTTTGCTGGTGAATGCTATTGGAGACTTAAACCTTTCAGAGGTTTTTACTACAATGTACCTAACGCTGTACAAATTGGTGAATGAGCATTTCACTTGCCTGAGAAATGGGGAACTGATTTATTTTTCACCTACATTACTAGGTTTTCAATAAAAATCTAGGGAGTGCGATGACTCAGTGGTTACAGCTTGGATTTACGACCAAAAGGTCAGGGGTTACTGCATTGTGTCATTCGACAAGGCACTTCACATCCCAACTATCCATATGGGGGCATGGTGGCACTGTGTGCTAAAGTGTACTGCACACTGATGGTGCACTTACCTTCAACCAAAGCTAACCCTGCTTGTCTGGAGTTAGTACGTTGGGAAGTTTGGCAGTTGCTCACAACTGCTCGGTGGTTCTCTCCGGGTGCTCTGTCTTCCTCTACCCATAAAACTGTCCGACATGACGTGGCCCTGTCTATCGAAAGTGGCGTTAAACAACAATAAATAAATAAAAATCTCTATTTGAAATGCTACTGTATTAATTTTTTAAATGTCCCATAAGCAGTGCTCTTTAAAAATAATGATGAACTGCTGTGCTGTAACACACTGTTTTGCAACACAACTTATCATTGGACTGCTCACAAAAACTCGTAAAATAAACTCCAGTCTTCTTGAAAGAGTTTACATGTATGAGGCTCACCTTAGCAGTAAGTTAGCTTTAACACTGGTACACATATCGTATCATATTGCCTTTCTATTGCTCATAAAATCTGAAAAGATTAGTAGATTACCTCAAGAACTAGAGTGATGTCGCGCATTTAACCCGAGTGTCCCAACAATGACAATGCTTAGACACAAAACAGTCTGAGCCATTTTTTGTTAACCGTTTACCTAACGAGTAACGAATCTGCCATATCTGCACTCGTGATATACAAAAATTGCTATTCAAATTTTATTTTTTCATTTCTCTACCTCAAAACATACCTCATGACCTATTAATGGAACAAGCCTGATGAGCTTGTTCCAATAAGGACTAACAAGCAATGGTTAGAAGTAAATGAAAGTGTCAATGAAACTGTAGCTTAACGTGTGTGTGTGTTTTGTTTGATGAAAAGGATAATGTTCAATGTTTATGAAAGAATTATGAAATAAGACAAGAATTGTGATAATTGGGAATATGATAATTTTTGTTCGCTGTATGCTATGTTTTTCATAAAAATAATATGAGGTGTACACTGTACTAAAGGGTGGAGGGGTGGGTTAATATGACCTCACAGTTAATGTATGTGGCCCTCACAGTTAACATATGCCAACAAAAGTTACCAAGTTACAGTGAAATTATTCCAAAATGAGTCATCCTATCAAGTTACATTGAAATCCCTTCATAAATATTGCCTGTAGACTGTGCTAAGGGTTTTCAGGCTTCAGGCCTGTGTAGCCATAATGGTTGACCGATTGCTACTAAAAGGAGACGTCCTCATCTCGACATTATACCGAGTCATTCTACAAAGTTACAATGAATCCCTTCACAAATCGACTTGTAGTCTGTACTAAAGATTTTGGGGTTTTGGGCTCGGGAAGCCATCATGGTTAAATGATCGCAACCAAAAGGGGATGTTGTAATCTGGGCACCATCTTGAGTGATCCTACGAAGTTACAGTGAAATCCCTTCATAAATATGACCTGTAGACTGTGCTCAAGGTTTTCGGGCTTTGGGCACTTGTAGCCGTCACAGTTGACCAATCACAACCAAAAGGGAACGTCATCATCTAGGCATTATATGGAGTCAACCTAACAAGTTAGAATGAAATCCTTACATAAATATGACCTATAGACTGTGCTAAAGGTTTTTGGGCTTGGGCAGCCATCAAGGCTGAATGATAGCAACCAAAAGGGGACGTTCTCATCTAGACATTATTTGGAGTCATCCTACCCAGCTACTATGAAATCCCTTCATAAACATGACCTGTAGACTGTGCTAAAGGTTTTTGGGCTTTGGGCCATGTAGCCGTCAACGTTGCCCAATCGTGTCCAAAAGGGGATGTTCTCATCTAGACATTATATGAAGTCAACCTACCAAGTTACAATGAAATCCCTTCATAAATATGACCTAGACTGTGCTAAAGGTTTTCGGGCTTCGGACTCGGGCAGCCTTGATGGTTGAATGATCGCAACCAAAAGGGGAATTCTCATCTGGGCATCATCTGGAGCGATCCTACAAAGTACAATGAAATCCCTTCATAAATATGACCTGTAGACTGTGCTCAAGGTTTTCGGGCTTCGGCACCTGTAGCCGTCACAGATGACCAATCACGACCAAAAGGGGATGTCATCATCTAGACATTATATGGAGTTAACCTAACAAGTTACAATGAAATCCTTACATAAATACGACCTATGGACTATGCTAAAGGTTTTTGGGCTCAGGCAGCCATCAAGGCTGAATGATCGCGACCAAAAGGGGACGTTCTCATCTAGACATTATTTGGAGTCATCCTACCAAGTTACAATGAAATCCCTTCATAAATATGACCTGTAGACTGTGCTAAAGGTTTTTGGGCTTCGGGCCCCTGTAGCTGCCACAGTTGCCCAATCAAGTCCAAAAGGGGACGTTCTCATCTAGACATTATATGAAGTCAAACTACCAAGTTACAATGAAATCCCTCTATAAATATGACCTGTAGACGATGCTAAAGGTTTTCGGGTTTTGGGCTTGGGCAGTCGTCACATTTGACAGACCGCGACCAAATGGGGAAGTTCTCATCTAGACATCATACGGAGTCATCCTACTAAGTTACAATGAAGTCCCTCCATATTAAATATGACTTGCAGACTGTGCTAAAAGTTTTGGGGTTTCAGGCTTGGGTAGCCGTAGCGGTTGACAGATCATGACCAAAAGGGGACGTTCTCATCTTTATTATACAGAGGCATCCTACCAAGTTACAATGAAATCCCTTCATAAATATGACCTGTAGACTGTGCTAATGGTTTGGGGGTTTTGGTCTCGAGCAGCCATACCGTTCGACCGATCGCAACCAAAAGGGGACGTTCTCATCTAGACATTACCCCAAACCCACATATGAAATTTCGTGACGATCAGACAAGAACTACGGGGTGTAGCCTGTGCTAAAGGAAAATATGAACAGACTCACAGACTCACAGACTACCAGACTAACAGACTTCCGCTCGCGTGATGGCAATAGCTTATCTTGACTTTGTCAAGTTAAGCTAAAAATGAAAAAATATGATGTTTCAGAAAAAAAATTTGTACTGTTGGTTTGAACTTGTGTTAGGTAAAGGGTTAAAGATGCAGTACATAAAACATTTTTTTGGCATGTAATAACTTCCAATCCTTCAAAATGCATTTTGGGAATAATTGCCTAAATGACACAGGGGAGGGGGGGGGGGAGGGGGTTGTGGTGGTGTGTTATAGTAGTAAATTTCTGTTTGTTTGCATTTAATAACTCCCAATCCTTCAAAATGCATTTTTGGAAAAATTGCCTAAATTACCAGGGGCAGGAGGGGGGGGGGGGGGGGGGGGGGCAGCACCCATATTCAAACTTGGCCTGTATTACTAGCTGGAAAATACACATATATCTATCAACTTTGGTTGAAATCAAATAATCCAAACTGAAGTTAACAGTCGGAAACCAATTGTTTACAGACGGACAGATGGACGGACAGACCATTTATATAATATATATAATATGACAATTTTTACAAATGGTCGTATAAAAAAGTAATATCAAATTTGAAGAGAATCATATAATCAGAACTGGATTTATCTTCTGGATAACATGGGGAGGGGTGGATTGATTCCACCCATCTCTCCCGAAGTTTTGTAGACAGCATCAAAGTCCCTCACTCCCATTTCCTTCCAATCTGTATTACTTTTGTAAAACAACATAAGTATGCTGCAGAAGGTATTTCTTTATATTTCAAACTGTGAAGCTCAGGTAATGAGAAAAAAGCTGCATACAAGTAAAAGAAATCAGGTCGGTAAATGCAATTATTAAAAGTTGTATTGATCATGCAAGAACAAAAATTGACAAAGTATGTGTTAGAAGCCCAATTTCAAATTTAAAGAAACTAAATTCGAAAACCATTTTGAAAAGGGTTAAATTAACGAAAATATTAATTGAAACCACTGTATACAGCGTCAGTAGACCTTGCCCGAAATGAAAAACAATGACGTTGTAACACAGTGTTTGAAGAATAAAAGATACAACTTTGAAAAGCAAAACTTTAATCTGAAACTTTAAGCTGGGAATACTGAGTAAAATTGACTGCAAAAAAAGGGTTAAATATTTCCTAAAACTGATAAAAGAAATCACTGATGTAAATGCAATCATTAAGTTGTATTTTCCAATACAAAGAAACTAAGTCACAAAAAAAAGGTTTAAAAGGAGTTAAAATCCTGCCAAATTTAATTACAATCACCGTAGAAAGCTTCAGTAGACAGTATAGACATTGTCCCAAATGAGAACAGTGACATTCCACTAAACTGTTTGAAGAATTAAGGGTGTAACTTTGTAAACAAAATAAACAAAACTAGACTTTATGATTCTGGAGAATCATGGCTTTTCCGGATTAGATTCCATGATTTTTCTTGACCCCACAGTGTCTGATGAATTGTTTTTAACTGTCTCACTAAAGTTCCTTCATTGATGTTATGAGAAAGGTGAGTATAGTAGTCTCAAATGACTCGGTTTGGGTTTGGTAAAAAAATGTTTAGGTAAAACCCATCATTAATGGTAGAATGGGTTAATATCAATATCAATGTTTCCCTATCAGTTTTGCGTCTGGTGAAAGAAGTTACGTTTCTCTGTGGCATTTCCATTTGATGTTGTTGGTGTCCAAAAACAGACTATTTCCTCAATTTTTTTTACATTTAGCAGCCCATGAAGGGTTAACAAATGCCTACCAGAATAATTGATCCATGCAACTGGTCATATGGCACCAAGACCTATCAACGGCTATTTTCTCTTGAAAACCCCACAAAATGTTTGTAGAAATCCAGGGAAAATGATTTTTTAAGCTTTTGATGGGTATCCCTGTTTTGATGGGTATCCCTGTTAACCTCCCCAACAGGGGTTAACGCTTGGCTTTTTGAATACCTTTATTACTTACAAAAATGGTCCTCTGTGAATTCCACTTCAAACAAAGGAGATTATGTTTATCTCTCATGTATACATTAGGTGCTGTGCGTGTCTGAAAACAGTCCCATGTTAACAACATTACGATGCTTGGCAGCTTGTAGATGGTTAAAAAACGCTCACCGGAGTATTTTGAACATGCAACTTGTAATGTCACATAAAGACCTACGAATAATCAATTTGTCTTGAAACCCTACAAGTTACGGTTAGGGAAATTCACAGAAAATGGGAATTTAAAGCTTTCAAGGGATATCTCTCTTTAGCCTGCCCAAAATGGGTTAAGACGTCGATTTTTGAATACCCTTACTACTTACAAAAATGTTTCCGTATAAATTGTATGCGCGATAAAAGAAGGCACTTTTCTTTGTGGTGTACCCTTTGGGTGCTGTTGATGTGCAAAACAGCCCATTTTATCGCAATTTTGACCTTCAGCAGCCCGGAGAGGGTTAACTAATGCTGACCGGAATATTTTGTTCATGCGACTTGTAATGTCACACCAAGACCTGCAAATAGCCGATTTTTCTTGAAAACCTACAAGATGTTGTTAGAGAAATCCACAGAAAATGGGTATTTTAAGATTTTAATGGGTATCTCTCTTTAACCAGCCCAAAATGGGTTAAGACGTCAAATTTTGAATACCCTTACTACTTTCAAAAATATTTTTCGATCAATTTTGGGTCCGATAAATGAAGGCCCCTTTCTCTGTGGTATATCGTTTGGGTGCTGTTGGTGTCTAAAAACAGCCCATTTTATCACAATTTTTACGTTTAGCAGCTCGGGGAGGGTTAACTAATGCTGACCGGAATATTTTATCCATGCAACTTGTAATGTCACACCAAGACCTGAGAGTGACCAATTTTTCTTGAAAATCTATAAGACTCGTTTAGAGAAATCCATGGAAAACATGAAGTTTTGAGCTTTTTTGGGGTATTGCTGTTTAACCAGCCCAAAACGGGTTAACACTTGGTTTTCTGAACACCCTTATTACTTACAAAAATGATCCTCGGTGAATTCCACTTCCAATAAAGGAGGTTATGTTTACCTCTCGGGTATCGTTTGGGTGCTGTGGGGGTCTGAAACCGGCCCATTTCATCAAAATTTCAATGTTTGGCAGCCTGTGGAGGGTTACCATATGCATCGCCTAATATGGCGTGTGTATCAAAGGTTGTGTCATAGGCAGGTCCAGTAATTATGAATATTTAAAAAAAATCCAAAAGACGTGTTTCGAGAAAGTGCCGATAAACCCCAATTTTGGCAGTTTTTTGCCAATTCTGGCGAAATAAGGGTTAAATCGAAAATTCCGCTTTGGTACATTTTTAGATTTTTTGCCACTCTATGCGTGTGCCAAATTGTGTGAAAATCGGTTCGAAAATGGCTTCTGAATCGTACGGACAAAAATGTGTGGAAAAAAAAAAAAAAAAAAAAAAAAAAACCCCAAAAACTAGACTTTATGATTCTGGAGAATCATAGCTTTTCCCGATGAGATTCCATGATTCTTCATGACCCCACAGTGTCTGATGAATTGTTTTTAACTGTCTCACTGAAGTTCCTTCATTGATGTTATGAGAAAGGTGAGTATAGTAGTCTCAAATGACTCAGTTTGATAAGAAAATTGTTTAGGTAAAAACCATCATTAACGGTGGAGTGGGTTAATATCAATATCGTCGTCCGACGAGTGAATGATCCACAAAAGGAGTTATGTTTGTTTCACACATACCCACTGAGTGCTGTGTCTATTTGAAAATGGTCCATTTTATCTCAAATGTATCCAAAATATTGATGTCTGGCAGATTGTAGAGGGTTAACAAGTGCTAACAGGAATATTTTTCCATGCAACTTGTAATGTCACACTAAGAACTGCAAATGGCCATTTTTTCTTTAAAATCTTCCAAGATGTTTTCACAGAAATCCCTGCGCATGCGCTCTTTTCCAATTCGACGTGACTAAATGTGAAATTCATGTCGCTCTTCATGGAAAGTGATGCCACAACTTTTCATGAACAAGGAGTGAAAATTTCATGGAAATCTGCCTAGAATTGGCGGAGATATGGTGTTTTGGAGAGAGGAGGTAATTGTTTGAATTTGGTCCTTCCTTTTCAAGCCAGTTCGAAAAAAGACGTCGGGAATGGGCGCAGAATCCTTCAGTGCCTCCTCGCTGGAGTAAGTCCACTTAAATGTTACAATTATGTGTGACTGGTGGAGAGTTGACTGTAAATGGAAATTGCTTCTTTAAGACAGCTGCCCAGGGAACCCAACACAACCTTTAAACCTACGAGAATCTCAGAAGTTTAAAGTCAAGAGAAATTGGCGGTGATTGGGTTTCTGGCAGGCAGGAAAAGATTGACGAAGATTTGTATATTGGACATTAAAATAGCGCTTCTGACATACAAGAACGTTGTTCAGACCGCTGGAGGCAGCGACTTGAAATTTTCAGAACTTGTTCTACGAACCCTGGCCGACATTTTGGGATCTGTTTGGAGTGTCCGGACCGCGTGGAAAACACCACGCATCGCTTGGAATGTGAGAGTACTATTCGTCCCGACTCTTTTAGTTTAGAATGGATACGGGCAGTGTTGTAGACGACTGTAGAGCTGCGATTGAGCATAATGTCCCAAGTTTCGGTGCCACATTGCCTAACCAGCTCAAAAGAGCGGCGGGGGAGGGGTATCCTGACACTATCTTTAAACCTTAGATAATCGTCAGAAGTTGAAGTGAAAAGAAATCGGCGGTGAGTAGGTTTTTTGGCGGGAAACGATTAACGAAAATTTGCCAATTAGACATTAAAATTGCACTTCTCACAAACATGAACCATGTCTAGACTGCTGAAGGCAGCGACTTCTAATTTTCAGAACTTGTTCTACGTAACCTGGCAGACATTTTGGCATCTGTTGTGAGTGTCGAGGCCGCGTGCAGAACACCACGCATCGCGTGGAAAGTGAGAGTACTATTCGTCCCAACTCTATCAGTTTGGAATGGACTTGGGGACTGTTGTAGACTACTGTAGAGCAGCGATTGAGCATAAAGTCGGAGTGTTTTGTGCCAAATTGCCTAACCGGCTCCAAGGTATGATTTTTCGTCTGTACATCGCCCAGATCGCCTGTAGTTTATACCGTTACCATACGTTGAAGTAGCCTTTTGTCATTTTTGCCACTTTCGAACCAGATTTGAGGGTACCTTCCTTCAACCCCATTTTATAGCAAAATCTAGCCATGCTCCCAACAACGCCCTCTCCCCGTCGGCCCGGGTGCTTCTAAAAATAGAAAGGTCAATGGGGAGGGGCCCGTTAGCAAACAAACGGGGGCAGGGCAGGTGTACTTGGTGAAAAAACAGTTGTGTGAACATCCCCAGAAGTGAAAACCTATGCTCAGTGGCTGTAATCAAGATGTTAATTTAGACTCCCATTACGGCCAAGATACTACAGAATGCAAATGGGTGGATGGCGGGCATCATCACTGGATCTAATGTTGTATTTCATGTTTTCTTTTTTTCTTTATATTCTATTTATTTTTTTGATCTCTCTCTCTCTCTCTCTCTCTCTCTCTCTCTCTCTCTGTGTTTCTCTCAGTTTAATTTGTGTTTGTCTATAATGTTTATAATATTTAGATTTTGCTAGATATTCTGTTATTTATGGAATACGTTCTGCCATATTGTAAATTTTTAGTCACTGTACAGGAATGGAGGGGCTTCTAAGTGATAAGCACTTGTCCTACCATCCTGATTTGCATTGTCAAATGGCAAATAAAATATGTTTAATCTAATCTAACAGTTGGGGGGGGGGGGGGGGGGGGGGGCATGTGTCCTAGGTAAAAAAAACAGCAGGGGGCAGGTGTCCTAGGTAAAATAAACAGCATGGCGGGGCGGGGGAGAGATGTCCCCGCTAATTAATTTTAATAGGAGGCAGTTGTTCATGGGGCAGGTGTCCTATCCCACTGCCCAGTATTCCAAATTTTCTATGGTACTTGGCCTTGGCGGAAATAACATTTCAACAAGAAACAACGGGAAACCTTTTGCAATAAAGCTGCAAATATAAACTTGATTTTAGGACCATTCCATGAACATTTTAAAGCCTACTGCAATATCAGCGTTTCTTACTCTCGTCCTTTCACTACACCGCAGTATTTTACCCGAGTCGAGTTCTGACGTCATGCAATTTTGACCGACATGCTTTCAATTTTGTTATTGACAACAACATATTTATAATTTCGTGCTTACTGATCCGAATTTTGAAAACGACACACGCAATCGCGAAAGCGTTTTCTGAAAAACACGATTCTGCAAAAGGTTTTAGTGAAATTTGATTATTTTTTTTTATTTTCAATTTCGATGGCTCTTGTCGAAAAGGTGCTAATCACTGATCGTCCCAAACGAGATCAAAGACACGCCGTAGTTTAATAACAGACAGAGAATCTTCTAAGAATATACATGCGCAATCCTAAAATGCAATAAATCAAGTGTTTTTTCATGTTTTATGAGAGAAATATGTCCAATTGTATCATTGAATCATTTGTAGGTATATGTGGGTGAGAAATTTTCTATACGGTCAAAATACAGGCTAAATAAAATACGGTCAGAACCGTCAGGTGGTCGGGTCCGAAACCGCACCTCGTAGGAGATTTAGTGGGGGTGTCGATTTTACAAGTAATGTAGGCAGCGTACACGGCATGGGCTGTCTGTCTTTAATCCGACAAAACAGGGTTAAGGCTTGGTTTTTTGAATACCCTTATTTATTTATTTATTTATTTATTTATTTATTGGTGTTTAAGGTCACATACTTCTGCACAATGGCTAATCGTGACCGTGACAGTTTTAGAGGTGGAGGAAGCCGGAGTACCCGGAGAGAACCACCAAGCATTGACGAGCAACTGTCAGCTCCTCAACATTCTCACTCTGTTCAGGCTCCGCTCAGGTAGGGTTACAGAGGTTGAAGACATGTGTACCATCGACGTGCAGTATGCCTTAGTACACGGGGACATCGTGCCCCCATGTCGGCAACCGGGCCAAAGTGCCTTGCCCAAGGTCACAACGTGAGTCGTCCCGGACGGGGCTCGAACTCGGGACCTCTAGCATAGAAGTACAATAGTCTACCACTGAGCCACCGCGCTCCCTTGAATACCCTTAATACTATCATACATTATCCCTCAGGAATTCTAAATCTGATAAAAGAGGTCATGTTTATCTATTGCATATCCATTTTGCTGCCCGAAAACAGCCGATTTTATTAAAATTTTGACGTTTAGCAGTCTGTAGAGGGATTAACAAACGACTAGCGGAATATTCTATCTATGAAGTTTGTAAGACCTGCCAATGTCAAATTGTTCTTGAAAATCTCCAACAAGCAGTTAGCGAAATCCACGGAAAATGTAAATTTTAAGCGTTTAAGGGGCATCTCTCCTTATTCAGTCCAAAATGGGTTAAATTTCATTCTTTTAAATACCCTTACTACTTACAAACCTTAAACACCAATAAATAAACAATATCATGCAGTGCAGTGTGGAATATGAAGTGACGCGGTCCAAAACATTTTAACAAGAAATACGGGAAACCTATTTGCAGTAACGCTGCAAACATGAACTTGATTTTAGGACCATTCCATGGACAGTTTAAAGCCTGCTTCGATATCAGCGTCCCTTATTCTCAACCTTTCAGTGCATGACTGCAGTATTTCACCCGAATCGAGTTCTGACGTCATGCAAGTTTGGTCGACATGCTTTCAATTTTGTTATTGCTAACTACATATTTATAATTTCATTATTTCTGATCGGAATTTTGAAAATGACACACGCAATCGCGACAGAGTTTTCTGAAAAACTCGATTCTGCAAAAAGTTTTAGTGAAATTTCATTTTTTTTCATTTTAAATTTCGATGGCTCTTGTCGAAAAGGTGTTAATTACTGATCGTTCCAAACAAGATCAAAGACTGACGCCGAAGATTAAAAACAGACAGAGAATCTTCTAAAAATATACATGTGCAATCCTAAAATACAATAAATCAAGTCTTTTTTCATGTTTTATGCATGTTTTATATGAGAGAAACATGTCCAATCATATCATTGAATCATTTTTAGGTATATGTGGGTGAGAAATTTTGTATACGGACAAAATACACACTAAATAAAACAATTGGCATTATTTTCAAAGCAGCCCATTTTATCAAACTTTTGATGTTCAGATGCTGGTGTAGAGCTAACAAATCCTGACCGGAATATTTTGTCCATGCAACATGTAATGGCACACTAAGACCTATGAATGACCATTTTTTTCTTGAAATTTACAAGATGTTTTTAAAGAAATCCAGGGAAAACTTGAATTTTTAAGCCTTTGATGGGTATCGCTGTTTAACCAGCCCAAAACGGGTTAAGGCTTGGTTTATTTAATACCCTTATTACTTACAAAAATTATCCTCGGTGATTTCCACTTCCAAGAGAGGAAGTTATGTTTATTTCCCAGCTACAGGGGCTGTGAGGGGCTGAAAACAGCCTATTTTATCAAAGTGTTGATATTTGAGAGTCTGTGGAGGGTTAACAAATGCTTATCAGAATATTCTGTCCTCGCAGTTTATAATGTTACACCACGATCTGCGACGGACCAGTTTTTTCTTGAAAATCTACTTGACATTTTTAGAGAAATCCACGTAAAGCATGATTGTTTAAGCTTTTGGGGGAATCACTCTTAAACCACCCAAAACGGGTTAACACTTGGTTTTTTGAATACCCTTATTACTTACAAAAATGGTCCTCGGTGAATTCCACTTCCAACGAAGGAGATTATGTTTATTTCTCAGGTACACATTGGGTGCTGTGTGCGTCCGAAAACAGTCCATTTCAACAAAATTACAAAGCTTGGCAGCCTGTGGAAGGTTAATAAATGCTGACCGGAATATTTTGTCCATGCCACTTGTAATGTCACACAAAGACCTGCGAGTAGTCAATTTTTCTTGAAAACCTACAAGATGTTTTTAGAGAAATCTACAGAAAATTCGAATTTTAAGATTTTAAGGGGTCTCTCTCTTTATCCTGCCCAAAAAGGGTTAAGACTTCAACTTTTGAATATCCTTACTACTTATAAAAATGTTTCCGTATAGAGTGTGGGCTCGATAAAAGAACACACTTTTCTTTGTGGCGTACCCATTGGGTGCCGTTGGCGTCCAAAAACAGCCCATTTTATCACAATTTTGACTTTCAGCAGCCCATGGAGGGTTAACAAATGCTCCCCTTAGTATTTTGTCCATGCAACTTCTATTGTCACACCAAGATCTGGGAGTAACAAATTTTTCTTGAAAATCTACAAGACTCGTTTAGAGAAATCCACAGAAAACATGAATTTTTTAGCTTTATGGCGGTATTGTTGTTTAACCAGTCCAAAACGGGTTAATGCTTGGTTTTATGAACACCCTTATTACTGACAAAAATGATCCTCGGTGAATTCCACTTCCAATAAAGGAAGTTATGTTTATCTCTCATGTATTGTTTGGGTGCAGTGGGGGCCTGAAACCGACCCATTTCATCAAAATTTCGATGTTTGGCAGCCTGTGGAGGGTTACCATATGCATCGCCAAATATCTCGTATGTATCAAAGGTCGTGTCACAGGCAGGTCTAGAAATGATGAATGTTTAAACAAAATCTACAAGACGTGTTTCGAGAAAGTGCCGATAAACCCCAATTTTGGCAGTTTTTTGTCAATTCTGAGGAAATAAGGGTTAAATCGAAAATTCCGCTTCGGTACATTTTTAGATTTTGTGCCCCTCTATGCGTGTGCAAAATTTCATGAAAATCGGTCCGAAAATGGCTTCTGAATCTTACGGACAAAATGTGTGGAAAAAAAACCCCCCAAAAAAAAACAAAAAAAAAACTAGACTTTATGATTCTGGAGAATCATGGCTTTTCCCGATGAGATTCCATGATTCTTCATGACGCCACAGTGTCTGATGAATTGTTTTTAACTGTCTCACTGAAGTTCCTCCATTGATTTTAAGAGAAAGGTGAATATAGTAGTCTCAAATGAGTTTGATAAAACATTGTTTACGTAAAAAACATCATTAACGGTGGAGGGGTTAATATCAATATTGTCGTCCTACGAGTCAATGTCTGACAAAAGGAGTTATGTTTGTTTGACACATACCCACTGAGTGCTGTGTCTGTTTGAAAATGGTCCATTTTATCTCAAATGTATCAAAAATATTGATGTCTGGTCCTGTATCAATTATCTCCTATTAGACCACAGTTGTTATGCATTAGTATGTAATTTTTTCACACCTTGTAGAGCTCACCTATCACATGTCTGTTGATAGCAGAAGTAAATTTCTCTCCAATTGGTTTTTCCCCGTAGGATTAGTTTTATTTATTACAATGAAGATATCCATACATACAACGACAAACATGAAGTTATCACATATAGGAAGTGTTGTTTGTACATATGTGTAGATAAAATATACCCTGGGACGAGAAGGGGAGTATAGCCGTCTTACAAACTAGTATATATCTAGCCCCACTGCCGGGGAAATCTTGGCGCCATGCACCACTGCATTTGATAACCGCCTTACAGAGTAGTAAATATACCTGCCCCCCTTCCCATGTTGGGGACCCCCACCTTTTATTGTAATGTTCCTTAGGCACAACATAGCGTCAGTAAGATAGATAAATACTGCCACTTCGCCACCCTGGGGCGGAGGAGGTGCAGTGTATAGCCGTTTTACAGACTAGTATATACCTGGACCCACTGTCGGGGAAATGCTATAGTGTCAACACTATTTGATATTATAAGTAACTGATCCCATTGCAGCTAACGTTATTTACTGCTTTCTTATCATGCAGTGGCGGGGCGCGATGGCATTGTGGTAGCCGGTTCTCGTCATTTCACTGAAGTAAAGCAACGTTGAGCCTGGTTTATCATTGGATGGGTGGCCGTCTGAGCGATCAATTCGGACTCCCATGCTGTGTCCTTGGGCAAGGCACTTAACTCTGATTGTCCATATGGGGGCATGATGCCGCCATGTACTAAGGCGTACTGCACGTCGACGGTACGCATGTCTTCAACCAATCTAACCCTGCCTGTGCTGCAGTTCGGAGTTACGATGTTGGGAAGCTGGCAGCTGCTCGTCGTTGCTCGGTGGTTCTCTCCAGGTACTGTGGCTTCCTCCACCCGTAAAACTGTCACGGTCATGATTAGCCATTGTGCATAAGTATATGCCCTTAAACACCAATAAATAAATAATAAATGATATCATGCAGGGCAGTGTGGAATACGAGGGGAGGCGTACCTTTCAATGTGTGTTTGGTTGGAGAAAGAGGCAGGGAGGATGTGGTAACCTTGGTAATTTTGTTTGGATAAATCGACCGCTGGCGTGGGACACCGTGGAATTGACCGATGAA
Organism: Pictodentalium vernedei; assembly: GCA_031216915.1. Taxonomy (NCBI): domain Eukaryota; kingdom Metazoa; phylum Mollusca; class Scaphopoda; order Dentaliida; family Dentaliidae; genus Pictodentalium; species Pictodentalium vernedei. The sequence continues at coordinate 233,774,639 of CM062292.1, read as the reverse complement.
GCGGGACACAGTGAGAGTGGAACTTATGGGTAGTTATTCTTGATGATAAATAACTATACACTTACTTTTGAGATCATACAAGGTGAGTATAGTTGTCTTAAATGAGAATGGCCAATGTTTGTCTTGAAAACCTACGAGAGGCTTTTAGAGAAATCCTCGGAAAATACGAATTTTTAACCTTTTGAGGGGTATCGCTCTGTAACCAGCCCTAAACGGATTAATGCTTGGTTTTATGAATACCTTCATTACTTACAAAAATGATCCTCAGTGAATTTCACTTCCAATGAGGAAGGTTATGTTTATCACGCAGGTACACATTGGGTGTTATGGGTGCCCCAAAACAGCCCATTTTCTCAAAATGTCTATACTTTGCAGGCTCTGGGGGGGTTAATAATTGCTTACCGGAATATTTTGTCCATGCAACTTGTAATGTCACTCAAAGACCTGCAAATGGTCAATTTTTCTTGAAAACGTGCAAGATTTTTTCGAGAAATCCACAGAAAACGGGAATTTTAAGCTTTTGAGGGGTATATCTCCTTAACTAGTCGACAATGGGTTAAGACCTCGATTTTTTAATATCCTTACTACTTACAAAAATGTTTCTCTATCAGGTTTGCGTCCAGTAAAAGAAGTTACGTTTCTCTGTGGCATTTCCATTTGATGTTGTTGGTGTCCAAAAACAGACTATTTCTTCAATTTTTTTTACATTTAGCAGCCCATGGAGGGTTAACAAATACCTACCAGGATAATGTATGCAACTGGTAATGTGATACCAAGACCTATCAACGGCCATTTTCTCTTGAAACCCTACAAGATGTTTGTAAAGAAATCCAGGGAAAACGATTTTTAAGCTTTTGATGGGTATCCCTGTTAACCTCCCCAACAGGGGTTAACGCTTGGTTATTTGAATACCCTTATTACTTACAAAAATGGTCTTCTGTGAATTCCACTTCCAACAAAGGTGATTATGTTTATCTCTCGTGTATACTTTGGGTGCTGTGGGTGTCCGAAAACAGCCCATGTCAACAAAATTACGATGCTTGGCAGCTTGTAGATGGTTAATAAACGCTCACCGGAGTATTTTGTCCCTGCAACTTGTAATGTCACATAAAGACCTACGAATAGTCAATTTTTCTTGAACCCCTACAAGTCACTGTTAGGGAAATTCACAGAAAATGGGAATTTAAAGCTTTTAAGGGATATCTCTCTTAGCCTACCCAAAATGGGTTAAGACTTCGACTTTTGAATACCCTTACTACTTACAAAAATGTTTCTGTATAAATTGTACACTCGATAAAAGGAGGAGTTTTCTTTATGGTGTACCCATTGGGTGCTGTTGGTGTCCAAAAACAGCCCATTTTATCACAATTTTGACGTTGGGGAGCCCTGGGAGGGTTAACTAATGCTGAACGGAATATTTTGTCCATGCAACTTGTAATGTCGCACCAAGACCTGAAAATAGCCGATTTTTTCTTGAAAACCTACAAGATGTTTTTAGAGAAATCCACAGAAAATGGGTATTTTAAGATTTTAATGGGTATCTCTCTTTAACCAGCCCAAAATGGGTTAAGACGTCGAATCTTGAATACCCTTACCACTTTCAAAAATATTTTTCGATCAATTTTGCGTCCGATAAATGAAGGCCACTTTCTCTGTGGTATACGGTTTGGGTGCTGTTGGCGTCCAAAAACAGCCCATTTTATCACAATTTTGACTTTTAGCAGCCCGTGGAGGGTTAACAAATGCTCACCGCAGTATTTTGTCCATGCAACTTCTATTGTCACATCAAGGCCTGGGAGTGACAATTTTTTCTAGAAAATCTACAAGACTCGTTTGGAGAAATCCACGGAAAACCTGCATTTTTTAGCTTTTTGGGGGTATTGCTGTTTAACCAGCCCAAAACGGGTTAACGCTTGGTTTTTTGAACACCCTTATTACTTACAAAAATGATCCTCGGTGAATTCCACTTCCAATAAATGAAGTTATGTTTATCTCTCGTGTATCGTTTGGGTTCTCTGGGGGCCTAAAAAAGGCCCATTTCATCAAAATTTCGATGTTTGGCAGCCTGTGGAAGGTTACCATATGCATCGCCAGATATGTCATGTGTATCAAAGGTCGTGGCACAGGCAGGTCTATCAATGATGAAGGTTTAAAAAAAATCTACAAGACGTGTTTCGAGAAAGTGCCGATAAACCCCAATTTTGACAGTTTTTTGCCAATTCTGACGAAATAAGGGTTAAACCGAAAATTCCGCTTCGGTACATTTTTAGATTTTGTGCCCGTCTATGCGTGTGCAAAATTTTGTGAAAATCGGTCCGAAAATGGCTTCGGAATCGTGCGGACAAAATGTGTGGAAAAAAAAAAAAAACCCAAAAAAAAAAAAAAAAAAAACCCCCAAAAAAAAAAAAAAAATAATAATCCATAGAAAAACAATAGTCTTTTCCTGAGGGAAAAGCCTAAACCCACCCCCCCCCCCCCCCCCCAAAAAAAAAAAATAATAATCCGTGGAAAAACAATAGTCTTTTCCAGAGGGAAAAGACTAAAAAACCCCCCCAAAAAAAAAAATAAATAAATAAATAATAATCCGTAGAAAAACAATAGTCTTTTCCAGAGGGAAAAGTCTAAAAAAAACTTTAACCAAAAACTTTAACCTGGAAGTTGTAAGTTAAATTGCCATACAAAAAAGGGTTAAATATTTCCCAAAATAACATGAAACATAATGAGAATGATACAATCAATAGTAATTAATATTAATTTAATTAAAACAAAAATAAACTTTAACCTTGACTAAAAAACTTTAACCACAAATTTTAACCAAAACTCTAAATGTTAATAGATGGACAGATGGATGGACAGACGGACGAAAGTCATGACTATAGCCCTGACTGTAAATAATCGGGCTAAAAATAGGTTGCCTTATAAAAAGTGAAGGTGCATGTCACCTTTTTTTAGGGTGAATTTACTTTCTAATTTGTACAGACCTGTTGTATCACACACATGTAACAGCATTCTGTGAACAAGAACAATCAGATCAGTCAGCATAGGACAAGTACCTCCATGCAATCAAAATTAGAATGAACCTACCACAAGCATGAAACTTCAGTCTATTACAAAAATCTGAAATTAAACTGAAATTGTGCTTGCATGAAGGGAAATGTATCAAAATCATCCAGTTGTATGATAACCAATTTGTAAAGCTGTGATTTGACCTTTTATTTCTTTGAATTCACATGAAAATGGTCTTTCAGACCATTTTCATGTGAATTCAAAAAAATAAAAATTTTACAAAAAAAATTTGAAAAAGACTGAAATCTGATAAAAAAAAAAAACTGAAAAATCTCATCCCTGCTATCAGGAAAAATACCTTCCAAGCACATATAAGAGACAGAATGAGATGAAAAAGTTTCAGCTTGTTGACTGCTTCAAGTGTAAAACTGTCAGACCTGGACCTGGTTAATTCATACATGCACAATGACAGGGTTTTCGACTCTATTTCATGAGTCAAAACTCTTTGAAAAATTTGTTAGACAGTGATCTAATTACTTCATGCATATCTCTCTGTATCATCCTGTGATGTTTAGGTTTATAGGAGATACTAGGAAATGTGATGGCAATGTTGTGAGCAGATGTTCCCATTCAAGAATAGACCATAGCACTAAAAGGTTATGAACAATATATGTAATTCTCAAATTATTGCTTTGTCGAATGAATCGGGTTCATACACCCACATAATTTACAAACTGAGTAGTTCAGAAAAACTTTTTTTCAAAATATTTCAATGAAACAAGCGACTCCCACCCACCTCATTGGAACAAGTTTATTCCAATGAGGGGAAGGGGAGGGGGGGGGGGGGGGGTTGCATGATATGGTTTTGTTGAAATTTTGAGAATTTAGGTAAGGGTTTCAAGGCAATCATAACATCAAAACAGTCAGAAATAAAGTTAAATAAAAAACTACAATTTATGCACACAGTTGTTGTGTAAATTTGATGATAAAAATAATGCCCACAGCACTGCCAGTTCAAATCCATCTACATGTACCTGTATGTAAAGTGATGAGCATTGGGCAACATTTACTACAATAAATCAATGTACTTTCAAAAAATCATCTACTGGTTTAGTTAAACCTTTACCTTGCATAAGTAACAGATGACACTTTCAAAATGATTCATGAGCTATGAACTTTTTTCCTTTTTTTTTTTTTAGCCTCAAAAATAAAAAATGAAAGTGTCAATGACACTGCAGTTTAACTTAACTGTGGTTGTGTTTGATTAAAAGGGTAATGTTCAATGTTTATGAAAGGATTATGAAATAAGACAAGAATTCTGATAATTGGAAATATGTTAATTTCTGTTCCCTGCATGCTGTGTTTTCAATAAAAATAATTTGAGGTGTAGACTCTACTAAAGAATTGTGGGGTGGGTTAATGTGGTCTTCACAGTTAATATATGTGGCCCTCATAGTTAATGTATGTCAACCAAAGTTACCAAGTTGCAGAGAAATTATTCCAAAACGAGTCATCCTATCAAATTACATTGAAATCCCTTCATAAATATGGCTGTAGACTGTGCTAAAGGTTTTTGGGCTTCGGGTCTGTGTAGCGATCATGGTGGACTGATCACAACCGAAAGGGGATGTCCTCATCTGGACATCATACAGAGTCATCCTACCAAGTTAACATGAAATCCCTTCATAAATACGACCTGTAGACTGCGCTAACAGTTTTGGGGTTTTGGGCTCGAGCTGCTATCATGGGTGACCAATCGCAACCAAAAAAGCGGTTGTTCGTATATAGACATTATACTGAGACATCCTACCAAGTTACAATGAAATCCCTTCATAAATGAGACCTGTAATCTGTACTAAAGGTTTTCGGGTTTTGGGTTCGGGCAGCCATCATGGCTGAATGATCGCAACCAAAAGGGGACATTCTTATCTAGACATTATCTTGAGTCATCATACGAAGTTACGATGAAACCCCTTCATAAATATGACCTGTAGACTGTACTAAAGGTTTTCGGGCCCCTGTAGCCGTCACAGTTCACCAAAAGGGGACGTTCTCATCTAGACATTATATGGAGTCATCCTACCAAATCACAATGAAATTCCTCCATAAAAACGACCTGTAGACTGTGCTAAAGGTTTTTGGGTTTTGGGCTCGGGCAGTCATCATGGTTGACAGATCGTGACTAAATGGGGAAGTTCTCATCTAGACATCATACGGAGTCATCCTACCAGGTTACAATGAAATCCCTCAATATTAAATAACATCTGTAGATATTATACAGAGTTATCCTACCAAGTTACGATGAAATCCCTTCATAAATACCTGTAGACTGTGCTAAATGTTTTTGGGTTTGGGGCTCAGGTAGCCAGCACGGTTGACCAATCGCGACCAAAAGGGGACGTTCTCATCTAGACATGACCTCAAACCTGCATATGAAATTTTGTGATGATCGGACAAAAACTACGGGGTGTAGCCTGTGCTAAAGGAAAGTGTGAACAGACTCGAAGACTTCTGCAAGCGTGATGGCAACAGCTTATCTTGCCAAAAATAAAAATTCCTTGTCATCAGTTATATGTTTGAGGCAAAAAATTGGAAAAAAAAAAAAATTTGAATGTGGTGTTTTGGGTGGTCTACAAAATACATCATCAGCATCCTCCATGTTTGGTCACGTTAGGGTGGGCACACGTCACTTTCGCTTCCAAAACAATAAACACATGTGGAGTGAAATATTTCAATGATTAGAATTAAAACCTCAAGGAGCCTTCCACCGGAAAGTGGTGCTATGAGTGCCACACAGGGCCAAATCAAAAATATAAAATCGTTATGCACATTTGGCGACCCCACTGGAAAATATGAACACACTTTCAACATTTCGAATTAATACCCCTGGGAGCCTTTTGCCACAAAACGATTCTCTAACGACAAAAGTGGCACTATGGGTGCCCCATGGGGGCCGAATCAAAAATACAAAACCTTTATGCACATTTAGACACCCTACTGGAACATATTAACACACTTTCAACATTTTGAATTAAAATCCCTAGGAGCGTTCCATCGGAAACTGATTCTCTAATGACAAAAGTGGCACTGCGGGTGCTCCACGGGGCCGAATAAAAAATCCAGAACCTTTATGAACATCTAGAGACCCTACTGGAACATATTAACACATTTTCAACATTTCAAATTAAAACCCCTAGGAGCGTTCCACTGTAAACTGATTTTCGAACAAAAGTGGTGCTACGCACACCAGTGGCACCACACAGGGCCGAATCAAAATTCCAAAACCTTTATGCACATCTACAGATGCTACCTGAACACCTCTGCATAGTTTAAATGTTTCAAATTACATACTCTTGGTGATATGAAGTTTAGACGTGCGGAAGGGACGGATGAGGCGGACAGAGATCATCACAATATCCCAGCTGCTTTTAAAAAAAGAGGGGATAATCAATGAAGCATCAGGTACAACTTAAAATTTTACTGATGATGATTTTTATTACCTGGTAAACGCATGCGTGAACATCATTTCCCACACGTGGACTCCACGGCAACTGTACTGTATGGCACAGGAACGGACAATACTTTATTTATATCAATGCATTTTGAAAGATGAACCTTCGAAATGGCAACTCAGTGACATTTTTAAAAACAATGAAATATTCACCTCGATTCTGACCATATGCAATCACATTTCAATGTGTTCTGAGCCTGAAATTTTGTTTTCAACGCACAATTACCATATTATTAATAATATTATAATCGATACTTACTATAAAAGTTAATTTTAACACAAATGATCAAGCGTGTAATACACCAATATCTATTTATTTGATGCTGAATTGAGTTAAAGTTCGGCATTTTCTGACCAGGATTGTGCATGTTAATTAGTCTACATGTGATTTGTTTTGGAAACAAAGGTGATGTTTGCACACAGCACCCCCCCCCCCCCCCCCTCTCATATTGATCTCCTCTGTTGACAGTATGATAATAGCTGCATCATTCCAATACTGAGTTATTGTACAAAGAAAACCTCAAAAGTGTGGTACTGAAAAATATTCCTGTCATTAGCTTATTATTTATTATTTATTTATTGATGTTTAAGGTCACATATTTATGCACAATGGCTAATCATGACCATGACAGTTGTACGGGTGGAGGAAGCCGGAGTACCCGGAGAGAACCACCGAGCAACGACGAGCAGCTGCCAGCTCCCCAACATCGTAACTCTGCACTACAGAACAGGCAGGTTAGATTGGTTGAAGACATGCGTACCATCGACATGAAGTACGCCTCAGTACACGGCATCATCGTGCCCCCACGCGGGCAATGGAGATGAAGTGTCTTGCCCAAGGACACAACGCGGTTGCCGCAGGTGGGATTCGAACCGAGGTCCTCTCGGCTTGCAGCCTGCACCTTTACCTACTGAGCCACCGCGCTCCCCATTAGCTTATTAAAGATCCGACAACAGAACATTAACCCAAAATGGCAGAGAAGAAGAGCACATGGACTACTTATTTCGAAACATATTGACAGAAAAAACCTACATGCACATTGTTTAAATGAACAGTCCTATTTGCTAACTATGAGAATGCAACAAATTTCAAGAAATGTACATCACAGACAGAAAGAAGACTTCACAGAAAAGTCAAAATAGTTTTGGAAAATGGCGAAAACCAGAAAATGAAAACCAGTGAGTTGAAGTAAAAAGGTATACCAAAAATACAGTTCAAAATTGGTATTGTATCTTACCAACACGGAATATTCAATAGTGTACTGATACAAAGGTAAATGACCACAAAAATACCAATACCGAATCTGAAATTTCAATACCCACCAAACCCTATGAGTATCGACCAAATACTGGAAATTGTGCCCAAATTTACTGCGATTCAAAACATTTTTGCCAATATTAATGAAAGTGTCAATGACACTGCAGCTTAACTTAACTGTGTCTATTGTTTCATGAAAAGGATCATGTTCAAAGTTTTTGAAAGGATTATGAAATAAAACAAGAATTGTGATAATTGAGAATATGTTAAGTTTTGTACCCTACATGCTGCAAGCAATGTTTTCAATAAGAATAATTTGAGGTGGACATAGACCGTACTAAACAATTGAGGTCTGGGTTGATGTGGCCCTCACAGTTAATGTACATCAACCAAAGTTACCAAGTTACAGTAGAACCATTCCAAAATAAATAGGAATTGTAAACTGAGCCAAAGGAATCTAAGTCAGGTGCTTGTGCGGCCATCATGGTTAACCGATCGCAACTGAAATACGATGTTCTCATCTAGACATTATACCGAGTCATCCTACCAAGTTACAATGACATCCCTTCATAAATATGACTCGTAGTCTTTTCTAAATTAATGTAGGCCTCGTGCTCGCCTAGCAGTCACGGTTGACCGATCATGACCAAAACAGAACAGTCTCATCCAGATATCATGCAGAGTCATCCTACCAAGTTACAATGAAATCCCTTATAAATACGACCTGTAGACAGTGCTAAAGGAATCTAGGTCACATGCCCAAGCAGTGGTTACAGATGACCGATCGTGACCAAAATAGGACAGTTTTATATAGACATCATACCGTGTCATCCTACCAAGTTACAATGAAAACTCTCAGAAATATGAACTGTAGACTCTGCTAAACAAATCTAGGTCACGTGCCCTTGTGGCCGTCACGGTTGTTCGATCACGACCAAAATAGGATGGTCTCATCTAGACATTATACCAAGTCATCCTTCCAATTTACAATGAAATCCCATCATAAATGCAACCTGTAAACTGTGCTAAAGGAATCTAGGTAACGTGCCCCTGCTGCCATCACGGTTGACCAAGCCCAACCAAAATACAATGTTCTCATATAGACATTATACAGAGTCATCCTAGCAAGTTACAATGAAATCCCTTCATAAATACAAACTGTGCACTGTGCTAAAGGTTTTTGGGTTTCGAATCCACACAACTGTCACGGTTGACCGATTGTGACCAAAATGGGTCATTCTCATCTAAACATAACCTCGAACCTGCATATGGAATTTAGTGATGATCAGACAAGAATTACAGGGTGTAGCCTGTGCTAAAGAAAATGTGAACAGATTCACAGACTTCTGTACGTGTTATGGCAATAGCTTATCTTGACTTTGTCAAGTTCAGCTAAAAATATGCAAGGTTTCAATCATAGTTTGGTGGTGTCTCTAAAACCAGCAACATGGACACATGCTAATGAAAATATACATTGATACTACCCAAAGTACCTGAATAATACTGAGAAAATCAGTGCCAGCATGGTACTGAAAGTCTCACTCTAATTTATTACTGTGAAGCTTTGACGGAAATTCAAGTTTAATTTACATGTAAATTTAACTAGAGATGGGCTGTATTGGAATTTTGAGTTTGGTATTGATTTCAGTATTTTTAAGGGGGGAGGGGGGGGGGGGGGGTAATCCTCAGTTCAGTATTCGGTATCTGACTTAAGATTTGCTGAGAGAACCAAAGAGGAATTCACATCAGGAAAAACAGAATAAGTTGTTGTAGTTCCTTTCTACATGTACCACAATGCTATAAATGACAATGCCAATGAGCTCAACAGTGGCATTCTTTTACAACCACAAATCATACATGTATCTACAGTTGTTTTGTGACTTGTTCTAAATGCACCTTAATGTTTAAAGATCTATTTCAGGCTTTTATGATCTCAGAGCATGCGCTCTGACCAAACCATCTTTTGGAGATGCCTCTGACAATAAACAAAACACCGGGGCAGAGATTTCTTGTCAGCCTTAATAGGCAGCCAAGACTTGACTAGAAATCACTGCTAAGCAATTGGACATGTACAGGTTGCAGTCTAGTGGGAATTCAGGACAGTTGCCCAGCCCATTGAGGGTTAACAAAACTGAAATGAAAATCAGTCACTTCTTTTCTTTACAACTCTTGTCAAGCCTCAATAGGGATTTACAAATAGCGGATGTAGGAAAATTTGAAAATTCACATTGTTTTGGTATTTAAGAATTGGTTTAGATTGGTTTTTCAGTATCCCCATGATATCGGTATCGATTCGGTTTTTCGGTATATTGCCCATCTCTACATTTAACCCATTATCTAACATGACTTATTGAGAACACTGGCAAAACATTTTTCTGAATTGTTTGTCTGTTTGTTTGTTGGGGCTTAACAACACTTTCAACAGCCCGAGACATATCATGTAGAACAGTTTTACAGGTGAAGGAAGCTGGTGTACCAATAAGAAACAGCTAGCAGTGGCAAGCAACTGTCAAGACTCTCCAATTTACTAATCAAGCACAAGCAGTATCAGCACTTAAAGGCAAGTGCACCACTGATGTGCAGTGTGCCTTAGTAAGTTAGTACACAGTGCCACTATCCCCCATGTGGTCAATCAGGATGAAGTGTTTTGTTCAAGGTCACAATGTGGATGGTGCAGGTTATGATCAAAGCATCAACCTTCCAGTTTATGAAAACGGTGCACTAACCACTTAGACACCATTCTCCTTTTTGTTGAATAACTAAAGACATGTTTTTTCATTTAATAGTTCAAAAGATTAGCTTATGACCCCTCAGTGGACAAGCTCATTCCAGTGAGAGGTCATAAGCTGTGTATTGGAAGCAAAAATTGAAAAAATAATAAAATTTGAATGACAATTTTTGTGGATATGGCCATCAGATTTGGTGAAGGTTTATAAAGCAATTTTATTTGCTGCAGACAAAGTAACATGCACCTTATGTGGTCTGAGGAGCTATGGTAACATTCCTACATGCCAAAAAATTGTACCTTTTAAGATCTGAAATTAAATTTTTTTAATATTCAAATTTTCTTACACAACAGCAGAAAAATCCTACTCAGCCTGAAAACATGTATACCTGAATGATGTTTGTCTGAAACACAGCAATAACTGACAAGCATTTACACAGCCAGCAAGTTGTCCATGCCAATTAAGTTCTTTTAGATATCTATTATTCATACATAACTAGCAATCAATGGTGAAATGTATGTAAAAATATCCAAATTACATGTTAAAAGTTAACAAAGTTCACTTACAATAGTATAATCATTCAATCAAACAATGTAGAAGTAGAGAATATCCCATTCTCTGGCATTTGTTTCAAATTACAATTATATTTTATTTTATTGTGTATTTCATGCAACCCTGAGGTGCCAATTCCTATTACACTGGTTGAGTACTGGGAGCCCATATTTAGGTTTTACTCTGAAGTGTGGGCAACAACTTAAAAGCTTCTTATTCAATGGATGTGCTTTATATTATCTTTGATATAACGTTTACTCTGTATTTATTTATTAGTGTTAAAGTTAACATATTTCAGCATGAATATAACTTCCAAGTCCAGACAATCATTTATACCCATGTTGTCTATTTTAGAGAACTTCAACTTCAGGCACTGGTGAATGGGTCCTATTTTACCAGTAAAACAAAGCTTGTTTACCACAGTAAACAAGCACTTCTTCACTTCTCGGGGTTCCCTGGTTGTTTTAGTCACAAATATACTGGCATAATCTATTATAAATGAAAGTGTCAATGACACTGTAGCTCAACTTGTCAAGACATGTACATGTATAGTATGTGACACAGCAATGACAAACATCTAGGTAATGACCTGATAACAAAGGTACATATAAAGTATTGTAACGGTCTGTACATAAATACTGACCGTAGCCTGTAACAAATGTATAGGTAAAGTATTGTAAAGGGGGGTGACAGTCAGATGCTAACCTAGAAAAGAAATCTTTGAGTCCCAGAATGGGTCTGACTGAACCCCAAAATATTTGTTCTCATAGCACAGTGATAACAAAGGCACCCCAAAACACACTCATTCCTGTCCCAAGGTGAAAACAAAGGTACCCAAAAGTTTCGTGAAGATCAGTTCATAAATACGAGCTGTTTACAAGTTGTGACAAAAAACTGATTGGACCTAATTTCGGTACAAAATGGCCACTGGCAGCCATCTTGAATTTTGGACCGCACTCAGAAGCACTCGTTCTCGTCCCAAGGTGATAACAAAGGTACCCAAGAAGTTTCGTGAAGATCGGTTGATAAATACAGCCTCTAGCCCAAGCCGTATTGACATGTGCACTTACAGTGTATAAGTAGCACTAAATAAATCAAAATTCATCTAATTTGCATAATTTCTGCACGAGAAAAAAACCTGTACTGTATGTGTTGTATTCCATTTTACTAAACATTCATACAAAAATTTATTCAAATCAGAACTTTCATACAGAAGTTCTGTACAAAAAACTGATTGCACTAATTTTGGTACAAAATGGCTGTGGTGGCCATCTTGAATTTCGGACCACACCCAAAAAACCACTCGTTCTCATCCCAGGGTAATAACAAAGGTACCCAAGAAGTTTCGTAAAGATCGGTTCATAAATACGGCCTCTGGCCTGAGCCGTATATAGAAGTTGTGCACAAAAAACTGATTAGACCTAATTTCGGTACAAAATGGCCACTGGCAACCATCTTGAATTTTGGACTGCACTCAGAAACACTCGTTCTCGTCCCAAGGTGATAACAGAGGTACCCAAGAAGTTTCGTGAAGATCAGTTGATAAATACAGACTCTAGCCCGAGCCGTATTGACATGTGTACTTACTGTGTGTATGTAAGTAGCACTGAAAAAATCAAAGTTCATCTAATTTGCATAATTTCTGCACGAGAAAAAAACCCGTATTATATGTGATGTATCCCATGGTACTAAACATTCACACAAAATTCTTTTCAAATCAGCGCTTTCATATGGAAGTTCTGTGCAATAATCTGATTGCACCTAATTTTGTACAAAATGGCTGCCATCGGCCATCTTGAATTTCGGACCGCACCCTAAAACACTTGTTCGCATTCCACGGTGATACCAAAGGTACCCAAAAAGTTTCGTAAAGATCGGTTTATAAATACGGCCTCTAGCCTGAGCCGTATTGGCATTTGCACTTACAGTGCTGAAAGTAACACTAAATACATCAAAGTTAGTCTAATTTGCATAATTTACGTACGAGAAAAAAAAAGTACTATATGTGATGTATCCCATGGTACTAAACATTCATACAAAAAAATTATTCAAATCAGCGCTTTCATATGGAAGTTCTGCGCAAAAATCTGATTTCATCTAAGTCTGTACAAAATGGCCGTCAGCGGCCAACTTGAATTTCGGATCGGACCCAAAAACACTCGTTCTCATCCCACGGTCATAACAAAGGTACCCAAGAAGTTTCATAAAGATCGGTTCATAAATATGGCCTCTAGCCCGAGCTGTATTGAACTGTTGATGGAAAGATGGACAGACGGACGACTGGCCATGGCATAAGCTCAAATTTGGCTTCGCCAAAGTTGAGCTAAAAATGGAGAGTTTGTGATTCTGACAGTGTTCAGCTAGATATGAAATACAATAAATATTGCATTGCATGGGCGCTGCTATACATCTGGAGCAGGTCAGCCCACTAGTGTACTTTAAAATGTGAGAAACTTGGATATTTATTCTGTAGCAGATATTTGTACCATACAAATATCAGCTCCATAGATCACTGTTTGTTAAGTTACACTCTGACATTGTGATTAGAAAACAAAGAAACTGTCATGCTGTTGTTATAAACTTTCTGATGCTTGTTTATTGAAGTTTAATGACACTTTCAATATAATGTCAGACAGGTTTTTGGGGAGGTAGAGGAAACCGTAATAGTAGGATTCACCAACTTACTAACCCAACATATATTAACACCCCTGCACACTGATGTCGAAATCTCTAATTTTCAGGCTGCCAATTTTTCCCCTGATACAACTAGGAATTTAACCAGTTCAATCTTGTTTGACAGAGCTCATTGAGCTCTGTCAAACACGACTGAATTGGTTAAATTCCTAGTTGCATCATGGGAAAAAATAGCATTTTGAAATTTTAATATTTTGATACCAGAGTGAAGACGGTTAAGCAGGTGAGCAGTGGCTGAAGAACACAACGGGTCGGTGAGATCATACTTTGCGTGGCAGATTATTTATTTATTTATTTGTTGGTGTTTAAGGTAAAATATTTCTGCACCATGGCTACTCGTGACGGCAACATAGATATAAAATCAAGTCTAGACAATCGTTTATACTCATATTTCCCATTTTTGAGGATTTCCAACACAAGCATTGGTTACCGGGTCCTATTTTACCAGTAAACAGAACTTGTTTACCACAGTAAACAAGCACTTCTTCACTTCCCTGGGTTCCCTCAGGGACAGCTTGGGCAGATAAACTATCCAAAAGATGGAACCTAAACAATATTATGTCTATACATGTACAGTTACTTACAAATACATGCACCAAGCCCAAACTATTATTTACCATTTGTGTTTTATTTTATGTTGATAACACACAAACCTGATAACCTAAAAGATGAAATGTCTCTCAAAATATTTTTTCACATGCCTATTAATGTAAAACATGGGATGTCAACTGTTCTGCTTGCACGATAAAAAATAAAGTTGTATCCCATATGTGGCGATACAAAACACGTTTGATTTCGTTTCCAACGTAAACAAAGAAGGAACCCATCTAAATAAATCACGTCAATCAATGGCTGAATGCACCAGAGTCGGAGTCAAGATCGCTTGGAATTTCCAAGTTCCTCATTTAGATTTGTTTACCTGGGATATTTAAACAATCAGATTCGAGTCAAAAATTTACAAAATAAAAATAACATTCTGACTGCTTGTTTCTTGACAAATACTTTCCACAACTGGTCATATAATGATGAAGTGTGCTAAACTTATTAGCTATTTAAAAACATTTTGCTGTGTTATTCCGGGCAGTTTTCGGTATCTATTGGTTTCGACCAACTGAATGCCGTAAAAATTAAAAAGTTGGTACCCTGCCAACTAACAGTGATGCCCCGTTGGCAACGAAGAAAATGCAGCAATTATCCAGCTGAAGTGCGTTTTTAGTTCAATATTCGTGTAGACAGGTTGTTACATGGGAGGTGTGTAATAAATATTCTTAACCCATTCAAACGTATGTGCAGTTCTGTATATTTTAACAGTAATTTCTGTGAACAGATGTACTCATTTCTAAAAGAAATGGCAGCAGCGTTATTGGATCAGAATACTTTCAATATTTGTTGTAACCTGCAGTTCTCCACTAATGAAGGACTGATCATTCGAATTTTTTCTGCAAGTTTGCTTGTGCTTTTTTGGTCTTTTCAGAATTTGAGAATTACATGTATTCTCTAGGAAGAAACTCAACCCACCAGGTTAGTCATGAATCAATGCTTGTGGATCTGATGTGTTGAATTATTATCCTGGTGAAGACACCCTTTTTTAGGTGTTTGAGAAGTAATTAATTGTTCCCTTTAGCCATGAATCAATGCTTGTGGCTCTGCTGCGTTGAATTAATATCATGCAGACATCCTTTTTTAGTTTTTTTGAGAAGTACTTAATTGTTTCTGTAACTACACATGAACATGAATAAAGCACCTCCAGAATTACATTACCTGTTATATACATATAGGTCACTGGCAGGACACACACACCCCTGTACCCTCTCAAACTTTTATACTCCCTGAACCACAGAGCTGGAAAGCTATTTTACATTTAATTGTGCATTGAACATAAATAAACGATATTTCAAAATATTCCAAATACATTTATTTTATAATCTGAGCCATCTTCCATTTCTTGTTTCCAAGGAATGTAACTATTCGTGAGTACATTATGAAGTCGCAATTTTGAATAGTTTTCAAAGATGGTGTCTGGCCCTCTGCCTCTTGAATCGTAAAAGTTTTACTTGGCGAGTTATTATTATTCTTTGTGTCTAATTTTAGTTGGTATGGTTAACAGATCTTCTCATGTTTACTGCATTCTTTATATTTCACAGCACATGTAACATTATTTTTAGACATAAGTGTCTTTCTTGAACAATTTTTAGGCAAGATTTGTCTCCCAAAACTACAAAGAATTACTGCATGCCTGTTTTATGTACCCTGACAAAAACCAATCATAACATCCCATTCTGCGTAGTATTACAATAAACTGGCAAGCTTCAGTAACAAATTCAGTTAACATTTGGAATATATTATGGTCTCTTCTGTCATCAGATCGCAACCCAGTTATGACACATTAACACCAATAGGTCCAAGTTTTGTAAATAAAATACAGCTAAATCAAGGGGAGGGGGGGGGGGGCTGAATTATTTTTGCAAGATGTTAGGTAGGGGGAGGGTGGGTGGTGTGGATACCTGAATCCCAAGAATACACTTTTTCCAGATTATGCAAATTTTCTATTTGATCATATTCGTTATTCATTATGATTGCCTATGATGAGAGAAGCAGTAATGCATCCACTATCATTCATCATAGCTTAACCCTTGTGTGTTAATTTTCAAGAAAAATTGGGATCAATGATTCATCTCATGGGGATGGGTTCCAATATCGGGGAGCAAATGTTTTGCAAGCATTTTAAAAAAAAAATTCAGGTTTCGGGCCAGATTTTGCAGGATACTGCAGGAATTTGCAATGGTTTTGTCCAGAACATTCTTAATTGTTTAAATGGTCCAAACTAAACTGAAAAATGTCAGATTCAAGAATTAGAATCAAGCAATTAAGACTGTTATCTCATTTTAAGCACAAGGGCTAGGGCGAAACCAAAAGCTTGTCAATATATATATATTCTAATCAATAATGTTTTATAACATTTAGTGAAAACAAAAACAGGCAAAATCCCATAAAATCGATAAAAGTAAACAAAAACATAACATAACAGGACCCATGAGAGGTAGTCTCTATCCATCCTATATGAACAAGAGAATATTTATAATTGCTGGTTCATATAGGATGGTCCAAACTGTTCTCAACTGCAGCTTCTCTCTGGCTATTTATTTATTTATTTATTGGTGTTTAAGGTCACATACTTTATGCACAATGGCTAATCGTGACCACAACAAGGAGATAAAGTCAAGTTTAGTCGTTCATTTATACCCATGTTCCCATCTTAGAGGACCTCCACCCCAAGCATTGGTGATTGGGTCCTATTTTACCAGTAAAACAGAGTTTGTTTACAATAGTAAACAAGCACGGTTTCACTTCCCAGGGTTCTCACAGGGGTCTCTAGCTATCGCAATCAAATATGGACTCAATTGTTAGCACAAAGGCACTCAACACAAACCTGCCATAAATGCTTGTCTTACATGAATATATAAATGATGGGTCATAATCTGTTCTGATTGATAATAATCAATCATGATATGATAGGAATTGAACTAAGTTAACAACCAAACAGTTCAGAAACTATTACTATTCAGCACTTCATGGCTTTGAAATTTAAACAAGAAGGGTAATGCAAATTATGTGCCAATGCCCCCTACCCACCAAACAGTTTTTTCGTCGAAAGAGTGAAAAAAGGGCCATAACTCTGGAAAAAGTGTGTGGAAGAAACTCACACTACACCGGTATCATTCCCCCATGATGCTCACAACACCAAATATCATTCAAATCAGGGATACAAGGGATAATGTTGGTACAGTCGGATGGACGGTATAATGGACAGACAGACAGACAGACAGGCAGAAGGACGGATGACAGACAGATGGACGAGCAGATGGACAGAGGTCTCCACTAGATACCCCTTCGACTTTTCAAGTCAGGGGGGCATAATAAACTGGACCACCAGGAGGCCACCAGTAAACTGAAAATAGTTTAGTTTTTTTTACACGTATCCCACTGCATATCTCAGCATATCCCTGCATATTCTGACATATCAAGTTTAATCCATTCACATATGAATGGACCACTGTATTTAATTTGGTCTTAAGAAAGGATACCATCAAAGGGTGTAAGCAATACTCACATTCCATCTGTGTTTGAGATGTCAGAAACTGTATCAGAGCAACAAATCCCGCCATTTTTTTTTTTTTTTTTTTTTTTTTTTTTGGGGGGGGGGGGGGTGGGGGGGGGTGGGGGTGGGGAGGTTGGGGGGGTATTTAAAAGTTGATGAAAAAAAAAATGCAAAAAGGGTGGGTGGGTGGGTGGTGAGTAAAAATGGCAATGCAAAAATATTCAACCTAACGTCTTGCAAACAAATTTCTGTCCCTCCTGACTAAATCAAGAATACATAAACAAAAATTCCAAATGAAAATAGCATCTCAGATTCAATGTTCTTGTTTTTAATTTTTGAGGTGAGACTCCAGTTTTGCAGGGAACAGAGAAATTTACCTGCAGTACCAGTGATCAACAAACTGATCTAAATATAAATAGAAGCACTATAAAAACATCTGAAGTTTTTTGTTGTGAGGAGTGATGCTCATTGGCTCATTTTTTTTCTTTATTGGGGTTTAACAACTTTCGACAACCAGGGTCACCTTATGTCAGAAAGTTTTACAGGTAGATGAAGCCGGAGCAGACGGAGAGAACCACCAAGCAACAGTCAGACTCCCCAACATGCTACATGTAACTCCACACAGGCAGGGTTAGCATTGGTTGAAGGCAAGTACACCACTGATGAACAGTAGGACACAGTACACAGCACCACAGCATTCCCCATTTGGGCAATCAAGATTAAGTGCCTTGCCCAAGGATGCAATGCAGTTACTCCTGGTGGGAATTGAACCATGGACATTTCAGCTTGAAGTCCAAGGCCATAACCACTGAGCCATTACATTTCCCATTGACTCATACATGCACTTTTAACATAAGACACTGTCAACTGTTTTCAGTAGATAGATTAGTACTCCTGTACTATAATAATTTCTGAGGTCATATGCAGCCAAATTATATCCATGTGTATTTAAATGTATATACCCAAATTATTATTTGGCAAAGGTCATTGCCAACAGCTTCTTCAAATAATGCAACTGCCTCTTATTAGATAACAATATTATATAAAGCTTTTCATCACACAAAGAATGTATAGTTACAGACAAAATTATTCGGTAGTATGCTAGATTAACTCTGGTAGTCAAAATTTCTTTGCATTCGTTTTTTTACAATATTTTTGAGAGTGCCAGTAGACACACTCTCCAATAAACTATAACAAGATAAATCCACATTTCTCTATATATGAACATAATATTTTTAGCTTTTCAATCAGCGTTCATTGACCATCGAGGGTGCCCATTTCTGACATTGGTCAATTTTTCACATCTTTTTAAGAAATGTCTCAAAAGACGGTCTTTAAGTAAACTTGCAAGGCACATATAAGCATATTGGCAGTTGTTTCAAGGCAAGTCTTGGCTGCCTATCTAGGCAGCCAAGACTTGCCTAGACACAAATACAAAGTCTAAAAGTCACAGAACATAAATTCTCATAGTGCACCAAAAATGAATGAAAAATTTCCAGGCCTTTATTATATATTTATTTATTGGTGTTTAAGGTCACATACTTATGCACAATGGCTAATCATGACCGTGACAGTTTTACGGGTGGAGGAAGCCGGAGTACCCGGAGAGAACCACCAAGCAGCTGCCAGCTCCCCAACATTGTAACTCCACACTGCAGCACAGGCAGGGTTAGATTGGTTGAAGACATGTGCACCATCAACGTACAGTACGCTCTAGTACACAGCGTCATCATGCCCCCAGGTGGTCAATGGGGGTTAAGTGCCTTGCCCAAGGACACAGCACGGGAGTCTGAATCGATCGCTCAGATGGTCACCTGACTAACTGGGCTCAATGTTGCTTAACTTCGGTGATCTGACGAGAACCAGTTACCACAATGCCACTGCGTCCCCCTCCAGGCCTTTAAAAGTTGAATCTTAAAAAAGCTATGCTTTTCACATTCAATCATTCGATGTAAATGAAGTTAATGAACTGCTGATGAAATGTTGTTGAATTGGTATGAACAGTTCAGGGATATCCGCTCAATCCATGAACTGAGCAGGAATATTTCAGTGAGGTAACAGGTTCATTCATGTGCACCAAATTCTCAGAGAACCTGCAAATAATATTTTTATGGTGCCTGCAGATGACAAGTTAAGAATTTGGTGTTGGTAAATACTATTAAAATTGGAGATGTTTTTAAGTTTCCGATGTTTTTAAGTTTCCGATTCCATTTTAGTATTTATTTATTTATTGGTGTTTAAGGTCACATATTTCTGCACAATGGATAATCGTGACAGCTCGCCATTCAGTCAGGTACAAGTGAATTGGTGTACGTCAAACATGAAAGTTGTGTCTATGACCATGACAGGCTGCTTCTTTGCAGGGATGAAGGAGAAAAGTTGATCTGGAACCACATTATAAGCATTCTTGCATAAAAATTTTCATTCCCTTTGAAAAAGGTTAAAACAGCTGTTTTCCTGAGGGTTATTTAAAAATTTCAAGCCACACTGTATAATGTAAACACAATAGGAATTCCTTCAGACAATGAAACAATTTGGTGACCCAGACAGCATGCTAATTGAAGGCTTTACATATCTGTAATCAATTATAAACATCAAAGGGCGAAGGTATAACAATGTTTCAGATAAATTTAATGCATTTGATAAATTACATACACCCATTAAGGAAATGCTTTTTAGACAAAAAAAAAAGAGATACAAGACTAAGATTCGCAAGGTAGTTTGGAATATATGTGTATATCACCCAGTAGTCACATTCACCCATGTACTTACTGACAATTGACAAGTCCAGTCACACTAAATGGCTTATGGTACAGGGAGAGTGGATTAAACTGTACTACTTAGCCGTGGGTAGCTTTTAAGACAACTATTTACATATTCTGAGAACAAATGACACAAAAAACACTAACAAACCTTCATAACAAACCTTCAAATGTTCAGCTCATGGATCTCTGGGTTCTGCTCCCTTTTTCAGACATATTGTTTAACACTTAAGGGCCTAATTTCGACTTTGATAACTTTTTAATGCAAAGGAGCAGGTGTCCCAACATGCATTGTTTGGGTAAACTCAAAACTTGTTTTCTAAGTACCTTGTCGGTTGTTTCTAGACAAGTCTTGGCTGCCTATGTAGGCAGCCAAGACTTGACTAGAAACAACTGCAAAGCCACTGGAGGTAGACTTTCAAAGTACAGTGAAAATGTATAAAAATCTCCAGGTCCTTAAGGGATAAGAAATTACATGTATCTCATACTTAGATTTTAGTAATCTATAATATTGTGATCACAAAAGTAATCAGATGGCAGCTGTGTCTCAATCCGGTCAAAATTCTCTATCCACTTACCTTCCCAAAACACTATAAAATCTCACTTTCAAAAAAAGACATATGAAAACACTAAATTAATCCAATACAAACAAAATTAAACAATACTTTCATTTGTATTTTATGCGGTCTTGTTAGGAAATCTCAACACACTGATGGAAGTGTATCGCAATCAGATCACAATCTGATCACACAAAAAAAGGAAACTTTTAGAATCTTATCATTTATTTATTTATTGGAGTTTAAGGACACTTTTGACAGCCAGGGACACTTCGTGTCAGAGAGTTTTACAGGCAGAGGAAGTTGGAGTACCTGGAGAGAACCACCGAGCCATGGGGAGCAACTGTCAGACTCCCCAATGTACTAACTCCACAAAAGCAGGGTTAACACTGGTTGAAGACAGGTGCAACATTGATGTGCAGTACGCATTAGTGCACAGTGTCACAGAGTCTCCACGTGGGCAATTGGGATTAAGTACCTTGCCCAAAGACATAATGCAGCTGTCAGGGCAAAGCCAGTCTAGAAGGGAGGAGGCACCTTCCCCCCGACTTTCAAGTTCAGATATATGTATAAATTTCTTCTCTCTGTGTTGTAAGCACACATGTTTTAATTAGATAATTAGCCATAGGTGATTAACAGTGGGTTACTTCTTTGGCATATTACTAGTCAGAATAAAATGTCTCCATCTTATTGTCAGTTAATTAATCAAGCAGTGACTAGTAGTTATAAATTAATTCCAATCATCACGGCTATCAAGTATATTATTTCTGGAGATACGCTTGATAGTCTATGCATTGGGGGACATGCAGATTTTATCTTCAGAAATGTCACGTGCCAGTTTGGACATCCCACTACAAGGTGTAAGTGTAGATAACAAGCTAGTTCAGTGAGACTTAGGTTTCGCTCGATTTGGAGATGCCATAATAGGGTCTCGTGCAAGTGGAATTGCTGGGCAATCCATTAAGCTCCACTGTATGCCACTATTGTCAGATTAGGTGGATGTAGGAGAGCTACAGGTGCAAATTTATAGAAAAGATTACAAACCCAAGTAAAGGCGCTCAGTTTAGATGTCATCAGTGAGGATCGACTCGCACCTGTCTCAAAGTGTAGGCTATTGTATTGTGGTATTAACCCTTATGGACATAGAGGTTGATCGCGTGGTATCCTGTTGTAGTATCAGAGTGATGTGAATATCGACTCAAAGTCGACCAGTGATAATTTGCGCAAGCTCAAAAGAGTATTTTGAAGTTGTGAGTTCTACCATGAACTGTGTGAATTCCAAAAGGACAGGAACATTCAAGGAGAGTTCTATCAAAGGACACATGTATAAGGTATGTGACGTAGACTTGCTAAACTAGCCGACCCGAGTGGATGAACTGAATCCAAATCAGAACTGTGTTGCCGCAAGTTAATTAACATTGCTAGTCGGGATCCCGCGGCAGTCAGAACTGCAGATGTGTACAGATGCAAAAGATTAAGACTCGGTGTACAAAGCTTCTGTTGTGAGCCTGCAACAGTGACATTTTCAAAGTATGCTATAGCACCAGTACAGGCCAACAGATAAACTGAAATTGAAGAAAAATAGGCCGATGAAATCATCAGATGTGTACCCATACGTGCAACTAGTAGAAAGCTGTATGACGGAGGGCCACCACGGATGCCGACATTATGTACACCATCCAAGGTATGGGTACATATAGAAATGGATTGGAGGAGTGTCTAATTTGATGGATAAAGGGTTAATATCTCCGGATCAAATTATCAGATTTATATAAAAAAAACTACACAGCACAGCACATCAGTAACCTGAATAAATATATAAAGTAACATGACAATCGGATTGATATTTTTTGAGTTATCTCATGCCAAAAGGGATTGGAGGAATTTTCAATTTGAAGGATAAAGGGTTAATATCTCGGGATCAAATTATCAGATTAACACCAAAAACTACACAGCTCAGCACATCAGTAACCTGAACACAATTATAAAGTAACTTGACAATCCAAGCAATATTTTTCAAGTTATCAAATGCCAAAGGGATTGGAGGAATTTTCAATTTGAAGGATAAAGGGTTAATATCTCAGGATTAAAATAACAGATTTACACCAAAAACTATACAGCTCGGTACATCAGTAACCTGAACACAAATATAAAGTAACTTGACAATCCAAGCAATATTTTTCAAGTTATCGAATGCCATTGGGATTGGAGGAATTTTCAATTTGAAGGATAAAGGGTTAATATCTCAGGATTAAATTATCAGATTTACACCAAAAACTATACAGCTCGGCACATCAGTAACCTGAACACAAATATAAAGTAACTTGACAATCCAAGCAATATTTTTCAAGTTATCGAATGCCAAAGGGATTGGAGGAATTTTCAATTTGAAGGATAAAGGGTTAATATCTCAGGATCAAAATAACAGATTTACACCAAAAACTATACAGCTCAGCACATCAGTAACCTGAACACAAATATAAAGTAACTTGACAATCCAAGCAATATTTTTCAAGTTATCGAATGCCAAAGAGATTGGAGAAATTTTCAATTTGAAGGATAAAGGGTTAATATCTCCGGATCAAATCATCAGATTTACACTAAAAACTATACAGCTTGGCACATCAGTAACCTGAACACAAATATAAAGTAACTAGACAATCCAAGCAATATTTTTCAAGTTATCGAATGCCAAAGGGATTGGAGGAATTTTCAATTTGAAGGATAAAGGGTTAATATCTCAGGATCAAATTATCCAATTTACACCAAAAACTATACAGCTCGGCACATCAGTAACCTGAACACAAATATAAAGTAACTAGACAATCCAAGCAATAATTTTCAAGTTATCGAATGCCAAAGGGATTGGAGGAATTTTCAATTTGAAGGATAAAGGGTTAATATCTCAGAATCAAATTATCCGATTTACACCAAAAACTATACAGCTCGGTACATCAGTAACCTGAACACAAATATAAAGTAACTTGACAATCCAAGCAATATTTTTCAAGTTATCGAATGCCATTGGGATTGGAGGAATTTTCAATTTGAAGGATAAAGGGTTAATATCTCAGGATTAAATTATCAGATTTACACCAAAAACTATACAGCTCGGCACATTAGTAACCTGAACACAAATATAAAGTAACTTGACAATCCAAGCAATATTTTTCAAGTTATCGAATGCCAAAGGGATTGGAGGAATTTTCAATTTGAAGGATAAAGGGTTAATATCTCAGGATCAAAATAACAGATTTACACCAAAAACTATACAGCTCAGCACATCAGTAACCTGAACACAAATATAAAGTAACTTGACAATCCAAGCAATATTTTTCAAGTTATCGAATGCCAAAGAGATTGGAGAAATTTTCAATTTGAAGGATAAAGGGTTAATATCTCCGGATCAAATCATCAGATTTACACTAAAAACTATACAGCTTGGCACATCAGTAACCTGAACCCAAATATAAAGTAACTTGACAATCCAAGCAATATTTTTCAAGTTATCGAATGTCAAAGAAATGGATACGAACGCCGGATGGATGGACAGACAGACGGACAGACAAAGGATGGACGAACGATGGATGGTCACCCCAGATGCCGGCATTATGTGTACCATACATAGTATGGGTACACATAAAAACCACTTAACCCATCTGATAAATCTTCTGCCATGTTGATCAAATTGTTGAGCATGTTATATATATTGAAATCAGTTTATTTCAAGTGTAAATAAAAGAATCGTTATTACTTTAATTATTGTTTCCTAAATACAGCCTGAAGTGATTAGGAATCACACCTAACGAGAAACGAACCTATTTCGAGTCCACTCAGCTGGGAAGAAAATCATAGTGCGGTCCAAACTCAGCTCTGCAAGGATTCCGACCCTCCTTGTTGGCTCGTTCCCCGATATTTTGAATGGCGAGGCTAAACAACCCCATGTCACCCCTCCCATGCGGATAAAGGTGTTTGACAGCAGTTACCCCTGGCAGGAATCAAACCATGGACCTCTTGGTTTGAAGATCGATGCCATAACCACTGAGCCACCATGCTCCCTACTTTTGTGATCAAGATAACTGGATGTGGTTTACTGTATGGACTCTCACCACAGGCATTCGTTATCAGGTTCTAAGATAATAGTTAATGAGAACATATCTACCTCAATATAGAAGTACTGCTCCTCTGCCTGGGGTGGGTCACCCACTGAACATATTCTATTTATTTATTTATTGTTGTTTAAGGTCACATATATCTTCACAATGGCTAACTGTGACAGCAGCAAGGAGATAAAGTCAAGTTTAGTCAATTGCCTATACCCATGTAGCCAATTTTAGAAGGGTTCCACCCCAAGCATTGGTAAATGAGTACTATTTCACCAGAAAACAGAGCTTGTTTATGACAGGGGGACTGAAAATATTCTAAAATTTTCACAGTTGGTTAATATTTTAAACAAATGATCATAGTTCATAAAGTGCTTTCTACTTTTTTTCTACATATATGTTCCTATTAATCTGTAAAGTCTTGGGAATTTTTTAGACATTTTTACTGCAATTTCACAGTCTACATCCTGTGGGTTGGCAGTTGTTTCTAGTCAAGTCTTGGCTGCCAACATACATGTACTTAGAATATGACTCAAAGTCCTAAGTACATGTTGGCCACAAAGGGTTGATTCCAGAAGAGAACATAACGAAAACAAGTCTGAAATGAACAGCAGTCCCAAGTCACTCCAAACAAAGATGGGTGCAATAGGGACAGACGATAATGCCGTTTAAAAAATTGCAATAAATATTTTGAAAGAAAATTATTGATCAACTTTAGTCCTTCGTAGTATGTAAAATGAAAGGAAGCTGTAATGCACATATTACATGTATATATATATTGAGAAATGGTGGAAACTGTCCCTTTTCAAGTTTAAGCTACTAACTTTGCATTACAGCAAGTTAACAATTTTTAAAATGAAAGTGTCAATGACACTGTAGCTCAACTTGTTTGTTTGTTTGTTGGTGGTTAACATCACAAATTATGCACCATGACTAATCGTGACACAACATGGAGATGAAGTCAAGTTTAGACAATCGATCTACATGTTGCCCAATTTAGAGGACTTTCACCCCAAGCATTGGTGACTGGGTCCTATTTTACTAGTAAAGCAAAACTGGTTTACCACAGTAAACAAGTGCTGCTTACTTACCGGGGTTCCCAGGGGGAAGCTCAACTTGTTAAGACATGTACATGTATAGTATGTGACACAGCAATGACAAACATCTAGGTAATGACCTGATTACAAAGGTACATATAAAGCATTGTAACGGTCTGTACATAAATACTGACCGTAGCCTGTAACAAATGTATAGGTAAAGTATTGTAAAAGTGGGTGACAGTCTGATCCTAAACTAGAAAAGAAATCTTTTGAGTCCCAGAGTGGGTCTGACTAAACCCCCAAATATTTGTTCTCATAGCACAGTGATAACAAAGGCACCTCAAAACACACTCGTTCCTGTCCCAAGGTGAAAACAAAGGTTCCCAAGACATTTCGTGAAGATCAGTTCAAAAATACGAGCTGTATAGAAGTTGTGACAAAACACTGATTGGACCTAATTTTGGTACACTGCCACTGGCAGCCATCTTGAATTTTGAACCGCACCCAGAAACACTCGTTCTCGTCCCATGGTGATAACAAAGGTACCCAAGAAGTTTCGTGAAGATTGGTTGATAAATACAGCCTCTAGCCCGAGCCGTATTGACATGTGCACTTACAGTGTATAAGTAGCACTGAATAAATCAAAGTTCATCTAATTTGCATAATTTCTGCACGAGAAAAAAACCCGTACTATATGTCATGTATTCCATGTTACTAAACATTCATACAAAAATTTATTCAAATCAGAACTTTCATACAGAAGTTCTGTACAAAAGACTGATATCACTAATTTTGGTACAAAATGGCTGCTGGTGGCCAACTTGAATTTCAGATCGGACCCCAAAACACTCGTTCTCGTCCCACGGTCATAACAAAGGTACCCATGAAGTTTCGTAAAGATCAGTTCATAAATACGGCCTCTAGCCCGAGCCGTATTGAATTGTCGACGAACAGACGGACAGATTGCTAGACGGATGACTGGCCATGGCATAAGCTCAAATTTGGCTTCGCCAAAGTTGAGCTAAAAATTATCCTTCAACTTATTTTCTCTAGTACAGTGCAGTCTACTGAAGAGGACTTTTCTTTATTAAATAACCCTGTTAATTGCATATAATTTCCAAACACCAAACCATTTTCCGTACCTCGATCCTGAACAAATTTGCCCAGTTGTTTATTGGTTTTTGAGTAAACTGCTGTTAATTGAATAACAAAAGTTGTGATCTTTCGAAGAATTACTCTTATAACCCTTTACCCAACATAATGGCCAAAACCGGGCAGCGCTATTCACAAAAATAGTCAATTAATTTTTATTATTTTTTCTCAAAAAATAGGTAATGGCCCCTCTTTGGAATGAGCTCACTGAGCTCATTCCAATGAGGGGTCATAACCTATGTTTTTGAGACAAATGAAAGTGTCAATGACACTGTAGCTCAACTTGTCAAGACATGTACATGTATAGTATGTGACACAGCAATGACAAACATCTAGGTAATGACCTGATAACAAAGGTACATATAAAGTATTGTAACGGTCTGTACATAAATACTGACCTAGCCTGTAACAAATGTATAGGTAAAGTATTGTAAAGGAGGGTGACAGTCAGATGCAAAACTAGAAAAGAAATCTTTGAGTCCCAGAGTGGTCTGACTGAACCCCAAAATATTTGTTCTCACAGCACAGTGATAACAAAGGCACCCCAAAACACACTCATTCCTGTCCCAAGGTGAAAACAAAGGTACCCAAGAAGTTTCATGAAGATCAGTTCATAAATACGAGCTGTATAGAAATTGTGACAAAAAACTGATTGGACCTAATTTCAGTACGAAATGGCCACTGGCAGCCATCTTGAATTTTGGACCGCACTCAGAAAAACTCGTTCTCATCCCAAGGTGATAACAAAGGTACCAAAGAGGTTTCGTGAAGATCGGTTGATAAATACATCCTCTAGCCCGAGCCATATTGACATGTACACTTACAGTGTATAAGTTGCATGAAATAAATCAAAATTCATCTAATTTGCATAATTTCTGCATGAGAAAAAAACCCGTACTGTATGTGATGTATTCCATTTTACTCAACATTCATACAAAAATTTATTCAAATCAGAATTTTCATACAGAAGTTCTGTACAAAAGACTGATTACACTAATTTTGGTACAAAATGGCTGCTGGCGCCCATCTTGAGTTTTGGACCACACCTAAAAACACTCGTTCTCGTCCCACAGTGATAACAAAGGTACCCAAGAAGTTTCGTAAAGATCGGTTCATAAATGCAGCTTCTAGCCCGAGCCGTATTGGCATTTGCACTGACAGTGCTGAAAGTAACATTAAATAAATCAAAGTTAGTCTAATTTGCATAATTTAAGCATGAGAAAAAAACCCGTATGATATGTAATGTATCTCATTGTACTAAACATTCATACATAAAATTATTCAAATCAGAGCTTTCATATGGAAGTTCTGTATAAAAAACAGATTTCTGCATCGTCGGTACAAAATGGCGGCTGGCAGCCATCTTGAATTTCGGACCGCACCCAAAAACACTCATTCTCTGTCCCACATTTAACAAAGGTACCCAAGAAGTTTCGTAAAGATCGGTTCATAAATACGGCCTCTAGCTCGAGCCGTATCCAATTGTTGACAGACGGACAGATGGACGACGGGCCATGACAAAAGCTCAAATTTGGCTTCGCCAAAGTTGAGCTAAAAATGAAAACAATTAGTTATTCAAGAATTTTGTTTGCAAGTGTCATCTGCTTTTCATGTTAGGTAAAGGGATAACCAATGAATTCCTAATACTTACTGGCCTATTCGGTCTAACACATGGTATAGCCCCTATTAGCATGCACAAATGTAAACTAGAATGGCGTCATTTGTGTGCAAAGCACACTAAGGTGTATCCCCGCATTCTCAGTTTGCTATCACGATGGTGAGAAATCAATTTTA
This sequence comes from Pictodentalium vernedei, assembly GCA_031216915.1. Taxonomy (NCBI): domain Eukaryota; kingdom Metazoa; phylum Mollusca; class Scaphopoda; order Dentaliida; family Dentaliidae; genus Pictodentalium; species Pictodentalium vernedei. The sequence goes on along the minus strand of CM062292.1, from coordinate 233,745,385 downwards.
CACTCTCTAACAATAAAAATGGCACTACTGGAGCTACAGGGGGCAGGATAAAAAATCCCAAACCTTTATGCACATCTAGAGACCCAAACTGAACATATGAACACACTTTCAATGTTTCGAATTAAACCCCCCGCAAGCCTTTCGCAGGAAACCGATTCTCTAACGACAAAAGTGGCACCACAGGCACTACACAAGGCCAAATAAAAAAACCAAAAAAACGTTTATGTATATCTAGAGACTCTATGAAAACACATTCAACGTTTGAATTCAAACCTCAAGAGCCTTTTACAGAAACAGATTCTCTAATGAAAAAGTGGTGCAACGAGTGCCTCATGGGGGTGAATAAAAAATCTGAAACCTTTATGCACATCTAGACACCCTACCAGAACATTTAAATATACTTTCAACTTTTCGAATTAAAACCCTTAGGAGCCTTTTGCCGGAAACCGATTCTTCAACGACAAAAGTGGCACTATGGGCACCACTTGGGGCCGAATAAAAAATCTGAAGCCTTTATGAACACACTTTCAACGTTTCAAATTAAACCCCTTAGAAACCTTTCGCAGGAAACCGATTCTCTAACGACAAAAGTGGCACTACAGGGGCCATAAGGGGCCAAATAAAAAATCCTAAACCTTTATGCACATCTAGAGACCCCACCGGAACATATGAACACACTTTCAACGATTTGAATTAAAACCCCTAGGAGCCTTTTGCCAGAAACCTATTCTCTAACAAAACAAAAGTGACGCTACGGCCACCACATGGGGCCGAATAAAAAATCTGAAACCTTTACACACATCTACAGACCCTACCTGAACATATGAACACAGTTTCAACATTTCGAATTAAAACCTCTAGGAGCCTTTGCCAGAAACCGATTCTCTAACGACAAAAGTGGCGCTACGGGCACCACATGGGATCAAATAAAAAATCTGAAACCTTATGTACATCTAGAGACCCAACCGGAATATATGAAGACACTATCAACGTTTCAAACTGAAACCCCTAGGAGCCTTTTCGCCGAAAACCGATTCTCTAACGACAAAATTGGCTCCGGGCACCACATGGGGAAGAATAAAAAATCTGAAACCTTTATGCGCATCTAAAGACCCTACCTGAACATATGAACACACTTTCAACGTTTCGAATTAAAACCCTTAGGAGCCTTTCACCGGAAACCGTTTCTCAAACAACAAAAGTGGCACTATGGGCACCACATGGGGCTGATTCAAAAATCCCAAACCTTTATGTACATCTAGAGACCTTACCGAAAATACATATCCTATGAGTCATTCTTAGAAAAGCAGTATTTTAGCTCAGTGTTTAAGTGGTGCCACTGGAACCACCTGCTGACAAAAAATCAAACTAAACCTATTTTTGTCATCTCTATATCATGCTTAAGAAGTATGGTAAGTTTCAAAATTATAGCTCCAAAAAGAGACATACGGACATACACATGTATGGACGTACTGACGGAGATCATCACTATATCCCTGCATTTTTTTAAATGTGCGAATAATAACACTTTGGCCGACCGATGATTTGTCGCGATTCTCAGGTGAGAAGGCTTTGATTAGCCCTCTGCTCCTTATCCCCTCCTCTTCTCTCTGGGACTGCTTGATGACATCCCGTACTCTATTCTTCCGAATCTAACCGATAAGTATACTAACCCTCTTCTGTGTGTCTTTAACATAGTGGTTTGTGATCTAGGTGTGCTCTACGTAGTGTTGTTACAATTGCCTTTGTTCTACTACATGGACAGGTTCTCCAGATTCCGTCTGAGGTGGCTTTTTTGATCCACCCGGTAACTACTTGTTCGGGGTACCATTCATCAACACCAACTCATCATACAATTATAAGCATATTTATTCAAGCTCTCAGAGCTATAAATGTACCAGTTACAAGTTCTTCAGCTCTAAATCAACAAAGTCTACCACTAACACCAAAAATTCCAAAACCTTCATGCACATTTAGCATAGTTTAAACGCTTCGAATTAAATACCCTTGGAGCCTTTTGATGAAAACTGATTTTATAACGATAAAAGTGGTTCCACCGGAACCACTTGGGGCCAAATCAAAATTCTGAAACCTTCTTGTACATCTAAAGATATTACCTGAATACCTTAGCATAGTTTGAACATTTCGAATTAAATACCCTAGGAGCCTTTCGATGTAAACTGATTTTCTAATGATAAAAATGGTTCCACGGGAACCACTTGGGGCCAAATCAAAATTCTGAAACCTTCATGCACATCTAGAGTTGCTCCCTGAACATCTTAGCATAGTTTAAACATTTCGAATTGAATACCCTAGGAGCCTTTCAGGGTGTGACATATGGACGGACGGATGTACAGACAGACACACGGACAGAGATCACGACTATATCCCCACATTTTTTAAAATGCGGGGATAACTATTTTATTACACACCTATTATTTTTTTCAACTCTAGTTCCATATTTACAAATCCATACAAAACATGTGAACATGTGTTCCATGTACAAATTTCCATTGATGGACTATTTTTCTTTGTAATGTCAGATTGCCAATCAAAATGTTGCAATCTCAATGAGATCAACTGAAGAGCTGCAATGACAGCCGATACATCGAATGTCAAGTTCTGACTTTGAGGTGAATATCTCAAAGATAATGGCAGCTAATTTCTTAAAAACACGAATACATGTACACTTGTGCCATTGTGGAAGGGTAGATTTCGAGACTGCACCTCTCATTCTATCTATCCTTTTGCTCTGACTTCTCAATATATCAGTAGAATAGTAGAGGAAATGTCCAAATTCTCATCAACTGAATACTCATCTTAATCAAATATTTTTTTTAAGACACAAAAATGGCTATTCAATTAAAAGGGTTCTAAATTATGCAATATTCAGTTTTTCAGAACTTGTAGATTTAACATGAAATTGAGGTAATCTTCAAGGATTATTTACTTATTTTGGGGGGGGGGGGGTTAATGACACATTCAACAGTCAGGGTAACCTTGCGTCGGAGTCTTCAAGGATTCCAAAGCCAGGTAAAAGAAATAATTAAAACTAGACTTTCTGATTCCGAAGAATCACTGCTTTTCCAGACGAGATTCCATGATTTTTTATGACTCCTGAGTGTCTGAAGAATTGTTTTTAACTGTATCACTAAAGTATTTTTAATGATGCCTTGTAAAAAGTGGGTATAATAGTCTCAAATGACCCAGTTTGATAAAGAAAGTTTAGGCTAAAATCATCATTATTAGTGGAGAGGGTTAATATCAATATCAGCATTTGAGAAGTCTCTGTCCACCAAACCAAGTTATGTTTGTTTGTCACATACCCATTAAGGGCTGTGGCTATTTCCAAACAGCCCATTATATCTCAAATTTATCTAAAACTTTGAAGCTTAGCAGCTTGTGGACTGTTAATGAACGCTTGCGGGAATAATTCTTCTCAAGAGTCCATTTGTCCTTGAAAATCTCTAAGAACCACTTGAAGAAATCCACAGAAAATGTGAACTCAAGTTCTTAAGGGCTGTCTGTCTTTAATCCGGCAAAACAGGGTTAAGGCTTGGTTTTTTTGAATACCCTTAATACTTTCAAACATTATCCCCAGTGAATTCTGCATCCGATAAAAGAGGTTATGTTTATCTGTTACATACCCATTTGGTGCTGTTGGTCTCCAAAAACAGCCAATTTGACGTTTAGCAGTCTGTAGAGGGGTTAACAAATGTTTAGCGGAATATTCTATCCATGCAATTTGTAATACCACACCAAGACCTTCCAATGTCCAATTATTCTTGAAAATCGCCAAAAAGCAGTTCGCGAAATCCACAGAAAAGGTAAGTTTTAAGATTTTACGGGGCATCTCTCCTTAATCCTTAACCAGTCCAAAATGGGTTAAGCTTAATTTTTGGGAATATCCTTACTAACTACAAAAATGATCCTCTGTAAATTGTACATGCGGTAAAAGAAGTTTTGTTTATCTTTTACATGCACATTGGGTGCTGTTGGTGCCTGAAAACAGTGCATTTTATCAAAATGCTGTTGTTTAGTAATCTGAGGAGGGTTAAGAAACTCTTAACAGAAAGTAAGGTCAGACAAAGACCTGCTAATGATCATTTTGTCTTCAAAGTCTGCAAGAAGCATTTGTAGAAATCCACAGAAAATTGGAATTTTAAGCTTTTAAGGGGTATCTCTCTTTAACCGACCCAAAATGTTTCTCTGTTACATATCCATTGGATGCTGTTAGTGTCCGAAAACAGCCCATTTTATCAAAATTTTGATGTTTAGCAGCTCATGGAGGCTTAACAAAGGCTTACAGAATATTTTGTCCCTGCAACTTGTAATGTCATACTAAGACCTGCGAATGCCCAAATTTTCTTGAAATCTACAAGATATTTTTAAAGAAATCTGGGGAAAATATGAGTTTTTTAAGCTTTTGATGGGTATCACTGTTTAACCAGCCCAAAACGGGTTAAGGCTTGGTTTTTTGAATACCCTTATTACCTACAAAAATGGCCCTCGGTGAATTTCACTTCCAACAAAGGAGATTATATTTATCTGTCGGGTACAGACTGGGTGCTGTGGGTGCCCCAAAACAGCCCATTTTCTCAAAATTACGATACTTGACAGCATGTAGAGGATTAATAAATGCTCACCGGAATATTTTGTCCATGCAACTTGTAATGTCACACCAAGACCTGTGAATAGTCAATCAGACCTGGCATTCTTTAGGAGTGCAAGATTGCTGCACGCCTACTGCAGGCCTAGAAAAAATTGAGGAGGGCAATTTTTTGCACCCCTTGATTTTCTGGAATGCCAAACCTGTTTGGGACTACCTTTAAAATCTGTTATCATTTCATACCTTGAGTTCCAATGTGTTCTCTGCGCCAATTGGCACAGAGTACACATTGGAACTCAGGGGACGATTTGTCAATGTTGCAGTGATTCGCAATAATTCATTACCCATTCTGTGTAGCATTTTAATACATTTCGAGTGTAGAAGACAGCCACATAAGAATTGAATGCAACAGTTTGAATAATGAGAAGATGTGTGTGCCAATTTTGCCACTATGTAGCTGTAGTACAATTTTTCAGTCACAATATTAATACCTTGAACCAAAATAGCATACAAGTTTTTGCATTGAAAATTTCAGGTGCAATTGCACTCCCAAGCAATCTGAGGAGGGCAACTGTTTTGCACTCCTTGATTTTGTAGATTGCCAGGCCTGGTCAATTTTCCTTGAAAACATATAAGTAATCTGTCAAAAGACTTCCATCTTGAATGTGGAGTCCCACAGGGCAGTTGCCTTGGTCCTGTTCTGTTTCTATTCTATATTTCAAAAATGTTCACCATCATTGAATCTCACCTGCCTCATGTCCATGGTTATGCTGATGACACACAGGTCTATTTCTCTTTTCGACCATCAATCAAGGATCAAACTAGAGCTCTAGAAACTGCTGAATCTTGTATTTCGGACATTCACACATGGATGGTTTCAAACAAATTAATGATAAATGATGATAAGACTGAATTCCTAATAATGGTTCACGACAACAACTCACTAAAGTTGACATCAATTCAGTGAAGGTAGGAGATTCCGCCATTAGTGCAAGTAACAGTGTATGTAATCTTGGTGCCTTCTTTGACTTTACCATGTCTATGGACAGACATGTTACAAATATGTTCAATAAGGCTTTCAGAGATCTATACAAAGTTAAACAGATAAGACAGTTTCTCACCAAAGACTCGACAAAAACCCTAGTTCATTCCTTTGTAACTTCACATTTGGATTATTGTAATGCCTTATTGTTCAACCTTCCACAATATCATTACTCTCGCCTGCAGATGGTACTAAATGCATCAGCCCGAGTGGTATGTAGGATATCACGATCTCAACACACCACTCCTGTTCTGAGGGATATGCACTGGCTGCCAGTCAAGTACAGAATAATTTTCAAAACTTTATTATTAGTTTTTAAGACACAAAACAACATGTCACCAGCCTACTTAGAAGAACTCCTTAATACCAAGAATGTGTGTCAATACAACCTGAGGTCCGATGGTAAAATGCTGCTACATGTTCCAAAACATAGGTGTAAGACATTTGGAGATAGGTCATTCTCATTTGCTGGCCCTCACTTGTGGAATAATTTACCAGAACACCTAAAAAGACTGTCAAATGTCAACCATTTCAAGAAAGATCTCAAAACATACCTGTTTCAAAAAGCCTATAAGAGATTTTCTGGACTGTAAGATACTGTATGTATTCTGTTTGTATATTTGCATGAGCTCAATAACATGTACAGCGCCTTAGAATATGGTTCTATATCTTCTGAACTATCATTTTTGCGCTATATAAATGTGTATATTATTATTAAGATGTTTTTAAAGAAATCCACAGAAAATGGGAGTTTTAAGCTTTTAAGGGTTATCTCTCTTTAACCAGCCCAAATGGGTTAAGACTTTGAGTTTTGAATACCCTTACTACTTACAGAAATATTTTCCTATAAATTCTGTGTTCAATAAAAGAAGGTACCTTTCTCTGTGGCATACCCATTGAGTGCTGATGGTGTCCAAAAACAGCCCATTTTATCACAATTTTGACATTTAGCAGTCTGTGGAGGGTTAACAAAGGTTACCAGAATATTCTGTCCATGCAAATTGTATTAACACACCAAGACCAATTTTTCTTGAAAATCTACAAGACTCGTTTTGAGAAATCCACAGAAAACATGATTTTTTTTTTGCTTTTGAGGGGTATTGCGATTTAACCAGCCCAAAATGGGTTTACACTTGGTTTTTGGAATACTCTTATTACTTGCAAAAATGATCCTCGGTGAATCCCACTTCTAATAAAGGAAGTTATGTTTTTCTCTTGTGTATCCTTTGGGTGTTCTGCAAAACAGCCCATTTCATCAAAATTTTGATGTTTAGCAGCCTGCATTCCCTAATATCTCTTGCATATCAATAGTCGTGTCACAGTCAGGCCTAAAAATGATAAATGTAAAAAAAAATTCTACAAGATGCATTTTGAGAAATTGCCGATAAAACCAAATTTTGAGTTTTTTACCAATTCTGGCGAAATAAGGGTTAAATCGAAAATTCTGCTTTGGTACATTTTTAGATTTCATTCCCCCTCTATGCATGTGCAAAATTGTTTGAAAATGGCTTCAGAATCGTACAGACAAAAATGTGTGGAGAACCCCACCCCCCACTCCCCAAAAAATAATAATCCGTAGAACAAGAGTCTTTTACAGAGGGAAGAGCCTAACCAGGTTTACCAATTCAGGCCTGTTAAAAAGCACAATTTAAGCACCACCACCCACCCCCCCCCCCCCCCCCCCCCCAAAAGAAAACACTTTTTTTTTCAGGCAACCCATTTTTTCAGGCATCCATTTTTCATAATTTACAAGCAAGAGAAAAGCAAGTATTGCTAGTCAGGTATGAACATTCCAGAATACAGCAGATGTTTCATCCATTTGTTTCTACAATTAAATGATGTGCTCTGATGTAATACACTGTTGGAAAGAGATCAAACAATCCTTTCCAATTATATCACAATATTTCACCATCCCGTCAAATAATGCAAGGTTTTCACCGTAATGAAGATCATGGTTCTGGAAGAGTTTACATTTGAATACAAGGACAATTCGAGGAAATGTATTCATCTGGGATCAAGTATGACATGACATCCTTTATTTAACTTCACATCAGTGCTCATAACCTGAATAATCAAAATGCAAAGGCACAAGCTCCCAATACTGGCGTATCAAAGTTCATTTGTTCATTCTCCCAGTTTGTACAGATCTGTAGCAAACAAACTATAATAAACTGAAACAGAGAGGAGTTGAAAAATGGACAATATGCTGGGTATGGAGCTGCTGATGAGTTCCACATTTATGAATCCTGTTCTCCTGGGAAAGACAACACATCTCCTGGATACAATTAAGAGTAACCCCAAAATATGCAATAACTGTCAACACATTAGTTATGGCAGCAGGAAAACATTCACCACAGACAAGCATTCACACAAAAAAACTGAGAACATAATTAACATCTGGACAATGTTATTACATATTAGGTAGAACAAAAGACATACAAAATAGCTGCTAATCCAATTAAAATATTATCTTGTCAATGAATTCATTCATTTCAAAAAAGTAATCATCTAAACAAAAGGCAGGATTATGGTTGCATGAAAACACAACCTTGCTGTTAAACTGTATCAGATGAGACAATGATAAATACATGTATTTCTCTTCTATCATTTATTTTTTTTCTACACATTGTAGACATGATTCAGTGGTTTCTTAACATTAACCATGTATGCTTTGATTAAAGCAGGGCTGTGGTGAGGGTGGGGGCCTGGGGGTAGTAACCCCTGGGCCTGGAACTTTGTGGAGTCCAGGCTTGGACCAGGAGTGGAGTTCAGGATTCTTTGGTCAGGTCTGCCCCCACCCTGCCCCCCACCCCCCAAGTTCTGACTCCTGTGCCAGGCCAGGGCCCCCTTCAATCCCAAGCAAGAACTAGCAAAATAAGTTGCCCATCATATTGGAATACTAGTTGCCACTTATGTAAAGAAGGAAAGAGACTGCCCTGTGGATATGCTCAATCTGTTAATAGACTGTTATTTGTATATACATATGCACCAGACTCGGTGTTACATGGGTTTGAACATTCCTACAATAGCAGTCAAGCAGCATCAAGCTATTCAATTGGGAAACCGAATCCAAAATGGAAATGAAGTTTGAAACATGTTGCCCAGAAAACAGCATTTTGATGCCCCCAAAATAACGAGATTTTTCACCCCAAAAGCCACCAGAAGTCTCCATTTAATAACCGATTTCAAAATTTTCTTGGGGGGGGGGGGGGGGGGGAACAACACCCTCAAACCCCCTATCATTGCTTGTGCCTTCGGCATTTGCATAAGTATCCCAACACTTTCGAGTGGGGGCCTGTCACAGAATTAACCCTGGTGCCCGAATTTCCTCTCCCCGGACCTGGATACTGTTCAGTCTTTTCCCAACAAAGCGGCACAATAATCGCCATTGTAATTCTTTAATTAAGGTTCACCACCACAGTTATTACTCAGAAAAAGTTTGTTTGTTTTGGGGGTTTTTTTTGCCTTTTTTTTTTCTTCCACCACCTAAATTTTGTGGCCTCTAGATCTTGAAAAAAGGCAGTACGATTCTTCTGAAATTTTGCACACTTAATCGCTCACATCTGAAGGTGTGCCTCCACATACCACCATTTTAGTGAAAACATTTAACCCTTTCAGGTGAACCAAGCAAAAATTAAACTTTTTCCAAACATTCTCGAACACTATTGGTCCTGTGACAATAAAATTTTCTATATATTTCGAGTCTAATATGTTGTAATGAAATTACTTAAAACGTTTTTTAACTTCAACCCCCACTGACCTCAAAGTTTGTGATTTTCAGCAAAATAGCACAACTTCCAGAGGCCATTTCTCGATACGGCGAGTGATATCTACCGAAGATTTTAGTATAAGAGGATGAGATGTTAATTGGAGGACAACTTTATGGTTTAACTTTTTGTTTTGCCATGTGCAGAAATATCTACTCATCAAACTTGCTTGTTAAGTTTAAATATCAGACTTAATCCACACCATGTTTTTGTAACTTGAATACATGTGGTGTCTTATTTTGTACAAAATTCACACACTTTGTGTTCATTTTTCCAGCATTGGGAACGACACAGACGTAAATTTGTTGCACAGGCGTATAGACCATTAACTGACAAACCTTTTTGCTGTTATAAGCTATCTTTAAATTTTTAACCCAATGCCGCTTCTGTCTGCGTGCACATGGGACCTGTTCGAAAAATATCAAAATTTGCATATTTTGGTTACTCTTTTCGGACAGTGGCAAGACGGTTAACTTCAAAATTTTTGTTTTCCTTGTGAAGAATTGCAAACTAAACAATCTTGCTTTTTGAAAGTGGAGTCCTCAGACTTTACCTTTACCCATTCTGTTTGTCTTACTAAGGGAGAAATATCATATTTTTAACAAATTCCACCTCAATTTGTGGCCTGCAGATCTTAAAAATGGGATGACTGTTTTTGAAAGTTTACACACTTATTTTTCCTTTCCCATGTGCAGAAATGTCTACTCAACGATCTTGCTGTGACATGTTTAAATAGCAGACTTAACCCTCAGCCAGTTTTTGTAACTTGAATACAAGTGGTGTCTTGTTTTGTACAATATTCAACTCACCCATTTTGTGTTCACTTTTCCATCATTGGACATGATGTAGATGTAAATTTGTTGCACTGGTGCAGGGACCAGCCGTGAGGGCGACTAGGGCGATTAAGTCGCCCTTCTAAGCCCAAAGTCGCCTAGAAAAATAGTCGGGGCAATTACAAGTCGCCCTCTAAAAATTGGCCAAAATGAGAAAAGGCTGAACTGAGTGATGCGAGGTTTACATGAAATTGAAAACGAGTATTTTCAAAAATCGAATGTGCTCGAGTGTGATAAATGGGCATTTTAATTCGTCAAATAAACGTCCATTTATTTGAAATCACACGACAAGCAATTGTCCATTGTCGCTTTTGGCGGGTCCTACTAGAAACCGGAATCGACCGGAATCGACTTCAAAGACCGGAATCGATCGGAATCGACTCATATTTTACTGATTTTTCGCAATGTTTTGTACTTTTACCAATGGCATTCTACCTAATAAGTTTCCACGTGCAAGATTTAGTAAATGTCAAAGGATTTCGGGGTACAGGAAGAGGTTAGCAAAGAGTCTTCCTCATTTGACAAAGTAAGAAGATGCCGCTTTTTCAATTTTAGTTATTTTATTATTTACACATAGATACAAAATTAAAATGAATAACAATTATAACCGGGTGTAGATATATAACATTCTTCCATTCGTTCGTTCGTTCGTTCTAATTATGTGACATGATAAGTTTCATTCATTCATTCGTTCGATCATTCGTTCAGTCGTTCGTTCGTTCCTATATACTGATTATGTGATATGAGAAGTTTCATTCATTCATTCAATCGTTCAGTCCTTCGTTCGTTCCTACTAATTGTGATATAAGAAGTTTCATCCATTCGTTCATTCATTCGTTCAGTCCTTCGTTCGTTCCTACATGCCCCCCCCCCCCCCGACTTTTTCACTAATTATGGGTACCCTAACAGGACGTATTCTGACATAACGTACACAACTCCTATGGCCACATTGACTGTGGGGGATAGTAACAGTTCTAACAAAATTAGCAATTAACACAATAGTGTCGGCGTCGCTGTCCATTTAAATATATATTGAGATATTGCACATCGCAAGTTCACAACTTGTCATAACAGACTATAGTAATAGTAAAGCTAGTCCAAATTTGGACCCAAATTCCGTAATATAATTTTTGGGTTTTGGTACGTCCTTTGCACGTACCAAACACCAAAATTAGGCCAATATTACGGAATTTGGATCCAAGTTTGGACTATGGTAAAATGTGTGCATGTATTTCCTTTCCAAAGTTGCACTTAATTTCGTTCCGTATTCACGACATACTTGTTGACAAAGTACCCTCCAACCCATGCCCCACCCCATCCTTCACATCGAGCCCCTCAACCAATCTACGCGAATTGGGGAATCGTTTGTCTTTATTATTAATATTAATAATATTGGAATAATATTGGAAAAATGAATGGAAAGTTAGGAGCTCGGCAGATCAGTTCCATTGGAATGGGCCATGTCTATTCGATCATGATAATTGTATAATGCTGGTGGGTTTCGATCTGTCCTGATATCACATAATTAGTAGGAACGAACGAAGGAATGAATGAACGAACGAATGAATGAATGAAACTTCTCATATCACATAATTAGTAGGAACAAACGAAGGAATGAATGAATGAACGAACGAATGGATGAAACTTCTCATATCACAATTGGTAGGAACGAATGAAGGACTGAACGAATGAACTAATGAATGAATGAAACTTCTCATATCACATAATCAGTAGGAATGAACGAACGACTGAACGAATGATCGAGTGAACGAACGAATGAATGAAACTTCTCATGTCGAGCTCTGTGCGGGTTTCTTTTTGAACAAGCATGAACCAACCAAGATGACGATTCGCTAAATTTCTCATTCAAATTGAGCAAATTTTAATCTTGATTAGTTTGCGTTTTTGATGCCCGACCCCCTCCCAATCCCTCCCAATCCCCCCCCTCCCCCCCCCCCCCCCCCCCACACACACACATTTCAGTCAGCTTCAAGTTTGATATTCTCGCTTCTCGAGCAATAATTAATTTTGAGTTGTATTGGCCATGCATGATAAAACATCGAGTTCAAAATGACGCGACAAGTTACTTCCCTTGGAAAATGTTTCGATCAAAAGAAAAAAAGCTTTTAAACGAGGAAGACTCTTTGCTAACCTCTTCCTGTACCCTGAAATCCTTTGATATTTACTAAATCTTGCACGTGGAAACTTATTAGATAGAATGCCATTGGTAAAAGTACAAAACATGGTAAAAAATCAGTAAAATATGAGTCGATTCCGGTCTTTAAAGTCGATTCCGGTTTCTAGTAGCACAGCTTTCGGCAGATTTTTTTTATTTCTATTTTGTTGCGTTCCAGTCGGAGCTTCAAGTGTCGAAACGAAAATAAGTGACTTACGCGACTCAACAAAACAACCCAGTTTGAAAGTAGGTTACGTCGCTTAGGATGCCGAAAATGTATACACAACGGACATATTTTATAACACATTATTTTCATTTCGATTTGCTGACGACTGTTAACTGTTGGGCTGTCTATTCCCAGAAAAACACGATTGGAATTGAAACACATGAAAAAAAGCTTTAGTGATGTCAAGAAAAGCTTTGTACAGGACCCAAGTGTGCATGTGGACGATCTGTATCTGTATTTATACATAGCAGTAACCTATTTAGGCTTTAATGCTACGGGACGATCTTGAAAAAGGGTCCTCCTAAACATCGGAATGACATGAAATGACGCGGAATGACACCGGAATGCCATAAAAATGATGCGGAATGACATTTCTTTTACAAAATACTCGACCCCAGAATGTATTTTGTTTATTAACTAACAAAGTACCTCCCAAGCAACCTTCTTACATCTGGTCCTGTTCACACTTTCAGACTTAGGAAATTATTAGCTTAGTAGACTTTGTTGAAAGGCAACCACAGGAGGGTGATGGGGGATTGGCACGAAGAAGAGGTGAGGGGTCATGAAGGGGAAGGTAGCAGTGGGGGATTTTCAGTCAATAATTACATTGTGATTTTTTAACCTGGCACAGATGCATCATAGACAACTGGACCTGGATTATTTGTACGTTAATGGAGGACCATAAATTGAAAATATGAAGGGGCGGCGGGGGTGGTACATGAATATTCTTAATTTTCCCCACTTGCCTATGAAGTCTCCCTACATGACTGCAGTCTCCCTATTTTTTCTGGAGGGAGACTTGAAGTCTCCCTAAAATTCCCCCCTAGGCTGGTCCCTGCACTGGTGTATAGATTATTAACTGAAGAACATTTTTTGCCGTTATAAGTTATTAGAGATGAGCCGATTAGTAAAATGCCCCATCAGACGAATGTCGATTATTTTAGATAACAATCGGCCAATACTGAATGCCGATGTCAGATGGTTTCTTTATTATTCAAGCTTACTGCAGAAGCTGGCTTATTTGCAGTAATCAGAATTTAATTTACGTGCCATTAATCCCCATCAACCTGGAAGATAACACACTTTTAATACTCACTTAAATAAGTTAAATAACAGACATCAAAGGGTTAATTTTATGTCAATGAAGCACCATCAGTGCAGTATATTTTTGATTTAAAATAAACAGCTAACAACTGAGTCGAGAAGTTATCAAAAGCTGTCATTGGAACCACACGTTTTAAAGTGGGAGTTTCTTTTCGGTAAACCCATATTGTGTCACACGAGTCATTACGTTGCACTGCATTATCTATTTTTATCACATGCTCCACCCATTTCAACATGAGAAAAATTCAGTGGCTTCGTGTTGATAAATCCCACCCAGAATGGCCAGATATTAAACTTATTGCACCCAAACCTCTCACAGTTAACACGGATTACTAATATGGAGGAATTATCTGTGCAATATGGGAATAAAGAATGAATGCCATTTTTATATATTTAAGGAGGCGATGAGCGTGGTTGAAAGAAATATTGTGACATTTTGCAGAATGCAGTACAGTTTGGGCAGTGAAGAGCGTCTGTATTCACAGGATGGATAAAAAACAACTCAGTATACAGTTACACAATCAAAATCTTTAATATAATATTCTGCCTTTTCTTTCACGAACCATCACTTTCCTGATATCAGTAACAGACAAGTGACGAACCGATCGCTTGCCACTGGTTGTCCCACGAAGGGGAAGAAAGTTCATTACAGATCATCCATAACACTTTCACCGAGTTTCAGACAATTGGCGAGGGCCGATGTTGAACCATCGAGTGCCGATGGTGAACCAATGGGCGCTTATCAGCTGAGTGCCCATGTTACACCGATTAATCATCTCATCTCTATAAGTTTTCTTGAAATGTTTAACCCAACGTCTCTACCGCCTGCATGGACATGGAAAATGTTCAAAATATCAAAATTTGCATATTTAGTTACTGCTTTCAGGCAGTCACTAGAGGGTTAACTTCAAGTTTTCTGTTTTTCCTTATAAAGAACAGCAAACTGAAAAATCTTTCTTTTGTAATTGGAGACATCAGACTTAACCCTCAGCCATTCTGGTTCCTTAAAACAGGGGAGAAATGTATTTTTTTAACAAATTCCACCACAATCCTGTGGCCTGTAGATCTCAAACATGGGACGCCTTTTTCTGGAAGTTTGCACACTTATTTTTGTTTAGCAGAAATACCTACTCAACAAACTTGATAAATTTAAATATGAACTTAACCCTCGTCCAGTTTTTTATCTTGAGTGTGTGTCGTGTCTTATTTTGTACAAGTGTAACAAATATTGACATGAACCTCCTTAATAATGAAAATGCACCTACAGCTAAAACTAGAAGTCCTGTCATGAAATGCGCGCAAATAGCGCGTTGATCTGCGCGTTAATCTGTGCGTTATGACCATAGTAAGGATATCAAATTCTGCACATATAGCCTTTGCACAAGCAATGTTTCAGCCAATATACCTCTGGGTAACCCAGAGGTCCATTGGCAGAAACATTGCCTGTGTTCGCTATGAGTAACCAGGAGAACCTGACGTGCTTTGGATGCCATTCGATATGACAACTGAGCGCAATTCCTATGCGCAATTATGCGTAGATAAGCGCACAGTTCGTGACAGGACTTTAGTTTTAACTGTATTATAAATGGTTTGACCTAGTTTTACTCTGCACTGGAAATAGCTTCGTCCGCTAGGCTATATAAAGCAGAGAGAACAGTGAGATAGATTAGTTTCCGCTCGATCTCAGATCTGAAACGAACGCTCCAGACAAACCTTTTTTTTACATTAAGGTAATTAGCATTAGGCTTGAACAAAGCCAATCTAATTATATAGGATTAAAAGAATTAAGTACAGTGACAACGGGACAGTGCATCGCTTTTACCATTGAACTTGTTGTATCGCAAGTGGCACATGCAACTTGCAGCATAAAAGGTTGTCAAGTGTAAATGGTCAGGTCAGTTGTACTGGCAGGTACAACTGAAGGTAGCACAAACGACCAATTGCAAGTGGCACTAGCAACTTGCAGTAGGAAAGGTTGTCAAGTGTAACGGTCATGTCAGCTGTACTACGCTAGTGGCAGGTACAATTGAAGTAGCACAAACGACCAATTACAGGTGGCACATACAACTTACAATTGTCAATTGTAAATGATCCATTTACACAGAGCCAGTGGCATACTTGTACAACTGACTGTGGAACGAATCGGGGAATAGAAGACTAGGGCTTTTACATTTTGCACTTGCAACTGGCAATCACTCAACTAATTGAGTTTACTCTGGGAGATACATGTACCAGATGTTTGAACAGGTGACAGGGGAATATTAGTTCTGTATAAGAACTAATGTCTGTCAAGGGTTCAACAACAGTATCTAGGGGACTTCTTTTATTTATGAGAAGCTGTCAGGTGACGGCATCAGTTACATATACAAGTAACAGAATAGCAGCTAATAGAAAGCCAAATGTAGTTAAGGATTGTCATATTTCAATTTATTACCTGTTAGATGATTCAGCCATTTGTGTTTATCCTAATGGTCAGGTTGTAGCAATTTAAATAAATAAATAAGTTCACTATTTAAAATAATATGCTCAAGTCATGACGTATTGTGTTGCTATAAAATTTACTATATTATATTGTCAAAACCTGGGATCCTTACAAACTCAGCAACAACCGAGTTCGGACCACAATCTATCAGTGGAGTAGAACATATTGTATAAACCAGTGTGACACAATATTCACACATTTTGTGTTCAATTTTCCAGTATTGGGAACGACCTAGATGTAAATTTGTTGCACAGGCATATAGATCATTAACTGACAAACATTTTTGCTGTTATCGGTTATCTTGAAATGTTTAACCCACATGAAGGTAGGAACTGTTCGAAAAACACCAAACTTTCATACTTTGGTTACTGTTTTCAGGCAGTTGCAAGAGAGTTAACTTCACACTTTTTGTTTTTCCTTGTAAGGAATTGTAAACTAAAAAAATCTTGCTTTTGCAAGTAGAGCCCTCAGACTTAACCCTCATCCATTCTGGTTATCTTAATATGGGGAGAAATCTCTTCGTTTTTTAACAAATTCCACCTCAGTTTTGTGACCTGTAGATCTCAGAAACGGGTCAACATTTTCTGAAAGTTCTAACACAGGCTTGTTCCCATCTGAAGTTGTTTCTCAAATACCGTCATTCTAGTGAAAACATTTTGCCCGCCAATATCAGAAAAGTATGGCAAAATGTCAGAAAAAGTGGTGAAGTTTGAGTTCATAGTCGATTAAATTTTCCATATACATGTATTTAGAGTGTAATATGACGCAGCAACATAACCAAGCACTGCCATCACTTTTTACCCCAATCGACCGTTAATAGGCCATAGTTTGTGATTTTTAGCAAAACTGCACAACTTCCCAAGTTAAAATCCATATACAGCGACTGACAGATGATCACAGTTTTAGTATAGGAAGATGCCATGTTGAGCTTAAAACAAATTTATGGTTCAAGTTTGTTTGTGGCATTTAACCCTTTAGCACATTGATTGATAGAGTAAGGGTATCATTTAAAAAATATGAAAATTTACAAACTATGGTTACTGTTTTAGATCAGTTGTATGAGGGTTAACTTTAAACTCTTTGTTTCCAGGTGTGTAGAGATGCTTGGTAAGCAAAGTTGCTGTGTTAAGGTTGGATCTTTGATAAAACCCTCTCTCAGTTTTGGTAACTTGAATAGGGGTATTTTCAGTACTACTTTTTCCAAGCATGGTGAGCCTGTGATTCTACAGAATCACAATTTTCTAGTTTTCCTATATTTTTGTTTTCAAAACATGGCTTATGACACGTCACAAGAATAAGTGTTCAACAAACTCATTCCAAACACGGGACCAAACACCAAATTTGGGAAGCAATAGGTGAAAATTTATGTTTAATTACTGCTGAACTCTAAAAATTATTCCATTAACAATAGTATTCATTTAACAAATTTGGCCACTTTCCTGTTTCTTGGTATAATCTAAGCATTTATGCTATTATATCTCCTTTGACACAGCTCTGCCAAACAAAATATAATCGATGAAATGCCTGAATTGTTAAGGTCTATAAACAAATGGAACTTGGTGATTATCAATGTAATTTCTTGACATATCACAACATTTTTTATTTCAATTAACAGGAGTTTACTCTATAACCCATATGCAAGTTTGCATTGAAGGTATGGTAAATGGTTTCATGTTTGGAAATTATATTCAATTAACAGGGTTATTCAAGTGAGAGATATCTCATTACGTGGATTCCACTGCAATGGGGAAAAATATAAGCATGGTCATTTATTACTATGATGCTCATTTGAGAGGACTTGCCTTAGGCATTAGTTTTTATTTATCATTAACTCTTCCCCTTCCATTACGCAATAGTTGTGATGTTTCATATTACATGCACTCGTATAATCCAAGCAATAGAATTCAAAAACAGCAAAGGGTCACAATTTGCCATTATGCAGAAATATGTGACCTTAACTCTTAACCCACTGACTATTTTCAAGATATTTTTCATCATATCTAGTCATGGCTGCTGTAGAGTAGCCGTGACTAAATTTGATGAAAAATTCATCCAAATTTAACCCAAGAAAACAGTGGCGAAAAAATCTATTCAATTTATCAGAGGAAAATTTGATTAAATGTGCCCAAATTATCCTTATTTCAGTGGCAAGAGGAATTCTGTCCTGGACATGAAAGCTGTAGTAGAGGAACAGTTGAAGCAGAACTTGCCTACTTAATAGAGTGGACAGGTGCTATTCTTCCTCCCAGCAATCCGAAAGAAAAATATTTTGTGATGTCCAAGTTTAATCCTTCCAACTTTGATCACATTTACTGCAAAAGAACAGGTGCCCCAACATGCCACCTCTGAATCAACTTGCAAGATACAGTCTAAGTACGTCAGCAGTTATTTATTTATTATGTCATGGGTAACAAACATAGTTACATGACATCAAGGAATTACAAATAACACAATGTGATAAAAGACAAAACTAACAAAAACAGTGGGAATATGACAGTCCCAAAAGCGAACTTTATGATCTCGCCCACAAAACACACACACATACACATACACACCCGCACGAACAACACACATACACTCACACACTCTTGTATTGTATGCTTATGTATGAAAACTTACTCATAGGCATAAAAACAATGCAAGCATATCGTGGTAATGAGGCTAAAACCTATACATGGGTACAAGATAGATTGTTGGCATATGGGGGGAGGAAAAAGGTTTCAGTATGATTGAGAATGCCTGTACCGCAGACACTCTCCATTAAACCGATACAGTTTTATATCTGAAGCAAACAGGCTCTGTTAGCCACGTTAGATCGAGCATGCGATGTAAGTACTGCTAAATAGTACATTATAGCTTTTAATGTGGTTCAAGAGGGAATTACTTGTTAGGGCAGTTATGAAGGGTGCCATAAAAGAAAACGATTGTCTTGGTTATAAGAATTTCCCCAGCCATTTCTCCCTGCCTTAACTTCCGTTTGGATAGAACAGGGTGGAATGTTCTGGCCTCTAGATTACTTAATAAAATACATGGCGTGGCGAAATAGGGGGGGGGGGGGGGGGGGCATATGCAATTTGGAGTCTTGTGATTCATCAATATGAAGTTGCTTCAGTTAGCAGGTGATTGCCAGTAGGAATTCCCCAGCACAATGGTCAATCGGATATTATGAGCAAAGTGATTCGTGTAGTGCCGGGTCATCTCAATTCCAGTCTTCAGCTTCTAAGTAGTAATTTCGATCATGACCTGGTCACAAGTTCAATAATTGGGAGATTGAAGATGAGGACCTGTTGAGTATTGGAGGTGATGTCTTGCCATTGGGTAGGGGTAGCTGTTGTTGCAAGACAAGTCTTGGCTGCCTATATAGGCAGCCAAGACTTGCCTAGAAACTGCAAAGCCACAGAATGTAGACTGTCAAGGTGTTGCCAAAATGTATAAAAATCTCCAGCCTTTTAAGGCTTAAGATAAGGATCATCTTGCATTTGAGGCATATAAAGTCTGAGAATAATCCAGTGAAACATTTCTGTCGTTATTCAATAGCATATTCTGCTGAGCACTGTACTCAACTGTTCTTCATTATGTGAGCCATATTATTACCCCTCTTAAGTCTCTTTCACAAAGATAAGAGGATATGTTTGTGTTCAAAAATTTGTTCTCTTATCCTGAGGGCAATTTGTAGACAATAAGTTTTAGCCATCTATCTCTTAAATAGTCCAATTGACTAGAATTACTGTTACTTATGAAAGGAATACTTGAAGATATTCTCTCCCTGAGTGTCCTTAACCCTTTACCTAACATGATCAGAAGACAAACATTTGTACAAATATGACCATCCGGGCACTGATGCTCCTGAACCCAAAAAGTGATGGAGAGACAAATTTTTTCTTAGACTTGAGTTTCAAAAGTCATATGACCTTAACCATCATCATTTGAACCAGGCTGTGTAGCACAACTCGCCTTCCCTTTGTGCTTTACCCTTGGGTGAAAAACCACCAAGCTACTACTGAGTTATGACTATGACACAATTTTCTCAATGGACAACCAAAATGTTTCTAAGATTTGTGTTTCATGACTTTGCCCAAAGTCATTCAGTTTTCAGGGTGCTACACAAGACAGCATAACTTTGTGTGATTGCTTCATGAAAATCTGCCCAGCAATTATAGAGTTATGACTAAGACAAATTTTCCCAATGAATACACAACACGTTTGTGTGAAGGGGTTAATCAATATGGCACAAGTGGCATATCGATTAATCCATTCACATGCACATGTCATTCTGTGTTTATTACATGCCTCCATGTCCATAAAAACAACTATCAACAAAAAGAACACATTTCATCGTCAACCAAATTTGCGTACTCATACTCTTCTTCTTCCTATGAATATTCATTATCCCCTTCATATGTCGGTTCAGTTCCGGGTGATGAATCGTCTGCTCAACAATTTCCGTTTGGCATATGTGTAGAACAGATTTTCATTTTCCACATGGTTTAGTGTTGCTGTAGATGGGGATTTCATAGAACAGGTGTGTAAATGAAAGTGTCAGTGACACTGTAGCACAACTTTGAATATGACAGGAATTAGTATTTGCTGTGACCAGGTCAACAATAATGAATATGACAGGAATCAGTATTTGTTGTGACCAAGTCAACAATAATGAATAAGAGAAAAAGAAGTTTTGTTGTGACCACGTCAACCATAGTAAATCAATTACATGTACAAGGTGACTGCAATGGTCTAAAGAATAGGACATAAGTATTATATGTGATGCATCCCATGTTAGTAAACATTCACAAAAAAATTTATTCAAATCACAGCTTTCATATAGAAGTTATGAGCAAAAAACTGATTGCACAAAATTTTGTACAAAATAGCTGCTGGTGGCCATCTTGAATTTCGGACCAGACCCCAAAACACTTGTTCTCGTCTCACGGTGATAACAAAGATATCCAAGAAGTTTCGTAAAGATCGGTTCATAAATACGGCCTCTAGCCCGAGCCATATTGGCATTTGCAGTTACAGTGCTGAAAGTAACACTAAATAGATCAAAGTTAGCATAATTTATGCATGAGAAAAAAACCTGTATTATATGTGATGTATCCCATGGTACTAAACATTCACACACAAAATTATTCAAATCAGCGCTTTTATATGGAAGTTCTGCACAAAAATCTGATTGCACCTAATTCTGTACAAAATGGCTGCCAGTGGCCATCTTGAATTTCAGACCAGACCCAAAATACTTGTTCTCGTCCCACGGTGATAACAAAGGTACCCAACAAGTTTCGTAAAGACCGGTTCATAAATACGGCCTCTAGCCCGAGCCGTGTTGACAGCGCAGCAGACAGACGGATGGACGGACAGCGGACGACAAGCCATGACAATACCTCAAAATTGGCTTCGCCAAAGTTGAGCTAAAAAAATGTTTCTAGACTAGGATTAGAGTTTTCATAAGCATGGCCTTGAACTTTGTCATTTGGTCTTGCTGGTGCTACACAACACATCTTCCCTTTGTCCTTCAACCTTGTGTGAACTTTTGTAAAAAAAAATCCACTCAGTCATTGCAGAGTAATCGCCATGATACAATTTTATGAACAGACCAACAAAATTGGGACAGACAGGCAGGCAGATATCCTTACAGAAGGACCCTTAACCCTTTTGTGTCCAGACCAGTCTTTCCCCCAGACGGAGACATTTGGTGGAAAAAATGTGATTTTTCAAGAAAATAACATAACGTGTTTTAAATTATTTACATGTCGTATACATGAAATAAAGTTTATAAATGTTGGTTATGAATATTATACTGTATTCTTGCAAAAACAACATTGATAATACCAAGAGCTGAAATCCGAATCAGTCATTTTCATCACCCAAATCACTATTCTGGCCTTCCCTATCAACGTGATAATCAGTATCAGATTATTATATTATTCATTTCTCCCCTCCCTATCTATTTATTCATTTATTGGTGTTTAAGGTCACATACTTTTGCACAATGGCTAATCATGACCACAACATGGAGATAAAGTCAAGGTCAATCAATCGTTTATACCCCATGTTGCCTATTTTAGAGGACTCGCACCCCAAGCATTAGTGACTGGGTCCTATTTTACCAGTGAAAAAGAGCTTATTTACCACAGTAGACAAGCATTGCTTCACTTCCCGGGGTACCCGCGGGGGCCCCTCCCTATCAGAATCAGCCATAATTGCATCCAAAACTGCAGAAACGTCTCGAGTTCTCCAAGTACAATTTCTAGCAAACAGCATATATTTTTTTTTTTTTGTGTTAGGTGTCAACCACTGCTGTGCTAAAAATAGTCCACTATACCAGTACATCAACTGATAAATATTCTCCAGAACTAGTCAAGCATAACACTGCCTTCTGTGGATGATTCAAGATTATACACTGTAGACTGGAAGTACACATAACAACCATTGCATCATCAGCACACCATATGCCTACCAGTCAACAGTGTTATTCCGATGTGTCACGAAAGGGTTAAACGTTTTTTCTTTTGTTGCAAACCTAACTTCTAACCACATGAGGACAAAGAAATTACCACTCAAGGAAGCAATACCTGATATTTGGTCAATGGACGCCTATGGTGTTAGCCATATCACCTACCACCAAAGGTAATGAATATGTGCCTGTCCATCCAGAGGGCCTGACATGGTGAAATCAATACACTCCCCCACAACTTTGTTGTAGGGAAGGGGGAAGGGGGTGGGGGGTGGGGGGAGGAGGATGGTGTTATAAGGGAACCAATTTTCTGGTCGCCTAAAGTATTAGATGTTTGGCTCCAACAAGAACATAAACACAAATTGCACTTGGTATTCATATTTAAGGTCTCAGAGCTCTTTCCAACTGTGCTTTACATCACAGCATTATTTAAGCTCAATAAAATAATTTTATGAAATCCACTGAAATATTCCTGGTTGCCCATTTCAGCTTTTTCACTTCAATGGTAATGATCAGTATTACTTTTTTTTGCCTCCAAAATCAGAAAATGGATGACTGGGAAAATGGGAGGCCAGAAAATATTCAGGTAACCCTCCTTCAGGTTGAAGTAATTTCCAGTATGTACAGACCTGAAATGATCTGTAGTATGCCTGGCCTGGCAATCCAGAAAATCAAGGAGTGCAAAACAATTGCCCTCCTCAGATTGCTTGGGAGTGCAATTGCACCAGGAATTTTTTCAATACATATACTTGTATGCTGTTTTGGTTACAGTACGTAGAAGGTGGATTGCCACCCATGGAGTGGAGGTATCGCCCAAGGTACTACTCTAAAATTTTGTATAGCAACACAAGAAGCACAAGCCAAGTTTCAATCAATGGACCTCCGGGTTTAACCTGGAGGTCCACTGGCTGAAACTTTGCTTATGCTAATTATGCTTTGCTTCAAATTAGCATTTATTGCTTGAGAGAAATCATCACTCCTCGGGAGATTTATTGGCAATACACTCTCTATGTACTGAATATTCATTTCAAGGTAATTACTATTCTGACTGAAAAATTGTACTACATTCAGCTACATAGTGGAAGAATTTGCACACACATATTCAAATTATTCAAAATGTTTCATTCAATTATTATGTGACTGTCTTTTACACTCAAAATGTATCGAAATGCGACACAGAATAGGTCATGAATTATTGCGAATCAATGCAAGATTGACAAAAGATAATAGATTTTAAAGGCAGTCACAAACAGGTCTGGCATTACAGAAAATCAAGGGGTGCAAAAATTGTCCTCCTCAATTTTTTCAAAGCGTGTAGCACTCCTGCACCCCTAAAGAATGCCAGGCCTGGTATGCTGACTTTATAAGATGGACATGGAATTAACACAGTTAAAGACTACAAACAAATAATATGATGAACATGTGTATGCATTTATGACTTACACACAACCTTTGTGTCTAAAATCTGAAACAGACTGTCAATAATGCTGCTTGTATTCAGAGAAACCTTATGTTACACTACAGATTGAAGAAGAGAATACCACAAAAACACTTTAAGTGATTTATCTGTAAAAAAAAAAAATTTTTCACCAAATACACCAACCAGTGAGGGATCCGGGAGTCGGGGTTTGGAGGCTGACACCAGACTTTCAATCATGGGTCATGATGTTATGGCAAACTGTGGACGAGCTCCAAATCATGAGATGGGGGGTTTGTGCCTTTGGCCCTCTCATTGATGGAGTCCGGAGCCCTCCCCAGGGAAAAGTTTTGAAAATAGGACATTAGTGTGGCCCTTCAGTAGCTTCATTGCATGCAAGAACACCAAAATATTTCTGCAGCCTTATATACTATATTCATCCAAAATCCGAAAAATGGAAGCCAATTTATAATGGCCCATATAAAAGGAGACGTACATGCTGGTGCACAGTGGCTCAGTGGTTAGAGCATTGAACTTGAAACTGAAATGGTCCATGGTCCGATCCTGACCAGAGATAACTGCATTGTGTCCTTGGGCAAGGCACATGAGGCCTCGGTGGTGTCTTGTACTGAGGCATACTCCATGTCAATGGTGCACTTGTCATCAACCAATGATAAGTCTGCTTGTGCAGAGTTAGTATGTTGGGGAGTCCAACAGTTCCTTACTAATGCTGGGTGGTTCTCTCTGGCTTCCTCCACAACATAA
Source organism: Pictodentalium vernedei (assembly GCA_031216915.1). Taxonomy (NCBI): domain Eukaryota; kingdom Metazoa; phylum Mollusca; class Scaphopoda; order Dentaliida; family Dentaliidae; genus Pictodentalium; species Pictodentalium vernedei. The sequence continues at coordinate 233,720,507 of CM062292.1, read as the reverse complement.
AACTATCTGACATGAGGTGACACTGTTTGTATAAAGAATCATTAAACCTCAATAAATAAATAAACAGGAGACCTGTCTGGGAGCAACATTTGTATAGCTGTATGCATGGGGTATGGTATTGTCTGTGATAAGGTATCCATGTGTTATCACAATTAATACTGTGTGCTCTAATATCTCGGTGCTTGTGAAAATGTAAGTTACAAAAATAGGTATGGGGTGTGTGTGGGGGTGTAGCCCCACCTCCAGATCCACCCATTCCAACAGACTGAATCCAAGCACACATTAACAAAAACTTTGTTATTATTTACTGAGGTCAATAAGAATAATGGCAATCTTTCTCACAGAAACAACATACAAAAGCTGCTAGCTTTCTGTCAAATCCCTCCATCAAACAGCAATTTGTCTACTGTTATATATATATACATATATTATACTGCAGTATCTTGCATTGTTACTTTTTTCTATTCCATTGTGTAATGTATACATATAACATAATCTTTGAATAAATATTTAAACTATGAGAATCTTTTTGATTTACTTATGTGTCTGAGGTCACTTTTGAGCAACTATGACTATATTGTGACCATAATATAAGTCCCCCCCCCCCCACAAGGAGGATGGTAACTCCAAGTCCCATTATACTGATGATATACACAAGTTTACCACAGAAATCACTATGGAAGCACAATACCACTTTTTGTGATTACCAGCATTTACTTGGATACTTTGAGGGTGTAATATATCAAAATTATTCAATACCCTATATAGAATGGATGAGAACTCCACAGCATACTTTGTTTCTGCCTCCCCTTTTGCAATCAGGATGAAAGGTGTTACCATATGTATAATATACCAAAGAATAAATCAGTGTTTACCAAAGGAGGTGCTGGGTCATTGTTAGATTATTATGCATAAGCAGATAGTGTGTGGATTACAGTCTTAACTAAACACCCCCACAGATCACTTAAATTATAGCTGCAAATATTCAAAAAAATAGGCCAGGTCATATATCCTCTATCTCACAACACAAGAATGAGTTTTGTTCTCCCCATACTCCTGACTTTTTCTGGCACTACCAAATGTCTTTGCATCTATACAGTTTGAATTTCATTCAATATTGTCCCACATTTAACCCTTTACCTGGAGTAAGGGCCAAAGCCACTATTCACAAAAATCGTGATTGAAATTTTAATATTTTTTTCATTTTTTGCCTCAAAAACACAGCTTATGATTCCTCATCATCACGAGCTAGAAGATCTTGTTACAATGAAGTCAAAATCAGTGTTTGGGATGCAAAAAAAAGAGAAAATTTTTTAATTATTCAAGAAATTTTGTGGAAGCATCATTTGCTATTCATGTTGGATGAAGGGTTAAAATTTTCTTTCAATACAGTGCAGAAAATAGAATGACTTCCAGTCGTCACAATTAAAAACATATTGCTGTGCCACATGTATGGGGGTGTCGACTTTCCATATATTTTTAGGGTCAATTTTGCTTCAGATTTGAAGATGTATTTCAGCAGATCACTTCAGTTGGTCAAGAACAGCCTAAAAGCCTAAAACTAAACCATGCAATATTATTCTCAGTTAACCTTTACCTAATACAATGGCAGAAGAAGACCACACAATTCACAAAAACCTTTTAAATTTTATTATTTAAAATTTTTTGCCTCATTAACATACATATAGGCGATAATGTCCCATTGAAATATATTTATTAAAAAACATAAGCTCATTCCAAAGAAGGGTTATACATTGTAAGCAATGTTTCAGTGGTGAACATTTTGTAAAAATAAGTACTTTACTTCTTGTTCAGTGACAACCGCTTTATGCCATAAATTTTTAAGGTTGACAGCTACAGTACAAGTCAAAATAAGTTGTTGGATAACCGCTATTAACCTATTTTTCTCTTCCTACACCAGTAAGACCAGAATCTGACATCATTTTCTGGAAAGCTCTCATTGAGAGCTTTCCAGAAAATGCTGTCAGATTCTGATCTTATCAGTGCAGAAGCAGCAGTTTACTTAGTTTATTGCAGTTATGCTACAACTTATTTTGACTTGTACTGTACAATAAGTCTGATAATCATAAGGAGCGTAGGGGTGTTTAAGGTCAATTTCAGCATCAATGGCTACGTGTCTGTCATGACAGTAACAAAAGTACAACAATTGTATGAAGTCAAATTCAACCAGTTGTTTATACAATGTACCTACGTTGCCCACTTTGGAGGACTTCTACCCCAGGTTTTGATTACTATTGATTACTATTTCTATTTCACCACTAATCACCAGCAAAGCAGAACTTGTTTACAACAGAAAACAAGTACTTCTCAACTTTATAAGGTTCCCATGGGGATCTACATGCATGGCTATATGACAACTACAACATCGAAACTAAGTGAGGCGATATATGTAGATTATCTTTTATATCTCTTCAGGGAACTTCCACCGCAGGCACTGGTTACCGGATCCTATTCTAATTTTAACAGTGAAGCAGAACCTGCTTACCACAATAAACATCGACACTTTCCATGGTTCGCACAGGGACTGCAAAAGTATAGTTTTGGTCCCCAAAACATACCTTAGGACCCACTCATTGCAATGAGCTCAATGAGCTAATTCCAATAAGGGATCACAAGTTATGTTTTGGAGAAAAAAAAAATTAAATTTTTTTTATATTTACATGTATGAATGTTATTTTTTAAGTGCAGTCTGTGATTGGGTGATTACAAAATGATTTTGCAGGATTACTCCTCACACTCAGCTGGGGTCTCCCTCAAAAGTACAGTATCAGTATGTGACTTTCGATGAGACACCATTTTTAAAAAAAAAAAGAAGCAAACACTAAACAAGAAAATCAGTAAAACTGATGGATGCTCCATGACAATCGACTTAGTTAACAAGCAGATTTGTAAAATTGTGGTCCCCTGCTACATGCATTTATTCATTTATTAAGGTTTAACGACACGTTAATAGCCAAGGTCATATCGCATTGATGACAGTTTTACGGGTGGAGGAAGCCAGAGTACCCGGAGAGAACCACCAAGCAACGACGAGCAGCTGCCAGCTCCCTAACAACGTAACTCTGCACTGCAGCACAGGCAGGGTTAGATTGGTTGAAGACATGCGCATGATGTGCAGTACGCCTTAGTCATGGCATAATCGCACCCCCATGTGGACAATCAGGGTTAAGTGCCTTGTCCAAGGACACAATGCAGGAGTCTGAATCTATCACTCAGACAGTCACCCATCTAAGGACTAACCGGGCTTGACATTGCTTAACTTCAGTGATCTGACAAGAACCGGTTTCTGCAACGCCACCCAACCACCCCCCCCCCCCCCCCCCCACAATTATTGGGTCTGACAAGAACCGGTTTCTGCAAAGCCACCCAACCACCCCCCCCCCCAACCCCCACATGTATTGAGTAATCATTTGGCACATCTTTGAAATGCAAGGACTCTGGTGAAAAATGTGTGGGCATTATGGAGCTGGTCTGTTTAACCAAACCTGAAATGAAAGACGGTGTTTAAGTGGAAATCAGAACCGATGGAAGATTAAAAAAAAAAAATATTTTTGGGTTTGCTTAACTTTTATTCACATTTAGCGAGCCATACATTTTGTAGAATCAACAAAATGTCAGTTAAAACGCGTAGCAGCATATATCAATATTTTGTAAGAAGCGACCTTAGAAATGCCAAATGCCAATTATGCAATAAATCAGTTGTTGCCCAGTGCAGAAATACCTTCAATCTACGTCACCACATGCACAAAATTGCCAAAGTATCAATTTGGTTAACGCTACAGTAATGTTGGGAAACCTGGGATTGCAAGGAAAGGGTTAAATTAATATTTATAAAAAGTTAGCCTTACACATAATACGCTTATACGTGCAAAACGCACATGACAGTGTTTTATTTTTTTCGAAGAAATGGAAATTCTCAGAAGTCAGTGAATACTTTCTGTCTGAATCTGATAATGATAACTCAATGCAAACCGAAAAGAAGAATGGACATGAAAATCAGGTCAGGTGACCATCCCGTCAATAATTTGCATAACCTCTACTGTGCTTTGTAAATCAATGATTCTGGGATTTGGAGTTAGCTCCTTTCTAGTACAAATGTCAACTTGTCAAGTCAGCTTTTGAATTGGATGTATCTGTCTTTCCGAACGTAAAAGGCATGTTCTAAATTTCTCAACTTCTCCTCGATTCTGGGCAGCTGCTTTCTGAAATTCTGACCCTCTTCACTTACATGTATTTTCATGTCCGGCAATACATAAATGCAAGCATGAGACTTTAGTCTAATAAAAAAAACTGAAAATAAACGGAAATTGTGCTTGCATAAAGGGAAATATATCAAAATCATCCATTATGCCCCCAATTAAATGATTACCAGTTTAAATAAAGCTGTGATGGGACCTTTCATTTCTTTGAATTCACATGAAAATGGTCAAAAAGACCATTTTCATTGTAAATTCAAAGAAATAAAATTTTATTTCACTTTTAGTTAACTTGTTTGTATTTAACACATTATAGTACTATCCTGTCCAGGGGGGTGGGGGGGGGGGACAAATTGCATGAACAAAGGTGGGAGGTGGGTGGCCAAGTGTCGAAAAAAATGTGCGAAAACAGTTAATGCATGTTTTTCCCTTTTTCATTTCTTTGGCATCTTTTGTGTCCCAAACCAACAAAATGTCACCAATTGATCATAAAAGCCCATTTAGAAGCATTATTAACAAAACTAACCAACTTAATACATAACAGTATGATTTAACAAAGACAAATGTTTTTTGATCACTAACCTGGAATGCAGATGCGATAACAAAAACAAAAACACAAGGTTTGCCCTTCTTGAGCCAGAACAGAAACAAGTTCCCATTTACTCAACCAATATTTGCAACGTATACACGGTTACAGTATAAGCAGTAGTAAATTAATTGTGGGCACATCGTGCACAATGCCCACATATATGTATGCCTGCATATGCCATGATTTACAGAAACTAGACAAACTGTTCGAAGTGCATATCACTGCAAATCAGAGATAAAATTAGGAAAAGCTTATTTAAATTTGGTTTAAAATCAAAGATTTCTGGGAAAAAGAATAATTGAGTTTCATTTGCAAGGTAAACACTGAAAAACTAGATTTGTAAGAATATTAAGCTGCACATTTAGTTTGTCTCAATTGTCTGATCTGGTTTAAATAGGGTTTTACATCACATTCAACAACTATAGCTATATGATGCCCATATCACAACCTTGTTAGTTCTCAAGATGAAGGTAGAATTATTCAAACAGATCCACTGGATGGCCTAAGGAATTCACCATCCACTGGAGGAACTAACAAGCTCATCCACAGAGACACCTCAGTTTAAGGATAAAACAAATTCCTTAGAATTTGCTACATCAATATAGTATTAAAATGTCTGTATGAAGAGCCATGCCATCGTTGCTGTGCGTACAGTAATGTGTCTTTCTGAACTGATGTGAATCTGGTAAGTCTTCAAAAATGCATCTGATAGAGTAAATGGAAACATGTTTGGACATATACAAATATGCATTGAATCAGTGTGTTTTACACATTTCGAGTTAGTGTTTGAGTGCCAAAGTTTTGTATATAAAATGTATGAGAAGGGGGTGGGTCCTAGCCAGAAAACATGTGCAAGAGTGGATTGTCACAAGGACCCCTCATACCAAATGTCATTGAAATACATGCACTCACTGCTAAGATATCACTGCAGATGGACAGTCAAATAGATATGGACAGGCAGATGGATGGATGGATGCTTGGACAAAGTGGTGACTATATCCCCCCCCCAAATTTTTTCGGGGGGAATAAAAATAAAAAAATTGGACCAACATGTTGACACACCATTTCCTACTCAACATATTTCTTGGCTTGTTGCTAAAATGTGTGTGATACACTGTTTTGGCTGGAATTTTGGAATTCCAAAATAATGTAAATTGGAATTAATATTGATCACATTTCACTTTGCTGATGGATACATCAAAGACTCACTACATCAAGATTCAATGCCACTTTCAGCAGCTTACATGTAACTGATTGGGTTTTAGAAGCCTGACTGTCATGGCTCAACTGAAAGCTCTAAAAGTCACACTGTGTGTATTAGCCTGTCATTTCCTCGGCAGTAGAAAAGTTTTATTTCACATGAAATTCTTTGTTACAATTTATTGGAGAGTGCCAACAGCACTCTCCAATAAATGGTAATGAAAGTTTCAATGACACTGTAGCTTAACTTGACTGTGTTGTATTTGATGAAAAGAATAATGTTCAATGTTTATGAAAGGATTATGAAATACAACAAGAATTGTGATAATTGAGAATATGTTAAAATATGTTAATTTCTATCCCCTGTATGCTATGTTTTCAATAAAATAATTTGAGGTGTAGACTGTACTAAAGAAATGAGGGGGGGGGGGGGGGGGGGGGATTAATGTGGCCCTCACAGCTGATGTATTTCAACCAAAGTTACAAAGTTATTACAGTGAAATTATTCCAAAACGAGTCATCCTATTAAGTTACAAAGAAATCCCTTCATAAGTATGGCCTGTACATTGTGCAAAAGGTTTTTTGGGCTTCGGGCCTGTGTAGCCATTATGGACTGTGTAGCTATTATGGTTGACCCATCGCAACCAAAAGGGGGCGTCCTAATCTAGACATTATACTGAGTCATCCTACCAAGTTACAATGAGAACCCTTCATAAATATGACCTGTAGTCTGTGCCAAATGTTTTCGGGCTTCAGGCCCTGTAGCCATCACAGTTGACCAATTGCGACCAAAAGGGGACGTTCTCATCTAGACATTATATGGAGTCAACCTACCAAGTTACAATGAAATCCCTCCATAAATACGACCTATAGACTGTGCTAAAGATTTTCGGGTTTGGGGCTCAGGCAGCCGTCACGGTTGACAGATCGTGACCAAATGGGGAAGTTCTCATCTAGACATCATACAGAGTCATCCTACCAAGTTACAATGAAATCACTCCAAACTAAATATGACCTGCAGACTATGGTAAAAGTTTTAGGGTTTCAGGCTTGGGCAGCTGGCACGCGTACGGTTGATAGATCATGACCAAAAGGGGACGTTCTCATCTAGACATTTTTTGGAGTCATCCTACCAGGTTACAATGAAATCCCTCCATAAAGACGACCTGTATACAGTGCTAAAGGTTTTCGAGTTTTGTGCTTGGGCAGCCGCCACGGTTCACAGATCATGACCAAATGGGGAAGTTCTCATCCAGACATTATACAAAGTCATCCTACCAAGTTACAAAGAAATCCTTTCATAAATACGACCTGTAGACTGTGCTAAAGGTTTTCGGGTTTTGGGCTCAGGCAGCCATCACAGTTTGATCGCGACCAAAAGGGGACGTTCTCATCTAGACATGACTTCAAACCTGCATATGAAATTTCTTGATGATCGGACAAGAACTCTGGGGTGTAGCCTATGCTAAGGGAAAATGTGAACAGACTCACAGACTAACAGACTTCCGCACGTGTGATGGCAATAGCTTATCATGACTGTGTCAGGTTAAGCTAATAAATTAATTATTCATGAAGAATATCTTGCTAAGCTTAGGCTTTCCTTAGGCTCCCCTTGCTGGTAGCATGGTATCTTTAAAAAAAAATACTCATGTTTTAAACCACCTTTGAAAAATAATTTAGCACTCCATCAGCAGTTAAGCATAAAATAAGATTGGCAAATAATTCATTTAAACTTAGATGTATGTTATTCAATTTCACTTGAGGAGAACTAATACATGTAGATAAATTCTAGGTACTGGTAACTGCAATTTTACAGTGTTTTGAAAGTTAATGACAGATTTTAATAACGACAGCTCTGCAAATATTATAAACCAGTGATATCAACCACATGGATGGTAAAACCATAAAATAGAGAAAGTTTACATTTAAAATCATGTTGTCAATAGATCTCTCCATAGCTGCACTTGCACATGCAGCTTTCAGAGTATTTATAGTAAACATCAATTACAAGTATTGATTGGAAAGTCCTCTTGACAGTTCAATTCAGGGCATAAACAATATCTCCTAATCTACTCACTCAGAAATGCACGCTAATCTCATCACTTCTACATCAGAGACAATGCAGATACCAGATGTGCATGTTCATATAGTCAATGACATTTGCCTTCACAAAACATTCTTCAAAAAGGTGGAAATACAGCTATTTCTTTTAAAATTTTCTATCATCTACACCATGGACTACAAAATCAAGCTTCCAGCTTTTCTCCGCCCACATCTTTTTATTCCTACATCATATTTTTTACACATGGGGAGAGTATAAAGTTAACAAAGTTGTTTATTTTTTATATATTCATTTACTGGAGTTTAAGGTCACATATTTCTGCACAACAGCTAATCATGACCGCAACATGGAGATAAAGTCAAGTTTAATCAATTGTATCTCCCCATGTTGCTCATTTTAGAAGACTTCCACCTCAAGCATTGGTGACTGGGTCCAATTTTACCATAGGCAATAAGCAATGTTTCACTTCCCAGGGTTCCCACAGGAGACCTGAAGTTCCACATACACTTGTGTAACCTTGAACTTCCGAGCTATGGGGTATGTATTTTCAATGAGATTATGTAATGAAGATGTTCACTACATACGTATGTATGTATAAAAGCATCCTGTGAACATTTGAGGACTTCACATTGAACAAGTGCCTGTCAAACAAGCAACTTGAGCCTGTTATTGACCCATGACAGGTTGCTTATTTGCAGGGTTGTTTTGCTTTGAAGCAAGCTGATATCATGTGATAGACTGCTTGTCGGCAGACTTAAATGGGACAATCATATGCTTGCATCTATGGAAGAAATAAAAGAACGGACATAAAAACTATACACAAGTAGAGGGAACTCTACTGACCTTTATGTGGTTAGTTGGCATTGAAGGGCCTGAGAAGGGAGCCCAGAACGAAATTTACTTGTAACATACTTGTCTGCATGTATGGCCAGTATTCTTCAACACATAAACACACACATCCAGACCGTCACTAATTCACCAGAGTTACTACAGATCTGGGAATTAGAGAACAACACTGACATTGAAATACATGTACAGTACAGTGGAGCCCACTTGATTTTGAATACCCATGTAACTGAATATAACTTACAAACACCAAACCATTTACCATACATAGCACAAATTTGACCTCGCTAGTTCCATACACGTTAAAGAGTAAATTCCTGTTAACCCTTTACCCAACGTTACCGTCAAAACCAACCAGAGCTATTAAAAAAAAATCGCCAATTAATTTTCATTATTTTTTCATTTTTTGTCTCAAAAACATAGATTTTGACCTCATGTTGGAATGAGCTCGTCGAGCTCATTCCAATGAGGGTCATAACCCATGTTTTTGAGACAAAAAATTAGTTATTCAAGAATTTTTGGGCAAGTGTTGTCTGCTTTTCATTTTAGGTAAAGGGTTAACTGAATGAAAAATCTTGTACTCTGTTGAAGAAGTACTTGGAAATGCACTGAATTCCCAACATTAGCTGGTAGTGGGCTAAATTTTTGGGGGGTCATCAAAATTGGTTCACATGTTTTTGCTTTGTTACATTTTATGGGAGAGTGCCTATGGGCACTCTCCCATAAATGGTAACAAGGCAAATCATTACAGATTAAATAAGTTCATTTCAAACATAATATGAAGCACATCCATAGTGTATGAAGACTTTAGCTGAAGTACCTGCTGTGCAAAATAAAGCACAAATATGGCACTCTACCAGTTGAAGGACATTTGTGGCCACAATATCAACATCCAATATAGATATTTAATCAATTATATCATGTTTGACAAAGCTCAATGAGTTCTGTCAAACTAGATATAATTGAATAAATGCTCAGTTTATAATTATTATAAAACAGGAAAATGACCCCATTCCTGTTAATTATATCTTCCAGTTAATCGAATATATATCTGTGGCGAAGTGGTTATTCTATTTATTTATTTATTAGGGTTTAACGACACATTAACAGCAAAGTTCATATCATGTCGGTGACAATTTTACGGGTGGAGGAAGCCAGAGTACCTGGAGAGAACAACCGAGCAACGATGAGCAGCTGCCAGCTCCCCAACATCGTAACTCTGCACTGCAGCACAGGCAGGGTTAGATTGGTTGAAGACATGCACACCATCGATGTGCAGTACGCCTTAGAACACGGTGTCATCGTGCCCCCATGTGGACAGTTGGGGGTGAAGTGTCTTGCCCAAAGACACAACGTGGAATATTCTGTCAGATTTTTCTGTCCACAGCAAATAAAAACTCACCTTCATGTATCAAAAAAAGAAATGCAAAAAATTATGCATCTTGGCTGCTTTTTTATGTGATTTTTTTTTTTATTCAGTTGTAATTGTCCCAAATTTAATTTATGACATCTTGGGCCACCCGTGTAAATGTGTCACAACCAGATAGAGAACAAAAGAAAATAGCATCTGAGATGGAATGTTTTTACATTTCCTTTTCAATAGGTGAGATTCTAGAATGTTGTGGATGCAAAACATACAGCAACTTTCAATGAAACTGCAAATGCTTTGGTAATGACAGTTCTGCAGACATTTACATATCATCATTTCCAATACGTAATGCTCATTGCAACATAAAACAATTATGGACTTTTGTGGTGGTGAATATGATGTGATATGAACCTAAAAAACTTATTTTGGCCCGGGCGTTAACTGTTTTATTATATACACCATCCTAAAAAAAACAGTCTTCTATCTGTCAATTAAAAGTTCAATTATATCAACCAGAAATACTTTAACAATAAAATAGTTATCATCTGCAGAATAACAAAAAAATACACAATGTTATAAAGATTATGTCGATTGAAATAGAACTAGGGAGGGGATTTCCAAAAGATATATTTAGAAAGTTGATATTCACTGGAAAACTGGTGTACATTGATTTTTGAGTACAAGTCACGTGTATAAGATCCAGCCAAAAGAAATGTGGTTATTTATAAAGTATTAATAAAATAAAATATTTTTAAATTCCCCATTTTTGGGGCGAGATATTTTTGTACCTTTGTAATTACATGTATAGTATTTGAAGAGTGCATCACTTAATTCTACATATTACACTTCGCTTGGTCATGATTAGCCATTGTGCAGAAATATGTGACCTTAAACACCAATAAATAAATAAATTACACTTCACTGGAAATCAGCGAGAATGTCTCTTTTTCAAATTTCTGGAGTACCTTAGAATTAAAAAAGGTTGCTGGGTATAATGTAAATGGCATACATGTAGCAAGTGGTGTCAGACTGTCAGTGGCCAATTGGTGTGCACGGTTTAGTATTGTTTTGTTGGGTACTTGTTTCCGAAAGAAATTCTCTCTGCATGGATTTGAACCCTCACTTTGCTATTTGCAATATTTTTAAACTGTTTCCTAAAAAAAAGTGTGCTGGGAAGAGAGTTAACTGAATTCCATTGTTTTTAAACCTTCCTTCCAACTTATTGCAGGTAAATTGACATTGTATATGATTCTTCCACCATCAAATAGAAAAAAAAACTTTACAATGACAGATCGAGTGGGCACACAAGTTAATGAACAAGATGTTACCTTCCCTGCATATATTACATGTAAGTAAGTAAATAAATGTATAATCTAATTGCAGATGACAGACCATCCTTCACAGTTGCAGGCTAAGCAAGACACTGAATATGGATTTTGTCAGGTGATTGATAAAAAACATTTACATATTTAAATGTAATAATGCAGCTGTTATGTAGGTCAGACTTGAATATACACTGCCTCTCCTTACAACTCTAGCATAATTACTCGATCGACAAATATCTGAAGGATTACGTAAAAACTTAACTAACACAGTGCTAAATAAATTCTCTCCCAAGACATCAAAATGCAAAAATTTTAGAGCTGAAACGGTTAACTGATTAATCGATTAATCAATGATCAACCACAGGAGTCGGAAATTTTATCAGTATAGCTATAATTCACTTTCAACGTGATATTTACGTTCCCAACGTAATCCCCTTCTGAAGAAAAAACATGTTTTTTCTTCAGAGGGGGATTACGTTGGGAACGTAAATATCACGCTGAAAGTGAATTATAGCTATACTGATAGAATTTCAGACTCCTGTGGATCAACATCTTGATCGATCCAAAAAGTAATTGATCGATTAACTGTTACTTTTGAACTACTGTATTATATGGGTTAACAAAGAGGAACAAACTTGTTCCAAAACAGGCAAACATTGGCACACTGACTCACATCAATGATATGAGACAGAGTAAAGCATGCAAGTTACTTGCTGACATACTTGTTTACTTGCATGATCATCATACTGTATCAGTGCCATTCATTGGCTGGAAATGGTCATTCTTAACCCTTTACCCATTGCGAGTAACAGACGACACTTGCAAAATAAATTCATGAATTACTAAGAATTTTTCAATTTTTGTCTCAAAAACATAACTTATGACCCTTCATTGGAACGAGGTCATAAGCTCGTTCCAATGAGGGGTTATAAGCTATGTTTTTGAGACAAAAATTGAAAACATAATAAATTTGAAAGGAGATTTTTATATATAGGCCTACATGTAGTAGGTTTAGTTTGTTACATTAGGTAAAGGGTTCATGCTGTAAATCATCAACTGTAAGACAATTATTCAGATATCTACATTGAGCTCTGTCAAACAAGACAAAATTGGTTAAGTTTCTAGCTGTACTGTGTGACAAATTTGCAGCCTGAAATTTCAATAATTTGATATCAGTGCACACAGGGTTAATTCTGAACAGGCAATACTGTACATAGTATCCTATTATAATTACATGTGCAAGAAACTTTTCTTATTGATCATTGCATAAGACTTCAACATGTATATGCATTGAGACACAGAGAGTTGTAAGGTTAACCAAAAGTGAGTTGTGTTTTCCATTTTGATTATTAAAAACAATCGAAAACCATAACCAAGCAAAACGATCAGACTCAGTAATTGGAAAGAGAGAGTTCACGCCTTCAACAATGGCTGAGAAATCAGCATTCCTGTACATTCTGGACACTTGTGTGTAAACACAAGGCCATCAAAACTTTGTTATAAACATTTGATTTAATAAAAGGCTGCCCAGCCACACGTCCCCCAAAAAAGTGTGCAATTGGAGGTATTTGGAAAAAAAATGAATTTTTCGAAGTTGAAAAAGGGACATAACTCTAGCAAACAATGTTGGACCAAACTCTGATTTGAACTTGACCTGTGGTTTATGTCGATACACCTATATACCAAATTTTTTTATTTGAATCAGTCAACAACAACTAAAGTTATTGTCAGGAAACCCTCAAAAAAATGAATTTTCGAAGTCGAAAAAGGGGCATGTTTCTGGAAAAATTGTCAGGCCACACCCCAATTCGAACTTGACCTGTATTTTATGTTGATACACCTACATATTAAATTTCATTTCATTCCAACTATAACTTAAGTTATTGTCGAGAAACCCCCCAAAAATGAATTTTTGAAGTCAAAAAAGGTGCATAATCCTGTCAAAAATTGTCGGACCACACCCCGATTCGAACTTGACCTGTATTTTATGTTGATATACCTACATACCAAATTTTGTTTGATTTGGCCAACTGTAACTGAAGTTATCATCTGGAAACCCAAAAAATGAATTTTTGAAGTAGAAAAAGGGGCAAAACTCGGGCAAAAATTGTTGGGACTGCACCCAGATTCAAATCTGACCTGTATTTTATATTGATACACCGACATACCAAATTTCATTTGATTTGGCCAACTGTAACTAAAGTTATCATCGGGAAACCAAAGTGGGATGGACGCACGCATGGACAACAGCTATTTTAATAGCCCCCGAAAAAATTTTTCTGGAGGACAAATATGAACAAGGGCGAATCGTCAAAAAACTGGGGCAAGTCGTCTATCACAGTGAATCATCGCAGGGATGGATAGTCCACAGGGGAGAATTGTCCAGTTCCTGAACATTTACATTTTTTTTTGGCTTGGCCACAGTGGGTTACACAGTATTTGGAGATCAGAATGTACATGTAGACTGTCAAAGCTGTGTAAAAAATCTCTTGGCCTTCAAAGGTTAAATCACTTCTTATCAAATTGTCAGAATGAGCATAAATGAAAGTGTCAATGACACTGTAGCTCAACTTGACAAACTTGAACTTGGTAAGTTATAAATGAAATGGCAAAATTGAAGATCATTAGTACCAATGTTATTTGATGAAATTTCTACATAACAACATTGTGTGTGCACAACGTCAAGAGTAATCCTTGAATTTATAATTGTAAACTTCAAGACTGGCTAAAGGAAGAATGTTGATACACAAATGAAGTAAGTTCAGAGGTTACTGTAAATGGCAACTTTTTTCACAGGAATGAATGCTAACCAATAGCTCTTATCTAAAGGTCTCGCCCAATGAGCACACAAAGTTAAAAAAAAAATCCTGATAAATGTGGCCCGTAGGCCATGTCAAAGAGGAATGTTGATGCACAAATGCAATAAATTCAAAGACTGTTGCGAACAGCAACAGTTTTTGATGGAAATGAAAAGAAAATCGAAAGCTCCTATCTTTGTCATCCTGCATAAGCATACAAAGTTTCAAAACAACCTGATAATGAATGCACCCTCTGAGGCATGCCAAAGGAAGATGTTAATGCACAAATGCACTAAGTTTGAATGTCATTGCTTATGGCAATGTTTTTTTCTCTTTTTTATGGAAATTCATAAATATACCCTGCAGAGAGTGCAAAAGGGATACGTTTCTACACAAATGCAGTAAGTTCAAAGGATGGTGAAAACAACAATAATTTTTTTAAAGGAAATGAAAATAAATGTGACCTGTGAGGTGTGCCAAAGGAAATTGTGGATGTACATACATACGTACGCCGATGGACGAGAAGTGATTGCAATAGCTCAGGTTGACTTTGTCAAGTTGAGCTAATAAATGTGTCCTGTAGGGTGTGCCAAAGGGAAATATTGAGGTCTGACTAAACTAAGTTCTAAGAAAGTTGGCAGCGGCAACATTTTTTGACGGAAATGGAAGAAAATCGATAGCTCCCATCTAAAGGTCACCCCAAACAAACATGCCAGGTTTCAAAGCAATCCGATCATAAATGTGCCCTGTAGGGTGTGCCAAAGGGAAATATTGAGGTCTGACTAAACTAAGTTCTAAGAACGTTGGCAGCGGCAACATTTTTTGACGGAAATGGAAGAAAATCGATAGCTCCCATCTAAATGTCACCCCAAACAAGCATGCCAGGTTTCAAAGCAATCCGATCATAAATGTGCCCTGTAGGGTGTGCCAAAGGGAAATATTGAGGTCTTCTGACTAAACTAAGTTCTAAGAACGTTGGCCGTGGCAACATTTTTTGACGGAAATGGAAAAAAAATCGATAGCTCCCATCTAGAGGTCACCCCAAACAAGCATACCAGGTTTCAAAGCAATCTGATCATAAATGTGCCCTGTAGGGTGTGCCAAAGGGAAATATTGTGGTCTGACTAAACAAAGTTCTAAGAACGTTGGCCATGGCAACATTTTTTGACAGAAATTGAAGAAAATTGATAGCTCCCATCTAGAGGTCACCCTAAACAGGCATACCTGGTTTCAAAGCAATCCAATCATAAATGTGCCCTGTAGGGTGTGCCAAATGGAAATATTGTGGTCTGACTAAATTAAGTTCTAAGAACGTTGGCCCCGGCAACATTTTTTGACGGAAATTGAAGAAAATCGATAGCTCCAATCTAGAGGTCACCCCAAATAAGCATGCCAGGTTTCAAAGCTATCCGACCATAAATGTGCCCTGTAGGGTGTGCCAAAGGGAAATATTGAGGTCTTCTGACTGAACTAAGTTCTAAGAACGTTGGCCGTGGCAACATTTTTTGACGGAAATTGAAGAAAATCAATAGCTCCCATCTAGAGGTTTCCCCAAACAAGCATACCAGGTTTCAAAGCAATATGATCATGAATGTGCCCTGTAGGTTGTGCCAAAGGGAAATATTGTGGTCTGACTAAACTAAGTTCTAAGAACATTGGCCGCGGCAACATTTTTCGACGGAAATTGAAGAAAATCGATAGCTCCCATCTAGAAGTCACCCCAAACAAGCATGCCAGGTTTCAAAACAATCCGATCATGAATGTGCCCTGTACGATCATGAATGTGCCCTGTACAGGGAAATATAGCGGTCTTCTGACTAAATTAAGTTCTAAGAATATTGGCTGCAGCAATATTTTTTGACGAAAATTGAAGAAAATTGATAGCTCCCATCTAGAGGTCTCCCCAAACAAGCATACCAAGTTTCAAAGCAATCTGATCATAAATGTGCCCTGTAGGGTGTGCCAAAGGGAAATATTGTGGTCTGACTAAACAAAGTTCTAAGAACGTTGGCCATGGCAACATTTTTTGACAGAAATTGAAGAAAATTGATAGCTCCCATCTAGAGGTCACCCTAAACAGGCATACCTGGTTTCAAAGCAATCCAATCATAAATGTGCCCTGTAGGGTGTGCCAAATGGAAATATTGTGGTCTGACTAAATTAAGTTCTAAGAACGTTGGCCCCGGCAACATTTTTTGACGGAAATTGAAGAAAATCGATAGCTCCAATCTAGAGGTCACCCCAAATAAGCATGCCAGGTTTCAAAGCTATCCGACCATAAATGTGCCCTGTAGGGTGTGCCAAAGGGAAATATTGAGGTCTTCTGACTGAACTAAGTTCTAAGAACGTTGGCCGTGGCAACATTTTTTGACGGAAATTGAAGAAAATCAATAGCTCCCATCTAGAGGTTTCCCCAAACAAGCATACCAGGTTTCAAAGCAATATGATCATGAATGTGCCCTGTAGGTTGTGCCAAAGGGAAATATTGTGGTCTGACTAAACTAAGTTCTAAGAACATTGGCCGCGGCAACATTTTTCGACGGAAATTGAAGAAAATCGATAGCTCCCATCTAGAAGTCACCCCAAACAAGCATGCCAGGTTTCAAAACAATCCGATCATGAATGTGCCCTGTACGATCATGAATGTGCCCTGTACAGGGAAATATAGAGGTCTTCTGACTAAATTAAGTTCTAAGAATATTGGCTGCAGCAATATTTTTTGACGAAAATTGAAGAAAATTGATAGCTCCCACCTAGAGGTCTCCCCAAACAAGCATACCAAGTTTCAAAGCAATCCGATCATAAATGTGCCCTGTAGGGTGTGCCAAAGGGAAATATTGAGGTCTGACTAAATTAAGTTCTAAGAACGTTGGCCATGGCAACATTTTTTGACGGAAATTGAATAAAATCGATAGCTCCCATCTAGAGGTCACCCTAAACAAGCATACCAGGTTTCAAAGCAATCCAATCATAAATGTGCCCTGTAGGGTGTGCCAAAGGGAAATATTGTGGTTTGACTAAACTAAGTTCTAAGAACGTTGGCCGCTGCAACATTTTTGACAGAAATTGAAGAAAATCGATAGCTCCCATCTAGAGGTCACCCCAAACAAGCATACCAAGTTTCAAAGTGATCTGATCATAAATGCAACCTGTGAGGTGTGCCAAAGGAAATTGTGGAGGTACAATGTACATACTAACATACTAACTAACGTACGTACGATGGACGAGAAGTGATGGCAATAGCTCAGCTTGACTTTGTCAAGTTGAGCTAAAACCCCAAAACTAACTGTTGTGGCCACTAATCAGGGAACATTCCTGTAAATTGTGGGCACTGGTTATCACCTAGTTCTGTGGAATTTAAAGGCCTGAGTAAAAAATAGTCTGTCAGTTGATTTCTCAGACATGGCATTGAACACTTGTTCACTGCAGGAGATTCTTTGTTGACATTTGAAAGGTTTTATAATGTACATAAGTAATCAAATGATTATTATCAATGACAGCCACATGCAATTAGTAAATGAAAAATTGATTTAAATTCTACTTGTATGAATGGGAGAAGAATTTTAAAGCTATCTTCTCTATTCCTCAAACAACCAGATCCGATCATAGATAATTGCTTTTCAATAACTTGTTGGCTTTGCCTCACTGCATCTAAACTATTTATGAACTGTGAGTAATTTACATTATTCAGCACATACATGTACTGAGACACCAGAGGTGTAGTGCTGAATCGTTAGTAACCTGTAATTGGTTATTTGTTTAGTAATAACCATTCCATCACTGATTAACTGCCAGTTACATGCAAATGGGAACAGAATATATTCCAAGATGTCAAACCAGAATATAATGAAGTCAACAACTAGATAGTAATATTTTTTTTAGTGAATTCAAACAATGAGGATATGCAGAATAAAACATGCATATCTTGTATACAATACTTGGACCTGATAGAATGCAACTTATTCTTTCCTTCAAATCGGCTCTCAAAATACATTTGTTTTCAGCAGGTGTTACGGTCAAACCAGAAAATAAGCAGACTGACATCTGCAAAATGAGGTCCACAGAGGGTGAATTTGGTGATGCTACCATGCACAGCAAGGTAGCATCACTAAATTTACCCTCTGTGAACCTCAATCTGAATCAGGGTCACAAACCTAAACAGAAAGAGGTACCCAGAGGATAAAGTGGCCCACTGGATAGCATCAGCACATTCACCTGGGGACCTCATTCTGCAAATGACAGATTGCTTATTTTTAGACTTGGTTACGGTGTAAAATTAACTATCAGGGTAACAGAAAGAAATCTGAGAATCAGCAACAATAACTCGAATTCAACTATACAGAAATTTAATAAAAATAATTTGAAATGAAAATGACGCCAAAATCTTTTACACTATTTGGTTTACGGAAAAATAAAACCAGAAATACTTATCAATCAGTCCAAAATAATCCAGTAATGAAAAAAGTTTCCAGCTGGTATTATAAGGTCCAAGAATGTGTCCGCAGAAACAGTATCCAATAAGTCGTAATGAAATGTTCACTCAAAAATCTACAGCAGTCTCCAATAAATTCCAAGAAAGAACTCAGCAAAATTCAAATGCAATTAATATTCAATAAGTATTGGCGCCACAGTAATTTTAAAATAATCCAGTAGGATCCTGGCTTTTCTGAAAAGTAAATTCTTTTCTCAAAAGTAAATTCTCTTTCACAAGAATAAATTCTCTTCAAAATTCTCTTTTGGAAACACTTTTCCAATACACAAAGAAACATATTCTCAAAAATATTCCGAAGAATATACAGTGGAACCCTGTTAATTGAATATGCTATAGCCACTTTGCCAATGAAAATTATTCAATTATAGTATTCAATTGAAGGGATTGTGTCACCTTCCTGTATTCCAGAGATAATCTTAGCATTTATTCTATTATATCTTGTTTTGACAGAGCTCCAAGAGGTCTGTAAAACAAAATATAATACATTAAATGCCTGTATTGGATGTACTGAAACCAAATAGGTCTATAAACAGAGAAACACCAGGGAGAGTCAGGGTAATTTCTCGAAAGATTACAAGATTTTTTTATTCAATTAACAGGAGTTTACTCTATAACCTATATTCAATTAACATGTCAAATTTGTACTAGAGGTATGGTAAATGGTTTTGTACTGGGAAACAATATTCAATTTACAAGGTTATTCAGTTAAGAGATATCCAGTGAAGTGGGCTCCATTGTATAATAAATGTTCAACTGCTTCTATAATAACGCACTGTCCTGTAATAATAATCTCCAATGTTCAATTGATGCTGAATGCAAACAAATGACTTCTCAATGCTGTCTGAATGAAAAGAATGCCTTGTGAGATAAATAGAATGTCTGAATTCTGATGACAGAGGTTATTTATATAGTCTTCAGATAGAAAGTTCCAAAATAAGAAATTTCTCCAATGTACTTTCTATTTTCTTTAATTTTTGATTGGTTGATTAAAGTCACATTAAACTTCTAGAGGATTGATTCTGACTTCAAGTAAACAAGGGTGACCTATTTAAACAATCAATGAGCTTCATGTACAGTGAACTATAAATAGCTTATGTGTAACAGCATCTGTAAACATGATGATTGGTATATTCAAAGGTCACTTGGTGTAAATAAGTGCTCACACAAGCCAGAGTCTGCTTATTCCAAATAAAGGACAATTAAGTGCTCACCCAAGCCAGAGTCTGCATATTCCAAATAAAATGAAAGTGCCAATGACACTGTAGCTTAACTTGACTGTGTGTTGTGTTTGATGAAAAGGATAATGTTCAATGTTTATGAAAGGATTATGAAATAAGACAAGAATTGTGATAACTGAGAATATATTAATTTCTGTTCCCTGCATGCTATGTTTTCAATAAAATAATTTGAGGTGTAGATTGTACTAAAGAACTGAGAGGTGGGTTAATGTGGCACTCACAGTTAATGTATGTGGCCCTCAAAGTTAATGTATGTCAACCAAAGTTACGAAGTTACAAGGAAATTATTCCAAAAAGAGTCATCCAATCAAGTTACAATGAAATCCCTTCATAAATACGGCCTGTAGACTATGGTAAAGGTTTTCGGGTATCAGGCTTCAGGTCTGTGTAGAGATCACGGTTGACCGATCACAACCAAAAGGGGGCGTCCTCATCTAGACATCATACACAGTCATCCTACATTTACCAAGTTACAATGAAATCCCTCCATATTAAATATGACCTGTAGACTGTGCTAAAGGTTTTTGGTTTTTGGGCTCGGGTAGTCATCACAGTTGACAGATCATGACCAAATGGGGAAGGTCTCATGTAGACATTATACGGAGTCATCCTACCAAGTTACAATGAAATCCCTCCATATCAAATATGATCTGTAGACTGTGCTAAAAGTTTCTGGCTTGGGCAGCCTTCACGGTTGACAAATCATGACCAAAAGGGGACGTTCTCATCTAGATATTATACAGAATCATCCTACCAAGTTACCATGAAATCCCTTCATAAATACGACCTGTAGACTGTGCTAAAGGTTTTCGGGCTCGGGCAGCCATCACAGTGGACCGATCGCGACCAAAAGGGGACGTTCTCATCTAGAAATGACCTCAAACCTGCATATGAAATTTTGTGACGATCAGACAAGAACTATGGGGTGTAGCCTGTGCTAAAGGAAAATGTGAACAGGCTCAAAGACTAACAGACTTCCACACGCGTGATGGCAAAAGCTTATCTTGACTTTGTCAAGTTAAGCTAAAAAATACATTCAGAAAAATATTAATTGTGTATAATTATTAACTAAGGACATATTAATTCTGATATTATAATGGGGTGGGGGGGGGGGGGGGCATAACAGCAGGTATAAATACAGTACGGCTGCCATTGACTGGTCACTTTCCACAGGTTGGTAATATTTTCAAAGACACAATAAAATTAGATTCCAAACACAACATGTAATTATAGAATAATCATCAAAAATTTAATTAATGAGACACGGGGGACAACCCAGTGATTCATTAATTAAAATATTGTTGATGATGATTTTTATTACCTGGACATCACTGCCAATGCGTGGATTACAACCAGTCCACAGTGACTATACTGTACATCAACAGATTCCACTGAAGGCAGGCTTTTAAATTGGATTACATGTATTTTGGGCACACCATTTTCAGGTCTGAATATGTGCCCAAATTATACAAAAAGGTTAATTTCCAAGTAATAATTTACATTTGTTATGCTGAAAATAACTTAAAGCAGCATTAGAGTGCAGACAAAACATTTTGCATGAGAAATACATTTGAAAATAATTCAATTTTAAGCATTCCAGTGCAGCCTCCTAGCATGGATCCTATTTTGGACACACCCTTTACCACCTTGAATTTCAGGTAATTTAAAGTCCTGATTGAAGGTGCCTGAGTAATGATCTGTTTCCTTAGATGACAGGCAAGTAAAGTAGAGTGCACATACTATTTTTATAACCATTGTGAACCCAGCGTGCCAGAGTATTTTTGGCTTTATTATTACCAGCATTTATTATTATTTACTACTATGCAAATTTTGCATAAAATATTTAGGCCTGATCATCACCTCAAGTTGTTAATGCGGCCAGATAGATTATACAATTTCTGCAAATTGCACATAAAATAATGGGCCTGATGATCAGGCCTGAGTATTTTATGCATAATTTGCATACATTACATTCTGCAGATTTCCCGCTGCATAAATTTGCCAATAGAAAAGATCTCCATAATTTCACCACGGGTGAGCAGTTACCCAATAGTAAAAACTGTAACCAGAAAAACAAGTAACCATTCTGGAACAGGTTAATCAATTAATCGTTTCAACACTAAAGGTACTGAGATGACATCAAAGGCATTATCGCTCAAGAACTGTACAGGAAATTTGTAGCTTTTCTGGATTTTTGAGCTGCAGAGTTCATATAAGTAGACTTCAAAGTCTAGCATTTCAACACTTTTAAAAGCCTTTTTCAAGGACTTTAACATTTTTCCCCAAGGACCAAATTTTTCAAGACAGAACCTCATATTGTTTGTTTGTTTATTGGGGTTTCCAGGTTGCTTTCAGAATGTATGGCTATGTACATCATGACAAACTGATCCACCACAAGTAGAAACTGGAATCTGGTAGAATATGAGAGTCTATCAGTAGTAGAAGTTGAAAAACCAACTTCTATTGGTCAAATTGGAAGTGAAATTTCTGCTTGTAGAATAGAACGGCAATCACAATTGTGGACAGAGAATTTTGATTGGATCGTGACTGGGTCGTGATCTAATAGAAATTATCAGCTTACTTACATGTACATGTACTTCCCAGGAACAATTAGAATCTCACCTTCGAAAAATAAATATGAGCAGGCCGGGAAATATAACATGTTAAAGGGTTAGTCTACATTATGGTGGTAACCTATATGCATAGGAAAAAAAATGTTATGATGATTTTCTGCCTTTTCTGTTTTTATTATGCCACCCATGCTGTATACATGTACATTATTCAAGAATTTTCTCAAAAATAAATAGCAATAATTAACTAATATGTAGTCTCACTTTGGCAAGATCCCGCATTAGTTTTTGTTATTTATTTTGCCAGAAATTTGTTAAAATGTGAACAACATGCCACTCTATTCATATGTGGATGTGATGCACAACATTTGAGGCAAGATGACTGCAAACGATTGCTAAGTCTGACTGGCAAACATGCAGGATTTAGAACTTGAGGGAACTGTTATACCCTTGAGAGTGCCACAATGAATATTCCACTGCAAAACAACACACCATAAATTTATTGGAGTGTAACCCTTTGGGGTGGGGGAGGGTGGGAGGGTCTTGTTCAAAGCTTTGTGAGTTTTCTTATCTTTGAACACAGTTGAAAATGCAGATTTTCAGGGGTTTTGAAGTGGTTTTTAGTCAAGAGTTAGCTGCCTATATTGGCAGTAGAGACTTCACTACTAGTAGACAACTCTGTTATATGTAAGTCAAAAGTGTTGCCTTATTATGAGGAGCAAACAATAAGCAGAATTCTGGATTCCGCTTTTAAACAATAAAAAACAGAATTCAAATTTCTATTGGTAGAAACTGGGATTAAAATACTGAATTCACATACATGTAGGGAATTTCAGTTTCAAACAGTAGAAATTGTAATTCCAGTTTCTATCATTTGAAGTTGGAAATCCAACTTCTACTAGAAGAAACTGACATTTTTACATGTATCAATTAAAATAGCTCATCTCAATTTCTACCAGTAGGAGTAAGCTGCCCACTTTACAGGATTTCTACCCCAGGCCTTGGTTCTGTAGCCTATCTTACCAGTCAAGCAGCACTTGTTTACCACAGAAAACAAGCATGGCTCCACTTTCAGGGGTTCCCAAGGGAAACAAAGTGTTTTTACACTTTAAATTTTAAAACGCATGATGGGGATGTGTTTTGGTACACTAAACCTAGTAAGGTATCTGATTACTTATTAGCAATTGGTAGAGACTACCTTGAAGTACTTGTCTTGTACCATCTGTACTCCAGCTGTGTACTCACCATTACAGTGACTGCAGGGAAGAAAAGGCAGGTGAGTGAATGATCACTCTCCTCATCTTGATTTTACGAGAGTGCAAAATTCAGGAGAGTGATTTTAACCCCTTACTTATGACAGCCCAAACTGACCAGCATTATACTTGAAAATTACCATACAAATTTTATTTTTTTTCATTTTTACTCTAAAAACATAGCTTATGACCACTCAATGGAACGAGCTCATTGAGCTCGTTCCAAAGAGGGGTCATAAGATATGTTTAAAGCAAAAAATGAAATATTTTGGTAATGCGAGATAATGTTTTGCAAGCATTGTTTCCTAGTTAGCTCAGGTAACGAACGCGTGATTGAAATTCAGTATATAAGTGTTGTTTAGACATAATTTCTACACACATCATGAAGGTGAGTGATTAATTACTCCACAAGTGAAAAGTTTAGGAGAGTGATGGCGAGTGAGAGTGATCACTCTCCTTTCCTCGTCAGTCCCTGCCATTATTCTTCTTGTTAATTTATCAAGGGTGAAAAAAGTGTCAGAGGCATCAGCTTTTTGGTGAAGATAGCAGATAAATTCTAGTATCAGTGAAAACCGGCAACCAGAATATACTTGAGAACGCTGTGGTATACCAGTTACCATTTTATTTATTATCGTTACATCATACATGTATATGTACTTAGGTTATATCATACATGTATCACACATTTCTTTTGAAAATCTTCTGAAATGTGGGGTGGTAGTGAGCATGGGTGCATAAATGGTGGGTCTGTGAAATGACAAGTGCCAAAAATCAACCTATATTCCGACCACCCCTTTCATTGAACTCCCCACCCCCACACCCCACACAAACCACACCACAATTGTAAAAACCATCCCTAACATCATGGACATCTTGGCTAAACAGATCAAGCCTGAAAATAAACAGTTACAAAACAACTGAAATAAACGGGCAGGACTTTTGGTGGTGAGCAATATTGTATAACTATTTTTCTAGGTAAAGAAGCCTTAACCCTTTACCCAACGAATCGGCCACATCTGCCCACGTAACATACAAATCCAGCTGCTGAAAAATTTTTTTTGGGGAAACAATTTCCACAAAACCATATCATGTGACTCCTCTTGGGAATGAGCTTGTCAAGCTCGTTCCAATGAGGGGTCACATGATATGGTTTGGGGGAATTTTTTGGGAAAGATTTGAAAAAATATTTAAAATAACAAATTTTGATATTGTCTGCATTGGGTAAAGGGTTAAGAAGTACATGTAACAGAAACAAATTTGCGAAACCCAAAATTCTGATTCTCTTGAAATTCTGTTCCTGCAAGAAATTTTAAATTAAATAAAGACATCATACACCAGATTATTCCATGTTTTGAAGTGACTAGAAGTATTCAACAAATTACACATGGTTTGTCAGTAGAGAATAGGTGGGATGAATATATCGATTAATCGACCAATCCCACCATTGACAACACTGGCCACTTTGTTAACTATGAAAACTGATATTTCTGGCAGCCCAAGATTGTATACATGTAGGTCCATGTCATGGATCCCAGAGGGATTGGGATGCACGTGAGGAGAGAGTGGGTATGCCATATTTCATTCAACAGTTATGATGTGAAGCATCATTGGTGTACGTACATGTAGCGTTAAGTTGGGAATATGAGAGACGGTATTCCCCTCTCGTTAGTGGGGACCCAGGGAACTCCCCAAGGAAAATTTTGAGAAATGGAAGATCTGCATGTCACCACCACCCCCCCCCCCCCTCCCCCTCCATCATGGTGGCTTCTCTACACATGATCATATAAATTCCAACAATATTGTACAGACTCATTTAATTTCTGGAAAAGGGAAGCTAATTTATAATGGCTCAAAGCAGACCAGTGCAGGAGCTTTGTACATGTAGCTCTATGCATGTGGTATGGTTTTATGTGTGAAAACTTGCATCGTGTGTATGGACTACTTGTACCTCTGGTAGTGGCTATCCATGTGTACTCATGGATTGTACCATGTGCCTAGGTCTTGGTGCTTGTGTAACACAAAAAAGAAAGAGTAACAAAGAACAAAGAGGAAAGGGCATTGGGTGTGCTCCCCTAGATCGTCGATCAGAGACTGCCCATGTGTACGAAGCTGAACAGAACAATAAAAAAAAAAGTTTAAATGTACAAGTTTTAATTTTGATTTGTTAAAGGAAAATTTAAGCTGATAATGCGATACAATATCCCCCAGCTATGTAATCCCATCTGGAACATGATTCGGCGCATCTTTCAACATAGGGGAGCTGAAAATAAAATGAAATAATTGTTCTTTATGTTGATATATATAGTTTATTTTTGTGTACTTTTAACATCTTATTTTTTTCTTTTGAATGTGTCATTCTCTGTCATTTTTATTGTTTTGTTTTCGCAATCTGCCTCTCTGTAAGTGTTAATTGCTTGAATAAATCTTAAATCTTATATTAAAATAAAACATTTTTTACAAGTTGACAAAAATCGAAGATGGATATAATGCCAAAAGAGCATAAGGGTCAAATCGCAGGGGCCCTGCCATCTAGGGAAGCCTAATAGACATTGTCCAAAACTTTGTTATTTTCAACATTTTATTACTTATAATAAAATTATTTATTAGTGTTTCAAGTCATTTTCGGCATCTGTCTGTGGTATATCATTACTGCGACAAGTACATGTATGACGTCAAGTACAACAGATCGATTATACCCAGGCTGCACACTTTAGAGGCTTTCCATCCTTGACATTGTCATTGGCTTGCAACAATATTTTTTATTCAGTGCTCCTCTAGAAGTCAGTTGGAGCAATCACACAGAACATTACTTACATTATGTTGATTGTGGAAGCTCAATAATGTACATCAAAGAAATGATGAATACTTTTTAAAATCACAACTCCTTAATTTTTATGAAAGAGATGGGGCCATCAGAGGATTGCTTTTGTAACCATTACAGTACAAGTCAAAATAAGTCGTAGGATAACAGCTATAAACCAATGTATTTAAATTCTCTTCCTACATCAATAAGACCAGAATCTGACATCATTTTCTAGAAAGCTCTCACTGAAAGCTTTCCAGAAAATGATGTCAGATTCTGATCTTATCAGTGCAGAAGCAGCTCGCACTATACTTAGTCTTAGTTTATTGCGGTTATGGCTTATGCTAAAACTTATTTTGACTTGTAGTTGTACTGTACCAATACAGCTACAAGAAAAAACACAGTTTTCTTGCATTCACAAATTAAATATTTCTGGTACCAACTGAAAAAAACACAGTAGGCATCGGTTTCATCCTCTGTAACAATACGCTTCCAGACCCCGATGCCCCGGGGTCGTATAGAGAGAGGACGAGACGCGACGGGACCAAAAAGAACAGGGTACGTACGGTACACCGTCATTCCTGAACAAATCATATTCAAACGGTGTTTTCACGGTGTTTTATGGTTTGGAAATATAGTTGATGATTTGTGTTATCACATGTGTGTTTGTTGATTACAATTAAAATATAACAGACAATAAATCTGTACGAAGTGACGTACGTGTCGTTTGTCACTACGTAAAGACTTCATCACTGACATCAGTGGTCGGAGAGCTGGGTTACTGATTTGTCAAACACTTCACTCAATTCGAAGTAAATAACAATATGGTCCATCAAATTAATAACACATTCTCACCTTTTCGGATATAGGTACCCCTTTACTCTTCCTCTTCAGAGAAGGGGATTTAAGTAATCTCCTACTCATAACTGCCTCCAAGTGTCATCCATCACTGTTTATCGAGCCATGTTACCTTCTCAGCACATTCACAGAAAAAAGTTTGAAGAAGTGGGATATCACTGGTCACGTGCTTCAAAAAAGTAAAACGTTCTTTGGTTGGTGTGAATCGCTCGATGCCAATAACAGTCTTTTCATTCTTAGCTAAAAATAGCGTGTTTTAATTGCTTCCTAAAACAAACGTAAGTCCCAATTTAAATATGTGGTCTCAACGGGTACACATCACTTTCCTCAATATTTGAGTGCAATATTTATTTACCTTGAAAATTTCGCACCTGGAAATTAAGGTCAACCAATGAAACGCCGCTTCTCTTCAGACAGGTCACACTCTTTTTTATTGGGATTCCCCGATGCTGGAATTCCTTAGGACAAAAATAGAAAAAAGGCCAGAGTTAAAAATACGGCTCACTTTCTGAATTTGTAGATTTTTATCTAATGCAAAAGCACAAGCAGTCGTGTCATTTGTTAGCACTATCTAGTGGCAGCAGAGCCACTGAATCACACACATATTCTCTCCAAACTTTGAATCATTGTTGTCGCATATTTGGTAATATTGAACTGCAATGCTTTAACACTTAACGTGTAACAGGAGGAGAGATAAGTGCGGGAGCCGGGGTTCGAACCGTCGACCTCTAGCACACAAAGCGACCGATTTACCACGAGACTAAGAGATCCGGACCAACCAGGCTGGTTGGTAAATGGCCTTTATACCTCGACCGCTACACTACTCTCCCCTTCTTTTGAGATTCACCCACCGTGAATCTCACCCCAGATTCCACCTCAGAGCGGTCGAAACATCCACCATGCTTCACCACAGCGTCCACAACGCCACCAACTGCCGAGGATCGGACGAGCCCCCAAATGTAACAGGAGGAGAGATAAGTGCGGGAGCCGGGGTTCGAACCGTCGACCTCTAGCACACAAAGCGACCGATTTACCACGAGACTAAGAGATCCGGACCAACCAGGCTGGTTGGTAAATGGCCTTTATACCTCGACCGCTACAAACGAACTCCAACATGTGGTGACCCTGACTGTCGAAAGTGTCGTTAAACCCCATTATTACCATTTTAGCGGGCGTTCTCTAGTAGGCTATATTATTACCACTTTAGCGTGCGTTCTCTAGTATATCAGACTAAAACTAAATGGTTTCGCGCGCCGAAGGCGCGCAGGGACGGCATGGGGAACAAGCCCCTTTCGACCCTCGGTGACTGTATAATAGTGTTTTTGATACTGCACCGTGTCTCGACGTGTCAAAGGAGGAAAGGGAAGGAGCAGGTTTAGCGGCGTTTGTGTTTCTTGTTCCTTTTCTTATGAGGAGGAGGCTGTGATGGTGATGTTGTAGTTGTAGTTGTATGAGTTGTTGGATTTGTGGGAGTTGTTGGAAGGGTTGTTGGAAGCGTAGTATCTGTTTGGCTGGATAGTTTCTGTTTCTTTATGAATTCATCTACTTTTTTATATTGCTCTTCTATGGATAGTCCTATCAGGATGGGGAAGGCGTTTTCTGTTGGTGGAGTTGGTTCGGTCGTGATCTCAGTCAGGCTTTGTTGTTCCGAAGGGAGAGGTGAGTGAGGTTCCGGAAGAGGCGAGAAGACAGCTCCCGATTCCATCTCAGTCTCCACAGAGTTGTCCACATCTGGCGTCTCCAGCTGTGGAGCTGGAGGCAAGATGAGTGCCTCTGTGGGAGTAGGAGCGGAAGTGGTGACTGTCTTCGGCTTCCCCTTTTCCTCACTCTTCTCTATCTTCTTCTTCAAGAAAGCCTCCAAGCGTCGGGAATCCCTCCGCTTGGTGGACGGGCTCTTCTTCTTTGATTTCCTCTTCTCATGGCCTCCTTCCCTCTTCGGGTGAGGACCAGTGCGAGAGGAGGTCCTCTCAACAAAGGTACTACCTCTCCCCGATGTTTTCTCATCTTCAACCTGGAACTTCAGAGTCAGGTGGACTCTCATTTCCTATCTCCCGGACAGTCCAGGTGATATGTCCAGTCCAGGACGAGAGACCCCTAAGGCTGTAATTGTCTTCATCAATCTATCAGGTATTTCCATGATTAGGTGTTCGCTCTCTGAAATCAGAGGTGCGAATGTCAAGCGAAACGAATGTCTAGTATATTAACACAATTTTACCTTTAAATACGGTAAAACTGCATAATGAACAGACTCAAACCGGAAGTTGTGTGTTAACGCGGTTAACAGCCCGCTTCCGGCTAAATGTTTCGTTAACAGCCCGGCTCGGGTTACAGTTTATGTAATCCGTCATACCAAACGCGCCACTGGTTCCGAGATGATGAAACGTGCCTAGGTAACTTCAATGAATGTTAAAAACCACGTGAAATTTGTGTGATTTCGGTGATGAAGCATTCGAATTGTCAAGGCAAGTGTAATTAATTCATTACGGTAGGTTTTTGTTAGTAGATTTCGTGAGAAGGCCAATTTTTCGTCTCAAATTTTGGTGGCAAACAAAATATTCAAATTGAGC